>OX123205.2:4339112-4803497 GCA_944739405.2 Euclidia mi | reverse complement strand
CAGTCAGTTTATTTAGAAGGTACTGACGCCCTGTAACGATTGTCAAAGATCTTCATGACAACCGGGACCGACGGCTTAACGTGCTCTCCGAGGCACGGGACAAGCGATAATTAACAATTCAATACGCACATAACTCCGAAAAGTCATTGGTGCGCGCCCTGGATTCGAACGTGATACCCTCTGCATGGCAGTCTGTTGGTATATCCACTCGGCTATCGCTGCCTTAAAATAAACTCTTTAATCGTTTAAATGCAAAGTTAAATCCCTTAACCCGTAGTTTTAACATTTATATTCTTCTAATATTTCAAAATTCAATCAGTTTAAGCCAACTTTATAAGTCAAACACAGGGCTAAGTCTTAAGTCAAACGTTTTGTCTCAGCAATGAATAAGTATGAATATAAAATTTTATATTGGATAAGATATGCGAAAATTTGACTTAAGCTATTTTTGTTGGCACTGATTCACACGTACCTTGGATGGATTGAGTAGTTTGCCGCAGTTTGATTGATTCTTGTAAGATGTGATAACGTTGGTCAACCACCGAGCATACCCTAAAGAAAGAAAAAAGAAGTTGTTCATTAATTATGACTAGGTCCTGTGAAAGATTAACCTTCTTAAGAAAGTATTATTATATATTTCTAGAAATATAAAAAATAGAATTATTAAGTTTGTTATTTCTGATTTCAGCATCAGAAACGATGACACGACCATGACCTGGTATTTGGCAGTACGCTACTAATCATTTTTAGTTTAAATATCAGAACTGCATAGAGGCCAACTTTTATGCCTATAACCGACCCGGACGCGCAAAGCTGTGAGCAGATGCTATATACGTATTTTTGTAACCGTTAAAATACAAGTTCTACGCAAAAATCCAATATCGTGATACCAAACGAACAAGATACACCCCAATAATATACGGCAATAAACCAGTATCATATCATCTCTTGTTCGTAATTGTTCTTACGCGTAGTTGAAACCACAGTGTATGGGCATCTAGAGTCCGAATGAGTTCTCGGCATAACATAGCCATCGAGATTATTCTCTTAAACTAACACGCTGATCCTCTATCCGATCCCATTTAATGGCGGAGCCACGGTAACTGCGTTAGCATTACCACACGAATCTCTGGTACATCTGAGTCTTGATGCTACAACTAAATGTAACTGCCTTGCCGGCTTGCTATCCAGAGTTTAAACTGTGAATTTTATAATTTTACTTTGAAATTTGTTGAAATATATCTTTTAGTTTGCACAGTCATCAAGCGAATATCTCACTATGAATTCTTGATCTGAGTTTACCAACTGGCTGGTAGTTTTCACCGCGTTGTAGCTACTAAGATATTCATTGTGGATAAAAAATTTACCCGGGATAAAAAAAATTGGAGTCTTCAAAATATTTTTTTACTTTTGGTGATTTCTGTGGTGGCTTAGATGTTTTGCTCTTCCTTTCCTTCTGTCTTTCCTTATTAAGAATAGGGGAAGTTGGAAAGATTTCATGTCGAAGGCCAAGGCTTACTTTGACTCGATGCGCATCCAGGAATGAATGAATGAATAGAAGTTTTGCTCTACATGAGATCTGTTAACTTTTGGACAGTTTGAGCAATGGTCTCCTCTTGGCAACCTTTTCCTTGAAATATTTTTTGGTATAATTTCACTGTATTTCCCCCTTAAAATAATAGAAAGGCAGTGGCATTTTATACTAATTGTTTCATTCCTACAATAATTTATACGGTCAGCGAAAAATACCTTGTCTTTTAAATAATATTCACTATTCATGCATTTGTTTATCTTCCAGGAAACTGAACTTTTTGTAAGAGTGTTTACAGCGTGAAGCATTGTATAAGAATTCTCCGCTCCAAAATCTGGGAAATGCATAAGGCGCTTTTAAACTTTGAACAACATCTTAAGACTTAGTTTGTATTTACGATAAACTAATATTAAGAACGCTTATTTCAGTATGTATAGTGATATAAATTTATTTTTATCACGTGTTAAATAAATCTATATAAAATAAAGTTGATATTCTGTCATATCTGGTCAGACTAGATGGCGGATCCCGGATCCAAGGCAGTGGTTATTGTAGATTATGAAATAAATTGAGTGTCATGCGAACAAAGTTTTAGCACATTATGCAATAGGCTGACATGAAAGATCTTTGGCAGTCGTCACGGGAAGCCAGTACCCTCAAATAAACTGACACAATAAACTGAAACGAAAAACGAAGGTAAATTGTCTCTCATAGGATGGTCGAAACCATTCCTATTCAATTTGACTGAATTATTTTTATCCACCATTTTGGTCTTGCAATCGAGCAAAAACCGAAACAACTGCACTCCACCGAAACAACTAAAGAAAAACCAATTAAAATAATGGCATTTTCTATGCTACTTTTTAAAATGATATTTTGAACAAAATCGGTACACTCGCTTTCAATTCAATTATGATGAAAAATAATTCAAAAAAGGGTAGCATCGATCAAAAAACGACGAATCTATCTTCAACAGAGCAGAAAATAATAACAGTGTTATTATTTTCTTACAATTGCGGATGAAATTCGTGGAAATAAAGTTGCGTAATGTATCGTTGTTGATATTGCTCATAGAATTTTATAAAAATACTTATTTGTTTTTTATTTTAGTCTATAGAATACTAGATTTTGTGCGCGGCTTTCCCTGCGTAGTATGTTTATAAAATGTATGCTTTGTAAAACTGTGTGTGCCTTTGAATTTTATTCAAACTTTAATACTCTATTCTATGTAGGCTTCTATTCAATTATCAATTAAAAGATGTCTGTGATTGACCGTGTCTAAAGCTAATTCCCTGCAAAATGCCATGAAAATCGGTTTAGTAATTTAGCTTGATGGCTGATCAGGATCACTAACCTGTCTATCACTTTTTGATTATGTGACAGACGGATTAGTGACCCTGATTGCTAAGCCAGCGGTCGTGGGTTTGATTTCGTCCCAGGACAAATCTTTGTGTTATGAGCACGATTTTTTGGTATACGAGTATGTTGATGATGTAATATAATAAATAAATTATACCCAGACACATAGATTTTTACACATAATCTTGTTAAAGGCTAACAAAATGAATCCTTGACAAATAGTATATCTGGTGAGAAGACCGCATCCGACTGATCTATTGAGAATTGTTCAAAGCAAATACGTGAATACATAACTGATCGCTGCATCGAAGCTGCAACTGACAACAGTATGTATATTTCCTGCGTCATTCATCTTTGGCGAATTGTAAGATACGATAACATGAATTGAGTCATCATCAGCCCTTTATACTGTCCCACTGCTGGGCACGGGCCTCTTCTCACTATGAGAAGGGTAAGGCTAGAGTCCACCCCGCTGGCCAAGCGCAGGTTGGCAGACTTCACATGTCTTTCGAGAACATTATGGAGAACTCTCAGACATGCACGTTTCCTCACGATCTTTTCCTTGACCGCTTAACAAGCGATAATTAACAATTTAATACGCACTTAACTCCGAAATGTCATTGGTGCGTGCCGTGGATTCGAACACGAGACCCTTTGTGTAGCAGTCTGTCGGTCTCTCCACTCAGCTATCGCTGCCTTGAATTGTGAGAATTAAGTATAGTACATAATATAATATGTTATAGGGTCACGCCTTTATTCCCGAAGGGGTAGGTAGAAGTGTAATTTCGCCTTATGAGTTTTAGGTCCCATGTAATAGAGAGCGAGCCTATTGCCGTTGCAGAACCCAGAGAAATCGGAAAAATCCAGTCACACTTTTTCCCGACGTGGGCATCGAGCCCGGGACTTCCTGATAAGCAGACGCATACGCTATCTACTGGACCACGGAGGCAGTCATATAAGTACATATATGTATGTATGTATGTAGAAAATATATTTTCACTAGGACTAAACCCTGTGTCGCGGAGGACTTCACCAAACATACAACTAACGGACACAAGTAACATCCAGACCCGAAACAACAATTTATGAAAGACACTAAATGTTGTTTCGCGTGGGAATCGTAACCACAGCACTCGGCGCAGTGTCACACAACGCACAAAATTTCACTCAGTCATGATATAGTTTATGCATAACTATTCAAAGCTACGTTTTGTCGCGATATCGGACACTCCAGTGAGTGAAGCCGCAAGCAAAATCTAGAAATTTCATGTTGGGACTTTTAAGTAAATTATACGTAAATGAAAATTAATTATAGTTTATAAGATATTGGCGTAATACAATTATGCTTACCTTTCGGAAGATATACAAGCCTAATTCAATTTCATTTACAAATACTATAGTAACAGCGTAGGTGAGTTACATCAGTTCTTCACCTTTTATTCCAAAAATCAGTCAACTAAAAAGAAAAATTTAAGGAATTCAACGGCCCCAGTTTGGGCGCCAAGACGTTCCTACTAATGTTATAGCATTCTTGACTTGGGCAGACTCAGATTTAAAAATTCATTACCGCCGAGATAAAACTGCGGAGGTTTTTGGGTTTCCGAGGTGTTCTTTAAAAGCTTTGCATATTTTATGTGGAGGGAAGAACTGATTTTTACTGTTATACGCACGTATTATGTTTCGCGAATAATTTCTGACGTATTTTTAGACATGCGAAGGTGTAAATTCGTTATGTTTTATGTTATGATATTTATGATGCTCGGTTTGCACGTCTTAGAATGGTTAGGTTGAGAAATGTTCTAAAAATCCATTGTTGTCGAGTAAAAGATTTGTATGGTGTTGTAGTTTAAGTGGCTGCTTCGGCTTTTAAAACTACCTCAAGCATTTATTTACTTATTATTTTTTGCAAAATAGTATAATTAAACATTTTAATATTTTTCTCATTGTCTGGATACTGATTGGATTAATGTATCACCCCCTGAACAAATAAGTCATAAGCGAATTACAGAATATTGTTAGTAATGAGCAACTCTGTGTCTTGCAAAAAAAAGCGAATTAAAATATTTTAATTCTTCTTTTTGTGTCAATGGTTACACTTGAGGCACAGCTTTAGCCCAGTACTCGGCAATGTGGATCCAAATAGGCCATTTTTGTTTGAAATAAATATGTACATACTTACGTTCCACTTGACACGTCGTCAGGTGTAACGTAAGTACATATTTTGTCATTATAATAATACTTTTTAACACTTTGTAGGCCACTAAACAAGACACAACAGAAGTGTTATTCTTCTATAGACAGTCAATGACCTTCAAAGTGTGAACTTTTCCAACTGAACAAAAACTTGATGATCTGCAGATATATATAAATAATAATTGCTAGCTGTGCACACATACCGTACTAGAATTAAGCCAATGATTTTGGTACCAAATTTGAATAAATTCAAGCGTGCTATTGGTATAGTATACGGTAGAAGGATAGTTGCATTACACAAACGTTGACAGGTACGGACGGACACTACGTAAACAGATAATATTTGCGTTTGAATGATACCCAGCAGATGGAATATTTGCACATTACTGTATTGCAGCTTGTAGTTAGGTTACTTTGATCGCGTTATGAACGGTTTATTGAAGATAATATGAAAATGGTCAAGTCAAAATCATTTATTCATTTAGGCCAAAAAGTGACATTTCTTAACGTCAAAATTTAAGTTAATTACTTAATTATAGGTAGAACCATGAGAAGGAACGGGCAATAAATAAATACTTATATTGTATTTGGATATCTAATATTTTGTCTAAAACCGCGAAAACTGTTAATTAAAACCTGGTATCTCGATGGTCAATTGTATTTTGCTAGACTATTATACTGGTAGAAATCCATTTATTTGCTCATAAACGTTTACCGGCAGCTAGAAATTTAAGTTTTCATGCTCATGAACATTAGTTTCAAATTGTCTTTCAGGATAATTAACTAGCGCATTTTGAACACCTTTTGTTGTCAGTTTTCAATATTTCGACACTGCTGCATGTGCCATGATCACGAATCTTAATCCACGTATGTATTAAGGCAAGCATTTGTCTGTAGTGTAACGGTTAAAATGGCTAGTAACTGCAATATTTAATAGCTCGGCCAAAGGACATCGCAGTTGTAATCTCTCCAGCAGTAAAGATAATCCACTTATACGACCACTCCTCCTTAAGAAATCAATGTTATAGTGCTCTATTCGGTAAGTACCTTTAACCATGGTCCGACAACCGCTTCCCAAAGTATATGTCTGTAGTCTGGTAAAAATATCGACTGGACTAGGTTTTTTATTATAATATTAATAATATTATCCCTCTGGGGCAGTCGTTATCTTATCATAAGACTAACGCAATCGCGGAGGGCAGAGTAACAGCTTTAAAACATCACCTTCATCTTGTGATACAAACCAAAAATGTATTACAAGATATGAAGAGAGCTCAAAAACCGCAGGGCAGCTTTATGGCGAGCTGAATGGGTGTGGCTGCACTGCGGTCCCGAATGCTTAAGAGAGTCGGCCAGGGCCTCGCCTCCGGCTTGCCTTTGCTAGCTGGTCAGAGTGGATTGCCAAGAGCGCCCGCAGGGCTCTCGACTCTGGCTTGCCTTAGTCGGTCGGCGAGGGAAGCCGCATGAGCTAATGGGGTGGAAGTGTCATTGCCAAGGGCGTAACTACGGGGAAACCCGCTCCGGGCCTCCGCTGTCACGAGGCCCGCGATGGTGAAACCGGTGCCGCACAGCTCAACACCTCTAGCCGCTCGTACCGATGTTGCCTTCTGGCTGTTTATTATGGCAGATTTTGTTTACCTTGTTGGCTATTCAGAGGGTGCCCATCTAGTGAGTTGGTTCTTAATTATACTTCAAACCATTTCCTTAAACAAAACACAAAATAAACTATAAACAGTAGCCGAGACGGTTTTATGGCTCCGATGTAATTGTAACATAAAGACTAGAGCACAATAGTGTTCTCTATCTAGGTTGAATATCTGGACCGGAAGTACGGCTAGCTATCTATGCGACTGTATTTGTAAGCTTCCTGCAATCCCGTTTTATATAGAGTATTGTAGTAAAATGAGTTATGCTTTGACCTATGTAGTTTTATTAGAAGAAGTTTATTGTAGATTGTAGACTGCCTCCGTGGTCCATTGGATAGCGTATGCGACTGCTGATCGGAGGTCCTGGGTTCGATTCCCGGGTCGGGCAAAGTGTTACTGGGTTTTCCCAAATTCTCAGTAGCAGCACGGAGTCTGGTGATGTGCCCGGTAACGGCAATAGGCTCGCCCCCTATTACGTGGGACTTAAAAGTTCATGGCAAAATGTGGGTGTAATATAACACCTCTGCCAACCCTTTCGGGGATACAGGCGTGAGTCTATAAATAAAAAGATTATTGTATTTTGTTGGATTGGATATGAATCATATCGTTGTATGCTACAGTAACAATTTTTTATCATCATCCCTGTATATGAGTCCACTGCTTGGCACGGGTCTCTTATCTCTATGAGAAGGGTAAAGCCATAGTCCACCACGCAGGCCAAGTAAAGGTTGAGACTTCACATGTATTTCGAGAAAATTATGGACAACTCTCAGGCATCGTTTATTTAGGTGTAGGTAATTTTGTCTATGTGCCTTGTAACGTTGTCAGTCACTGTAACGTTGCACGTGGGTCAACGCCATTTGGTTAAATAAAAAAATATATATTTCGGTTACAAACGAAAATTTGTATATTTCTGTAAAATAATCTATACAGCTTTTAGCGGAAATTCAGTGAAAATAGTGATTCTAGACAATTTGACTAGTTACAATGATAGAACCAGGGTCGCGGTGATTCAGTGTAGACCTTTAAGAATGCGTCTCCAGCGTTGCTCAGGGAAGAAGAGAAGACTTACCTTGGTCGCCGCACAGCCCGTGAAAGGGAGAGCTTCCGCGCGCGCGGCCCTATTTAAGGACCTGAGTCGAGGTGCGCGGGACGCGAAGACGGCCGGCCAAGAGTAGTGGGAGGACGGCGGCTGCTACGACGTCACAGCCTATAAGTAAACTGTCTAATAATACACACATCATAAGTGCGGCCATATTTTACCAGACAGCATGCATAGATTATGAGAAAAATAATCATATAGTATTAAACTAATTACCCATTTCAAATACTAGGATGACAAGTATTTATAACAATACTAGACGGCGCAAGCGGCTTCGCCCGCGTCAATTATACATATTAATCTTGCTCTTGAATCATTCTCACCATCACCCGCCCTTAACAGTCCACTGCTGGACTAGGCCTCTCCTTTGAAAGGAGGAATCGGCCTACTATACCACGCTGGCCAAACGGGTTGGTATAGGGTTTGTATCAAGTTTTCCTTCTCTTACAGTGCTGTTCTCTGCATAATATGCTACCTCTGTCGGCTCTTACGACACCCATGGGATGATATGGGGTGGTGACATTCCGTATTCTTAATCCGTCGCCACACGGACAATCAATCATTCTATCTATTAAATAAAACCGCATTAAAATTCGGTGGGTATTTTTTTTAGATTTAAGCATACATAGGGACAGACAGACAGAAGAAAGACTTTGTTTTGTACTATGTAGTGATTGATGGATGTCAATTAAAACTAACTTTTGACATAAAATCTATTTTGGCTTAGGATCTTCGTTAAGTACTTTTTAAATATTTCAATACGAGTTTGAGTTTTGCGACAGTATTCACACACAGCTTGACCAACTACTATCGCAAAGGTGTGGTCTGATACGTGTAAACCAAACCATCTAAACGATTTTCAAAATGTAAGCCAGTACATGGATTAACCGAATATCACATTACGATCGGGGCATTCAAAATGATGTCCAAAGAGATCATAAATATTTTATCTGTTGTATTATATAATATGTCCAAACGTTTTCTAAAGACATTTAATTTTTACTGGACGAATTCCAAGTGTGCTGAAATTAATGTACCTACTATAATATGAAACATATTTTATGACTTGATAGACGCCTTTAGCAGGCTAACATGACTGAGGAATATTGTCCTAGATTCAATTCTCGTCTTTTGGAGGCAGTGATAACCAAGTGGAGATGACTGGTCTAAACCATGGAATATCGCTACCTATCCCTTTGGGTTGTGGAAGTCAGACGGCAGTCGCTCTGTGGAAAAGCTAATATTCAGTCATATCTGGTTAGACTAGTAAGCGGACCTCGGACTCCAAGGCCTTTAAGTCTTGGATGCGACCGGGATAACGCTAGGACAAAAACAATTTCTTTTGATTACTATTTTTACATTGGAAAAGAAACATACATACAATCACTCACGCCTGTTTCCCAGAGAGGTAGGCAAAGACTACAGAACGCCATTTGCAACGATCCTGCCTCTCTTGCTTCATCCGCATATTTTTTTATGCATGCTGTTCTGATTAGGGTACTCATGACCTGCCCTATTTTAGGATGTCTCCAATCTGGTCAGAGAAAGAAATAAATTCTGAAAAAACTCAGCTAGATCTACTATTAAATAAAAAAAAATCTGTATGTAAAAATCTGTATTAAACCTACTTTAGAGCGTGATGTTATTGAAAGCTTTCAAAGGCGTATTTTCAACCCTCTTCCTCCTTACAGTATGGCAAACCTGCAAAGTAAATTGGAAGATATATCGATTTCGTGTTAGAATTCATGGAACAAGTCTGACTAATATAACATAACATAACTTCACGCCTTCTATCCCCGAAGGTAGGCAGAGGTGTATTACACACCCACACTTCGCCAGTTATGACTAATATACATGCAATAATTAGGTCGTGAGTACGATGACTTATTTAGACATATTATAACTAACAGGATTATTCTCAGAAGCGGCACGGAGCTTGGAAAATTACCGTGAACTGTTAGTTTATAGATAGCTGAAGTCATTATGTGTCTGAGAAAGAAATAAACAAAGAAAAGACGTTTATTTTAATAACAGACGTAAGGACATGAAACAGGCAGCGATAGCCTAGTGGAGATACCAACGGACTGCCATGCAGAAGGTATCGGGTTCGAATCCACGGCGCGCACCAATGACTTTTCGAAGTTAAGTGCGTATTAAATTGTTAATTATCGCTTGCCTCATGCCTCGGAGAGCACGTTAAACCGTCGGTCCCGGCTGTCGTGAAGATCTTTGACAATCGTTACGGGGAGTCAGTACCCTCAAATAAACTGATACTGGCCTAAACCATGGCATATTGCTATTCCTTCGGTTAGCGGAGATCAGACGGCAGTCGCTCTGTGGAAAATTTGATTTTCTGCCATATCTGGAGCCCGATGTACACTTACTGGAACATCGAGCTCTAAGGCGCGTAGGTCTTGGATGCAACCGGGATAACGCTAGGGCGATGATGATGTCGAAAGGACATGAAACAAACAATGTGAACAAAAGGCTTTAATAAAAAGCAATGTAAACGTACCACAACCACTCTACAACCACACCACAACCACAACGCAAACACACTACGTGGGCTGGTGCTTCTTTTGTATGAAAATTTATTGTTTAGATCACACAGACTAAATTTTGCAGCTATGATCGATCAGGTGTGTGGTGCCAACCACAACGCAGCCACGTTGCAACCACAAAGTTTCGCTGACACTACAGACTTGGAGCCTTAGGTGCTCTTACTCGTCTTACCAGATTTGATAAGCTTTTATACAGAGCAACTGTCGTCTACATTTTCGCAACTCAAAGGGGAATTCGTTCAGTTTATTCAGATCTATAACGAAAGACAAAGTTCTTCATGACAGCCGGCACCGACGCTTAACGTGTTCTCCGAGACTCTGGGCAAGTGACCATCGACATCTTAACACTGACTTCGAATAGTCAGTATTGCGCGTATCTCCACCAGGCTGTCGCTGCCCAAACTGCCCTACACATACACAGCTAAGTAAAATACGTGAAGCTTTTTTTTAAGTTTTTAGCTCTCTTTGTGGTTGCATACCTGTTACATAAACGGAATATTATTCTTTCTCAAACGTACCCATATCCCAAACATACCTACATTTGCTTAAAAGCAAGAAGCTTTCAAGCAAATGTAGGTATGTTTGGGAAGAGACAGAAAACTCGACACTAAATCCTATAGCAACCCGTCTGGCTAGAGTGGTATACCTAGAATGCCAATTTCTCCCATTAACTGTCAATGTTATTGTGACAAATTTAGGCGAGTCCCATGTCCAGCAGTGGACTACCAAAGATTGTATGATGGTGATGAATACCTAAGTTATAATAAAATAACCTAAACTGAATAGATAGTCATAATGATCATCATTATAGCGCTGTCCCAGTTACATTTAAGACTTTTCGGATTGAAGCCTAAGGTCCGTCTTCTAGTCTAATCAGATTTAACAGACTATTACCTTTTAGCTACATAATAATGATGTGCGTGGCATAATTTGTAACTCAGTGAACAAAGATCCATATACGGTAACGATACGTAGATACTACAAGTATACGTAAGTTTAGTAATTTGTAGTTTGTATACAACCTTGAAATGCATCAGCATAAGATAAACTTAAATTCAATTTATCAAATTACTTGTGCTCATGTGAAAATGAGGCATATATTGTAACTTTTGCTTAGGTTATTTTGTACTACCGATAAAAATATACAATACTAGACGTCGCCAGCGGCAATGCCCGCGTCCATCCCTACTAATATTATAAATTCGAAAGTGTGTATGTATGTCTGTTCCGTTTTCACGCTAAAACGGCTGAACTGATTTTGTTGAAATTTGATATAGAGATATACTGGACCATGGAGACGGACATAGGCTACCATAAGATGCAAAAATTAAACTGGGAGGGATTGTGGGGAGGCTAGAAGTTTGTTCGGCACAAATTTACCTCTTGGAAGTAATAACGCATGCGCTATAATAATTGAGTGCGCATGTGCGTATATCTGTCAGTACTGACACATCATACATAATATCATATTGTGAACGGTGATTACATTGTTCGCATACCTAATATATAAACTGATAATAATTATATACTACGCTTAAACGGCTGAAACGATTTTCTCTACTAATATTATACATGCGAAAGTGTTTATAGATAATAATAATACATTGGACATGTATTGGAACTTGACTGTATGCAAAGGCGATGTTATTATGTACCTTTCGGTAGATATAATGGTAGGTATCGGGGTAATATAGGTGTCATGAATACTGATTGAGCTACTTTGTACCCTATAGAGTTTCTGAAGTCTTTAGAATAATCAGGAGTATCTTCACAAACTCGAGACTGAAATTAGATTTGTGTTACCCCGAATTTAACGCGCGCAAAGCCGCGGGCAAAAGCTAGTTATACATAATTATAAACCTCCCTCTTGAATCATGCTATCTATTAAAAAAACGCATTAAAATCCGTTGCGTAGTTTTGAAGATTTAGGCATATATAGGGACAGACAGACAGAACACAGACTTTCTTTTATACTATGTAGTGATACCTACCTGTTATATATTATTTATATTTTAGTTTGTGTAAAGATCGCAATTACTTTTAAATTTAAAAATGACATCAACACTGTACGTTGAACGAAATGTAATTAGGTTTTGTATTGTCTCACAATTTTAATGTCATTATCGTCTAATTTAAATAAAAATAATTGTAAATACTTATATATATATATATATATATATATATAAGTATTTACAATTATACAGATTGTTGTTGTCGCGATATCCTTCAAATATCAGTTAATTTTGGAGTTTTGAATACACAAATATAATTACGAGAATTATTGGCCCTCCTAAAACCTCCTATTTTAAGTTGGTTAATAATAGTCAGAACAAAGAATCGTAGGTCATAAACAAGTGAGGTATCTCTGCCTACTCTCCTTAATCCATTCCTAATGTTATCTCTACGGAACCTTCACTTTAAACATTTTTAGTAACTCACGTCTGCGATAATCACGGGAACACTTATTAATTAGCGTTTTAACTGAAAATGTGACAAACGGAAAACACAATTCTCACTGTTTTAATATTCATAACAGTAGTACTAAGTACCTACTATGTTTATATTTCTATACAACTTTACAAAAATTTAGTGCATTGCACTTAAGTTTACCTATGTGAGGAATTTTACTTCGCGCTAACTTTTAAATCATCATCGTCAGCCTTTAACAGTCCACTGCTGGACTTGGCCTCTCCTTTGAAAGGAGGAATTGGCCTACTATACCACGCTGGCCAAACGGGTTGGTATAGGGTTTGTATCAAGTTTTCCTTCTCTTACATGTTGTGCTGTTCTCTGCATAATATGCTCCCTCTGTCGGCTCTTACGACACCCATGGGATGATATGGGGTGGTGACATTCCGTATTCTTAATCCCGTCACCACACGGACGGAACTTTTAAATACCTGAACAGATTTCGATATGTAATTTTTTTTAAGTTTAAGTTTGTTTGTCCCACAAAATGAGGCGATTCTTTGTTACACCTTATCATCTAAATCATCTGATCAATTTAGAACGTCAGATCCAATGCACTCTACATTCAGAGTGAAGCTAAAAAAATGAATACTCAAACACCATTGAAGACTATTATAAAACTCGGCACTAATTTGCAAAAGTTAATTATTTATCACAATAATACATCTATTAAAAATAAATTTCAGTATTTTTTTAATCAAGATATAAGATTCAAAGTAAGTTGTCATCTTCTTGCTCTGATTCCAATTTATTTGGGGTCGGCGCAGTACGTTCTTCGTTTCCATGCTTCTCTGTCGCCCGTCATCTGATCATTTACCCCTTTTTATTTCATATCCGGCCTCACACAGACAATCCATCTTTTCCTTGATTTCCCTCTCCTTTTCCATCCCTCTACCATCATATTCATGACTTGTTTACCTACATACAGGATGTAAAAAGATCCATAACGAAAACTGAAACCCCATAATGTACCAAATATTACGAATCGTTTCCCAGGTTTTATTTTCGCTTAGTATGACTTGGCATGATGTCCAAAACGAGTAGACTTCGTCTTGGTGATGGGTCTTGTGGCACCCTGTATATATTATCATCTCTTCGCATAATAATTTTATCCATACCAACCCAAACGACTTCCTTACACTTTCTCGTCCATAGGCGCCATCTCCACACTACCTCTCACGTATCCATTCTAAAGAATCAAAAGTTAAATTGTTACTAGTCCACGACAGAAGAATAATTTCAATCACGTCATATTAAAAAAAACTCGCATCATAATAGGTCCATCCGTTTAACAGCTGCGATGCCACAGAAGTACACAGAGATATATTGTTACATCAAGCGCATATAACACTCTCTTTTTGTGTCGAAACTTAATAAAATAGTAGCATGTCAAAAATAACTGCTACTTTTTATAACGGTGATAAGTTATGGCAGCTAAACACATCTGTTATTTCAAAGACAAAGTCAGGGACATTTAGATAATCCGTGCGTAATCCGTGGAAAATAAGTGTTATTTAAAACAACATCAGAATCAAGACTCAATTCAGTGACCCAAGATAATTATGATTCAGAGAAAATGTTGAAAATATTTGGATAAATAACGTTATAAGTTGCTATGTTAGGTTTCTGATGTAGAGATTTTTTGTTATGGAAAAATTATTGGTACGTGGAAGCGTGCTGTTGAAGAGGCCTATATCCAACAGTGGACTGCATCACGCTGATTATGATGATGTCATCATCATAATCAGCGTGATGCAGCCTACCTGATACCTACCTGATACCTGATAGCCTACCTACGGCTAGTAGCGTACATAAATATAAAACCATTATATTGGCAGTTAAAAAGAGTGGCCACGAGTTATACCTATTGCCCGTTCTTTCTCGTGGTTCTACCTATTGCATTGCGAACGTGGCAGTTAATGGAAATGTAGAATCGTCTAGTAATTAACTTTAATTTTCGACTTTCATAAGCGTCACTTTGTGGCCTAAAAGAATAAATGATTTTGACTTTGAAAAATCACCTCAGAGTTATCCCAGTTTCTAGCTGGATTTGGCTGAATATTAGCTTTTCCACAGAGCCACTGCCTGTCTGACCTCCGCTACCCGAAGGAGTAGCGATTTCCCATGGCTTAAACTAGTGTCAGTCTATTCAGTGGTACTGATGCCCTATGACGACTATCAAAGACTAAACGTGTTCTCTAAGGCACGAGGCAAGCGATAATTAAGAACCATAATAATAATAATATAAATTATAAAATAATTATATTCTACCACATTCACACAACACCTAGTCCCAAACTAAGCACAAGCTTGTACTACATAATTTTATTATATACTTTATTTTTTTATAAATACATACATATTATATATAGAAACACCCAGACCAATACAAACATCTATGTTCATGCACATAAATGTTTGACTTGAGCGGGAATCGAACCCGCGACCTTCGGCGTAGCAGTCGCTTACACTCCCGCGGCGCCAACCGGTTGTCGCAATTCAATAAACTTATAATATTTAACTCCGAAAAGTGAATCCGTGAATTTGAACCCGATATGCTTTATTGGTATCTTCACTAGGTTATTGCTGCCGATTTTACCAAGTAAGTTTTGTGGTAAAAATGTTGTAGATTAATATTCTCGCTACTCATTCTAATACGAATGTCAAAATTTGTGAGGAAGGACAGGTGTATGGATGTTCTTAATTGGGACAAAATGTAGTTCATGTGCCATTATGATTTATAATCCATATTACTGGCAAGTTTCAACAAAATCCGTTTGGTATTCTTCAGGTGATGATATATAAGTTAACATACATACATATTATTATACTCACGCCTTTTTCCCGTCGGGGTAGTCAGAGACAACAGAACGCCACTTGCCCCTATCCTTAAAAACCCCACGCGCTGCCTCTACAATCATTACTCTTTTCATACATGCTCGCCGGTTTCGGTTACTTCGGAACTTTCCGTTTCTTAGGATGTCTCCAATTTGGTCGACGAATGTCCGACGAGGTCTGCCGCGACCAACTTGCCCACACACATTTGCCTTAAGTTAACTTAATGCAAATTACGGCTTTAAATTCGGGTGAAAAAGTAACAGCCATCCGCACATACAACCTATCTCACTAACTTTCACATAGTAACATAATTATAATATTAAGATAATAAAAATATTCACCCAGGCGTCACCCTAGTCGACATCCAGTCTGCACCATAAACCTTTCGCAAAACTCACGCAGCTACGCAACAATAAATTAAAAACAGAATGATATTTTACATTTTCTGTCCGCCATTCTTAATACAACAAAACAAAGCGGAACAAAGGCATACATCTAACGATGGCTCACCGCTTCGAAACGTATAAATCATACAACACTATAAAAATAACCGTTTTTGGCGTGCCAGTTAAGTTGTAGTCTATTTTTGGATGGATGTGCACTTTGGCTTTTGTGTGCTGCTTCTTTAGCTCTGAAATTATAATATAAGGCATGGTACATTAAGGAGTAAAGATCGGCCACGCACCGAAGACCTCACCCTCACTGGGTAGGTCCCCCTCAAGGTGGACTGACCATCTTGTTCAGATCGTGGGCAGCGGATGGATGCGGGTGGGTCAGGATTGGTCCATGTAGAGAGCGTTAGGGGAGGCCTTTAACCAGCAGAGGACGTCGTTTGATGACTCACGCCTTAGATAACATAAAGTAGATAAGTATATTTTTAAGAACTTTTAGGCCTAGTTTGTACGAGAGAAGGTGCAAGTATGGTGTGTGTATTTTTTTACATTTTGATATAATATAACGTCTTGACGATGTGGTGTGGTTATTTTCTGGTTGTTAGTTTTTCTTTCGAAGTTGATGTTTTCACGTACCAGCAGAAGTAGTATTGAGTTGCAACAGCGCCTAGCGAAACCCGTGAATTCACTGAACCTTACCGCGTGCTGAAATGTAATGAGCACAGCTCGTCGAGATTGAGTTCAAAGTGACAGTGCAAAGTTGTTCGTAATAAACGAGTAATAAAGTGGGAAGACCGATTTACTTCTCGTTACATTTCTCCATATGGCGCTTGCAAAAATGCTGAAATATGGGATTCTCGAAACAAAGGGACGTGATATGTATCAAGAAAGAGAATTTGGGCAAGAAAGGAATAATATGTCCAACAGAGAAAGTCTATAGGCAGACATAGTGATGAGTATTTAAGGAGTTGCCGTTCCGCGTTCAGCGCGAATATTTACTGAAGATCTTAATTTTTTTTTTCTTAACCTTTTGACAACATAGCTAACGGCCTCAAATCAATAATAAGCCTGAATTAATGACTGCCTCAAATAATTTGTCATTTACACAATATGTTATTTTATTTTTATGCTATAACAAAATATGTCATAGTGTGCCTACTAGGTAGTGATATGCTGTGGAAATAAATACTTTTTACTTAATTTTACTGCCACGAGAACGATGTTGCGAGCACAATCGCGTGCTGAAAATGTCTTTCAAATCTGTTATCCGTCCTTGAGAACAGACGCCAAATACTTGTTTACACAAAACAATCTAAGTACAAAGACAATGTTTTGTAAACAACTGAGAAATTAGAAAACGCGTAAAATAAAAGCGAGCTCGCTCAATTATAACGTGATCAATATTCTGTAATTTGATCAACATATTAAATGTGTTGTTTGTGAGAAAGAAAGAAAAATAAAATATTTACAGAGAAACAAGTCGGCTTTCGCAAGAATAAAAGCATTAACCTAGCTGTCTTTAATTTTCTACAAAGTATAATATCAGGTCTTAACAATAAGCACTTAGTATCTGCTCTTTATATGGATTTAACTAAAGCTTTTCACTATGTTAATCACGGCATCCTCTTCAATAAATTAGAAGCATATGGTGTTTGGGGAAATGTTCTCAATCTCCTAAAATCATATTTAATAAATCGACAACAATGTACACAAATTACTAGCATTTGCCAAAAAACTCATAGACAAATAGTACATTCTTCTTCATATAGTGAAGTAACTCAAGGAGTTCCTCAGGGAAGTATTCTCGGCCCCTTGTTGTTTATTGTCTATATAAATGGCTTACTAAACTATATAAATCAAGACATGGTATTATTTGCAGACGACAGTACAGTGATGTTTAGAGGTACAAGTAAAAATCAAATGATATCTGACATAAATCAAACACTACACATAATAATTCAATGGTAATCAAATAATAATTTATTAATTAATCTGAATAAAACCAATTTAATGACATTTAGAAATAGAAATAATAATTTAATAAATCTTAATATAAGCTACAATGGACAACAAATTGATTTAGTTGAAAATGTAAAATTTTTAGGTCTCAATCTTGACTCAAAATTAAATTGGAAATCTCAAGTAGAAGATATTTGTACCAAACTCCACCAATTCTCTTATGCCCTGTATAGACTAGGATCAATTGTGAATCAGTCTGCTGTCATCGCTGCGTATCGTGGTTACGTAGAATCAGTACTAAGGTATGGTGTTATCTTTTGGGGTAACTCGGTGGACAATATGATGATATTTAGAGCCCAGAAGAGATGTGTAAGGGCCATTGTGAAGTTGAAACAGACAGATAGCTGTAAACCCTTTTTTATGAGTTTGAAACTATTAACGCTTCCATGCCTCTATATCTATGAGGTCACTGTCTTTGTTATTACTCATAATTATGTATTTGAACGTTTAAATAGTAAGCGTAATAATCACAAAGTATGTTTTCCATCAAACAAAACAGCGCAATTTAGCAATAGTGTATTCTGTATGGCCCCTCGAATTCATAACCATTTACCCTAAAACATATTAAGATGCTCCAACATAGATAAATTTAAAGCATTATTGAAACAATTTCTTATTAATAAGGCATACTACAGTATTAAAGAATTTCTCGAAGACAAATATTATATTTAATAATTAGTTGTGACATGTAACCAAATTGACTTTCCATATATAATAATATAACCTTGATTGACTTATTTGATTGTATTAATTTTAATTTTTTTTGACATGTGTACTTTATATATAACTAGAACATAATATTATTATCTCAATAGTTTTTATATAACCATAATAAAATAATATATGATGAACATTGCATGCCAAATGGCAGAATATAGCTGCACTAATGTTTGTTCTATGACTGACAAAAAACTATGTAAACATCTATGTATCACCTATATTCGCAATAAATTATTTGAATTTAAATTTGCAATTTGAGTCCTTGAGCGAGTAATAAAATAAACTCGGCATTGCTGAGATTATAATTCCAGTAAAGGTTATTTTGGGATTATTGGATAGGTATTTTGAAATCAAAATACCATATAATTAAGGTTAGGGTAACTTTAGATAGATTAAACCCTAAACTTATGTAGCTCGTATCTTTGAATCTATGTACTTGATTTTCAATTAATATCAAACAATCTTCGCAGTCCACTGCGGGACATTATCTTATCATCGGCCCTGTATATTTACTGTCTGGTGGGCACGGACCTCTTCTCACTATGAGAAGGGTAACCACGCTGGCCAAGCGCGGATTGGCAGAGTTCTGATGTGTTTTGAGAACATTATTGAGAACTCTCAGCATAATTCATTTAAATTTTCAAAAACCATAATGTAGTATAAATGAAATTAATATTAAAATGCAACAAGATTATGAAAACATCTTAAAGTGGTCACACGATAATGGACTAATATTGAATGCTAGCAAAACTAAATTAATGCACGTGCGTTCCCCCTATATGCCTATGCCATGTAAAAATGTAAACATTTTAGGACATACCTACGAATGCCTACATGTAAATAAGTCCGAATGTAGTTGTAGTCAAATAGAAAATGTACAAATATTTAAATATCTTGGCTTAACAATAGACATTAGTTTTAGTTGGAAGTATCACATAGATAACTTATGTAATAAATTGAGAATAATACTTGGTAAATTATTTCAGCTTAACAATGTTATAAATAAGTCTACAATCATCATCATCCTCTTAGCGTTATCCCAGTTTCAATCTGGGGTCCGCTTTCTAGTCTAACCTGATTTGGCTGAATATTAGCTTTTCCACAGAGCGACTGCCTGTCTGACCTCCGCAACCCGAAGGGATAGCGATATTCCATGGTTAAGACTAGTGTCAGTTAATTTAGAAGGTACTGACGCCCTGTAACGACTGTCAAAGATCTTCATGACAACCGAGACCGACGGCTTAACGTGCTCTCCGAGGCACGGGACAAGCGATAATTAACAATTCAATACGCACATAACTCCGAAAAGTCATTGGTGCGTGCCGTGGATTCGAACCCGATACCCTCTGCATGGCAGTCTGTTGGTATATCCACTCGGCTATCGCTGCCTTTAATAAGTCTACAATGTTTGTTATTTATCATACTATGGTAGAATCATTAATATCGTATGGACTCGCTGTGTACGGAAGAACCTTTGTTACCTATATAAACCGAATAAAAGCGTTGCATATTAGGTTTTTAAAAATGCTTGTAAGCAGGGACATAAAACTTAAATGTAACAATAATTATGAAATACTATACAAGATATGCAAGGTGCTCCCAACTAACGAGAAAGTAAAATATTTGATAGCCATAGACCAATTTAATTGTAACGACTTCAAACATGACAACAATGTGTACAAGTCATTGAGGAAAGACATTAGGGCTAAATATGTACAACCAAGAGTGTGTAACTAAGTATATAACACCAAAATATTTAATGAAATAAATTTCGAGTGTTGTAAAATAAGTAAGGCTATGTTCAGGACAAAATTAAAAGTTATGTATCTGGATAAGATTAAAGAATAATTATCAGAATTATATAGATATAGTAATATATATATATATATATATGTGTTGTTTTTTTTGTGAACAAATACTGTAAAAGGAGTAAATTGTATTGTAAGTTAGTATTGTTAGACAATAGTAGATAAGGAAATAATTATGTAATTACATACTATGAGCGCTTAGCGCCAACAAACTGTTTTTATAGTTTGGCGCACTTTTTGCTTTAAGAAAAACTTGTAATTAAGTAATGAATAAACATTTTATCTATCTATCTATCTAGTATAAAGCTTCCTCAAGAAGCCCACACTATCGTTTGGAGATACTTTAACAAAAATCCGTGCACTAGTTTTTAACTTTATCACGTACAGACAGACATGGCCGGGAGACTTTATTTTATAATATGTATAGCAAGTAAGTGTAAGTATACATGTTTCCCGTTGCACTCCAGTCCCGACTTTTAGCCTAATGAGTTTCAAAGAGTCCAAGCTTTATGCTTGTAACTTTGATTTCCCGTGAGAAATCACGAATACGATGCTTTTTCACTTAAAGAGAAATTTCAGACCAAAACCAAAGTTTAATTTACGTGAAACTGTTCTTAGAAAAAGTCATCGAAGGTGGAGTAGTGGCGTCATCGAGCAGTATAGTATGTCTCGAATTATTTACTTTCACTTTTGGGAAAAAATTTGGTCAACCCATTTTCCCACTACGATACCACCCGTGGACGGTTACATGGTTCTGTATGTCGGTGTATACGGTTGGATGCAGGTAGCTCAAGTTCGGTCTGTGTGGAGAGCCTTGGGGAAGGCATATGTCCAGCAGTGGCTGTTTATAGGCTGATGATGATGATATCTGTGAAGCCAGGTTAAGTAGCAGTGACCGTAGCAGACACCGAATTTTTGGCCTCGTGAAGTTCTTAGGAAAGTTGAATGTCTTTTTATTTTTCTTGACCAACGTTAGACGCGTATGTATTTGAGGCGTTGGCAAATAATAGATTTTCAAACTACTCCAATAACGTTTGCCCTTCACTTTCTACCGCTAAATACTCTATTTCTCTGCTAAGACGACCAAGTATAGCATGCCCATTCAAGTTTACAGCAGGGTAGAGGTGATATGAGAGTATTAATTGTACCATTTTTATAATCAGCCTAATATATCGATAAATTCTTATAGCGCTATTTGGGCTCTTCAATTATAGAACAAAAATAAAGATTACTATTCGTTAAAGTAGGCAAATCTGGCACATAAAGATATATTTAACTCTAAATTTTTATTCCCCACATCATGAGGATCGAAGCTTCAAAATTCGGCTTCTCATGTATGAAGATCGTCCCACAATTATTTGGCATAGAATGTCCTCTTAGCCACTGGGCCACTAGTGCAATCAAACCCGAGTAACTCGTAAACTCAAACACAACTCGAGTGACGCGTAAAAATTACTCGCGCAACTCGTCACAAAACTACTCGGGTAACATCACTATTTCAAAGGCTGCGGTCACTAAACTGACATGGTTGAACTAAACGATAGCTGAATTCGGCTCAACGTGAATACGGCTCAGGTTTCGACCATAGAGCGTTAAAAACTAGTTGTTTTAAACGCTGCCCAGGTAAATACGTCTAACCTGATTGGTAAAAAGAGTTGCGATCGTGATTTTTTGGAGGCTTCGGTGGGTTAGAGTTTTGAAGGAGTCGGATGGTTACGGCGCTTATACACGGTGAGAAAATACGCCGGGCCTACGGAAAAATTTGTGTCATGACTAGAAAGTAACTGTGTACACTGCTTGCAGCGGTGCACGAAAAAATCTTGTCTGCTCAAGACACGACGCGGCGAACGTTGTTGCGGAGTGGTGGGGGGCGGAGTAGTAGGTTCAGCCTCATTTTTCTCTTGTATTATGAAATTCTTGTAGGATGAACCCAGTAAAGTCTCTTGTTTTTTGTTTCCTTTTTCATTTTGTTATAATAATAATATGAAATTATCATTCTTTTTTGCTTTGTAGTTAACATTTTTATAAATAAACGAAAATGATTATCAGATTTGTTATTACTTGCGCGCCCTACTGACTGACTGACTGACGACTGCACGAAAAAAATCGTGTCGTGTACACGTTCCGATTGGTCTTGTCTGCGGAAGACATGAAAAGTTTTTGTGTGTAGAACAGACAAAATTCTTGTCGTGTACACGAAGAATTTGTCTTGTCTGCCGCAGACACGGTAAATTTTCTCACCGTGCACTAGCGCCCTTATTGTTGTGTTTTTCTTTCTTCTAGATTTTTTTATTGGGAATATTTCACAAATATTCAAGCGTACAGAGAAAATTCTGAGTAAATATTATGAGTAAATAACATAAAGTGATAGTTGAAGTGAAGGTGAACTTTAAAACACTCGCAGTGTTAAACGAAATAACCGATCGCTTGTCGCTATCGATTCGGTAAGGCAAGTTTTGTTAAATGAATTATTATAATATTATTACAATAAAAACAATGTATGTTAAAAGAATTGCGCCGTGTCAGGTGCAAAACATTACAGGCTTGCGCCTATTGTCTCACAGGATATTGTTTTATACATTGTTAAACATTCATGTATTTATTCATTTGGCAATAAATACATTCTTATTTTTATTTATTATTCTCTTTATTTATCTTATTTCTCATAGTTCATTTTATATTAATAAACTACATTTAAAAAATAAAAAAACGTTTAAAAATATATAAGGGACCACGGAGACCCACCGGTGTCGGGTACAGGAACCAAGCCACCGGTGGTTAGGGCCTCAGAGACAGGAACTTCCTCACGATGCGTGCCGTGTTGAGAAGAACTGCCTTCTGAATCAAAGACTTGATCCAGCTGCCTAGTGCGAGCCTCTTTAGGTGTTGATCGAGGCTCTTGGCGATTAGCCCATTTACCGACACGACTATCGGCACAATGATCGCCGAATCCACATCCCACATGTCAACAATCTCGTGAGCTAGGTCCAAATATTTAATCTCCTTCTCTTTTTCTGCCTTCACGAGATTGCCGTCATGCGGTATGGTGATATCGATTATCATTGCGAGTCGCTCTGCTCGGTCTATCACTACAATATCAGGCTTATTGGCTACAATAGTCCTGTCTGTAATGATAGACCGATCCCAGTACAACAATGCACGACCATTCTCGAGAACTGGGTCGGGCACATATCTGTAGTACGGTACCTCTGAACCAACGAGATTGTATTTAAGGGCTAGTTGCTGATGGATTATCCTGGCCACTTGGTTGTGTCTGTGCAAATACTGACCGTTGGCAAGACTCGAACAACCGGACACTATATGCCTGAGAGATTCCCCGGGTTGGTGACATGCCCGGCATATGTCAATTGTCCCATCCCTCAGAATATATTTCCGGTAGTTGTTTGTCATGACAACTTCGTCCATAATTGCAAAGACAAAACCTTCGGTTTCTCCAAAGAGATCGCCGAATCGCAGCCAGGATATAGAAGCTGTAAAATTTACATCGGGCCCATGTAAGGCCCGGTAGAATCGTCCACGCAGCTCCTTGCCCCTCCATACTTCCCGTCGGTCCTCCGTACTAAGTACTGCAGGTTTGTGCCAGTTCTCTTTAGCCAGAGCGAGCGGGGTAAGTCCGGTATCAATTATGACTACATCGCGATGCACATCCACACTCATCTGCAGAAAATAATCTCTGAGGTTGCACACCTCGCGGTTGTGGAGGGTCTTAGCACATAAAAAGCCTCGACCCCCACATTTCCGCGGGATGTACAGCCTCATTACCGATGAGCGTGGATGATGCATTCGATATGCAGTCAGCATTGAACGGACTTTTCTATCCAGGGCATCTAGTTCAGTCTGGGTCCGCCTGAGTATGCCGAAGGAATACATTAGGACTGGCATGGCCCACCCGTTGCAGGCTCGCACCTTGTTGCCACCTGATAAAAGACTGTTAAGTACTTTTCTCAGGCGGCCAAAGAACCGAGCCTGCAACGTCTGTTTCATGTCAGTCTCAGAAATATTCAAAGACTGCGACATACCCAGGTATTTGTAGGTCTCAGTTGGGGAAAGGAATCTAAGTTGTATGGAATCTGAGAGTTGAATCCCTGCAGATTCCATAATCCTGCCTCTCTTTACATGCATGACCGCACATTTATCCACACCAAATTCCATCCTGATAGAATTACTAAAGGTTTCGGTTACCTTAAGTAATTCTGTCAGTTGGAATTTGTTGGGGGCAAATAATTTAAAGTCATCCATGAAAAGGAGGTGAGATGTAACATGACCTCTCCTCAACCGATAGCCTAGCCCTGAAGCCTCTAACAAGGTACTTAGAGGGTTCAGAGTAAAACCACAAAGGACTCAGACTATCGCCCTGGAAAATACCTCGCTCAATCCTTATTGGAGAACCGCAACCATAACTCGATCGACATCCTGGATAGCGCAATACGGTCCACCACTGCCCCATACATGACCTTAAAAAGGTGCATAGAGTTGCATCTACTTTATACAACTCCAGCACCCTCAAAAGCCATGTATGTGGCACGGAGTCGTAAGCCTTCTTGTAATCCAGCATGTCGATAGATTCTTTCGGTTACGGCGCACCTGTTGGCTAATGGCCATGTCTATCAGAAGGAGTTCTTTAGTACCACGGGCCCCACTCCTACATCCATTTTGAGAAACAGATAAAATAGAATTATCAAATATATGTTTTGTTAATTTCGTTCTCAAAATGGATGTAAGGAGTTTATATATTGTTGGCAAACAGGTTATCGGCCTGTAATTTTTGGGGTCCGTGGCACTACCAGACTTATGGAGTAGGTGAGTGACACCGGATGTTAAAAAATCTGGTAGCGACCCCGATTCCAGTGATGACTGGAATTGAGATGCTAAGCAAGTATCCGAACTACGGAGCCATTTGAGCCAAAAATTGTGCAGCCCGTCCGGTCCCGCTGATTTCCAGTTCGGTAACGAACGGACTGCACTGGCTATACTCGTATCATCGTTTGTAATTGATATTGGCTCCATTGTTGGTATTTGTTTGCATACTCGCTCAACAGTCTCAATCCAGTCACTCTCCGTGTGGTTGACAGGCGTCGACCAGATGCTGCGCCAGAATGTATTAGTAGCATCATCATCCGGTCGACCCCCATCAACGTCACCGGCCGTGGACTCGGGTCGCTCCCATCTTCTGTACACCCACCTCTCGTCTCTCTGGAATGTGCGATTCAGGCAATACCGATCCACTCTTTATTTGTATCGCCTAATACGGTTTGCCCATGCATAAAGCTTTTGTTTTAGGGTGTCGATGCGCTCTGTAACCCGAGATAAATAATCTTGGGAACTGATACCAGTTCCCTCAAAGGCTCGAGTTACAAAGCGCATCACTCTTGGTCGGGTATTGCCGATCTTGAAAGAGGAGAGCTTGCCAATGAGTGCCCTAGTCTCAGCAATACGACACTCAATCCTGCGTTGCCAAGCTGGCACAGTAGTGGTCTGTCGAGTAGCGGTATTATTTACAGGCAATTTAACCCCTGCTACTCGACACGCCGCAACCGCCGCACAATACAGGATTGAATGTGTATCGCTGAGATTTTCACTAATATCAAAGTGAGTTGACAGTAATGTGTCTAGGGCACTCACCAGTGCTATGTTTCTTTTTGCTGTGCGGCCTCGTTTGCCTCGTTTGCCCATGCATGGGCAAACGAGGCAAACGAGGCCGAATATTTGAGTCCATGGATCGGTATTCCGCAATAGCACATTCCAAAGCACTCCTTAACTGATCGTTGCACTGGGTACTTACATGAGAAGTCTCGTCATCTACCTCTTCATTAACTGGATTTACCAGTTGCTGTTGGGCAACCACTGTGCCAGGCTGCTTTGCAAAAGTGATGGGGAGACTTCTCTGCACGTCAGAGCGAAGTCTCTCAAGTACGGAATCATCCAACAGGCGACACCGTTGGATGGCCCGCACTTGATCCGATAGCCGTTGTGTTGACACGTCGACAGCTGGCTCAAGCGCCTGAAACAAAGGCAGCATTCGAACACGGTACGCACTGAGGTTAGTTCCTCCCTCTGTGGCCACAAAATATGCCCGCATGACGTTTTCATTCATCGAACTCGTCCATCTCATGCGGTGCACATCACCACCGGTAGCGGGGGCCCTGTTCGAGACCGGTGGGTCTCGGGGTCCCAAGCGTGTACCGACGTACAGGTGGTGGCGACGTCGGTGGCGAGAAGTACTCGTCGCTCGACGAGCTCGACGCCTCTGCAATTGCCGACAACTCTGTTGTAGGTGCCGGCGGCTGCGAGGCGGAGCTGAGCGACGAGTCCGGGGGTGTAATTCGTGCAGCAGCTGCCCTAGCTCTTGTCAACATCTCATTATGATATCATTTTCTCGTTGTATTTGTATGTTTATCTTTGTTTATTTACATTCTCGTAGGGGATTTGTCATTGACGTAAGACGTCATCTTGAATAATGTTTTTGTATTTACTTTTCATAATTAATTTAATGGTTTCTTGATATAATTAAATGTTTATGCGGTAAAAAAGTCCTTCTTGTAGTAATAAAATATATATCTGAATCCAAAACTATGTTAAATTATACAGATATAAATATTCGAGAAAAATTGTATGTCGTCTTGTTGACTTGTTGCTAGGTTATTTATTATTATTATTGCCGTGTGGTGTCCGGCGGAGTAGAATATCCCTCCCTCAATCTTACCGAGGTGTCGTAAAAGGCGACTAAGGTACTTTGATGCTCGAAATGTCAACTAAAAATAATAAATATTGACGTCCCCAGTCTTAGAGAAGGAAAACTCGATATAAACCCGGAAGTCTGTTCCGCCGTTAAGGACTTGACTGTCAAATATCTGCCTAGAAATACCTAATACAATCTAACTACCGACGTGATCATGGCTGTGGGAAATAATACTGTATATGTACCCCAGGGGGGTACCGGCGGAGCCGGAGAATCCCCTCCTCGCCCTGTATCTACAGGACGAGGCTGCTCCTCGTATTCTGGGGGGAGCAACCTTACAGCTGCAGGCGGCGACGATATTCGCCATACGTCACGCCGAAATCACCACCATAAGCGAAATTGTTCACGTCGGGTCGGAAAGTGGACATCGGAATGTCGATTTGCGACGTTGAATGTAAGAGAAGGAATAGATGAGGAACTGGATGATGTCTACGAGTTAATGAGTGACAGAAATTTGGATGTATTGTGTGTGAATGAGACTAAACGCAAGGGGAAAGAAATGCTGACGCGCAGCCCGTTCACTGAAATATGGTCAGGGGTTACCAATGAAGAACATGGTAGTAAAGGCGTCGATATAATTCTTTCAGAGCGAATGGCAGAATGCATGCGAGGATATGAGTGTGTAAGTCCGCGTCTTATGTGTGTCCGGATGAAAGTAGGTCTGACGCCTCTAATTTTGATAGGGGTATACGCACCGGACTCTTCCCACAATAAGGCGGTAAGAGGGGAATTTTGGGAACAAATGAGAGAGGTTGTGTTATTGCGTAAGTGGAACGAACGTATTGTCATGCTTGGAGATTTTAATGCAAAGGTAATACTTGGGACGTTTGGAAATAAGAGCGTGAATGACAATGGCGTATACTTGTTAGATGTATGTGTGGAGATGGGTCTGTCTGTGATGAATACGTGGTTTCAGCACAAGCTGATACATATGTATACATGGCGAAAGAAAGAAGGACATGGTATGTTAAGGAGCATGATAGATTTTGTGATAGTCGATGAAAGAATGAGAAAGAAAGTAATGGACACTAAGGCTTATTGTGGACCAGATATTGGCACAGATCACTATTT
Source organism: Euclidia mi (assembly GCA_944739405.2). Taxonomy (NCBI): domain Eukaryota; kingdom Metazoa; phylum Arthropoda; class Insecta; order Lepidoptera; family Erebidae; genus Euclidia; species Euclidia mi. Next base: position 4,775,028 of record OX123205.2, on the reverse strand, counting down.
GGTAATTACAAGAGTTGGTGGTATGTTTAATCGCTGGCGACACAGACCTAAAGAGCCTGCTACCTAATTAGAACGTATAAAAGTGGAAAGATTGAAAGATCAGCGCGTGAATGAGATGTACACAAAGCAATTGAGTGAACGGCTAGATAAAATCTGGAGTGATGTAAACGAGGAAAGTGTGAGTGATGTATGGTCGGTATTTAAAACCAACGTAGTGAAATGTGCTGAAGAGGTATGCGGTTTGAGTAAAAGAAGAAGTAAGAAATGTGAGAAAGCTGACTGGTGGGATGATGAAACCCGAAGTATGGTTGAGAAAAAGAAAAAGGCGTGGCTGGATATCCTAGCAATAGAAGCAACCAATAGAACTAGTGGTGGTATGAATGAATATAGTGTTAAAGAAATGAAGGACAAATATAGGTGTGTGAAAGCTAAGGTTAAGGAATGTATAGAGAGGAAGAAGAACGAGAAGAAGAAGAAATGTGAGGAACAATTCGGCTTAAGTTTCCGAGACAATATAAAATTGTCTTGGAAACTTGTGAAAGAAGCGCGGGGCAAAACCATGAATGCATCAATGAAAGTAATTAGTAACGAAAGAGGTGAAGTCATGAATGAAGAAAGAATGATACTAAAGTGCTGGAAGGAGTATTTTGAGAGCTTATTCGAGAAAGATGTGAGTGAAATAGAGCCAGAAGAGACGATTGATATGCCTGTAGGTCCGAGTGATGAAATTGGAGTGGATGAAATAATGAAAACACTAAAAGGTATGAGGTTAGGAAAGTCTGCTGGGTGTGATAAGGTGACGGCTGAAATGTTGAAGGCTGGCGATGGACTTATAGTAAACCTGCTGCATCGCCTTTTTAATCTATGTTATATACAGGGTCAGGTGCCAGATGACTGGACGAAGGCAGTGCTCGTCCCAATTTATAAAGGCAAAGGTTCGCGGCAGGAATGTCATAATTATCGCGGGATCGGCCTTCTTAGTGTGGTAGGAAAAATGTATGCCAGAATATTGATTGACAGAGTAATAAATGTGACTAATGACAAGATATGGGATGTGCAAGCGGGATTTCGGAAGGGAATGGGATGTACGGATCAAGTCTTTTCCTTGCGCTGCGTAACCGAAAAATGTCTGGCAAAAAACCAGAAGGTATATTGCGCGTTCATAGACTTGGAAAAGGCTTATGATAGAGTGGATAGAAAGGAATTATGGAAGGTGCTATCTATGTATGGGGTGGACAATTTTATAATAAGAGCTCTGAAATCTCTGTATAGGGGTTCTAGAGCCTGTGTAAGGATTAACGGTGCCTATACAGAATGTTTTGATATCTCCAAAGGTGTCAGACAGGGTTGTGCAGCCTCGCCCTGGTTGTTCAATCTATTCATGGATAGCTGCATGAATGATATAAGAGAAAGTGAATGCGGGATCGATATGGTAGGATTGCGTGCTAAGTGCCTCTTGTACGCCGATGATCAAGTCATTCTTGCGTCCTCGGCGACAGAGTTGCAGCAAATGATGGACTGCATGAACGAGAGCTTTAAAGCGAAGGGTATGAAATTAAATGCAAGAAAGACGAAAGTGATGGTGTTTGAGAAGGATGAAAGTGTGACTGAGTGTAATATTGCGATTGAAGATGAGCATGTTGAACAAGTTGAAGAATTTGTATATTTGGGTAGCATGTTTACAAGAGATGGAAGATGTGAAGGAGATATTGAAAGGAGAGTGACTGCGGGAAACTGTGTGAATGGAGCGCTGCATGCCTTTATGAACGGTCAGACTGTGCCGAAAGAGGCGCGACTTGCGGTTCATAATGGCGTACTTGTGCCCACGCTGATGTGTGGTGGTGAGTGTTGGGTATGGCAGAAAAAGCATGAAAGCAGAATTAACGCAGTTGAGATGCGATCACTGCGTATTATGTGTGGGGTGAGACTGATTGATAGAATTGCGAATGCAGTAATACAAGAGCGATGTGGCCTGAAAGAAGATGTTGTGACAAGAATTGAGAAAGGAATGCTGAGATGGTTTGGACACGTGGAGCGAATGAGTGAAGAAAGAATGACGTACCAAATATATGAGGCAAACGTGTATGGGCAAGCCGGTCGCGGCCGACCTCGTAGGACATTCGTCGACCAAATTGGTGACGTTCTGATAAACGGCAAGGTCCGAAGCACCCGCAACCGGCGAGCATGTATGAAAAGAGTAATGAATGTAAAGGAAGCGCGTGAGGTTTGTAAGGATAGAAGCAAGTGGCGTTCCGTTGTCTCTGCCTACCCCGACGGGAAAAAGGCGTGAGTATATGTATGTATGTATGTATTATTTTTATTCGTTCTTATACTACTTAAAACTTAGGCGATCTTTTTGTAATTAGATCATGCTGTCAATATTCAAAATCCCAGCCATCTAACCAACTATCTCCTCTCATACATACATACATAGACTCACGCCTGTTTCCCGGAGGGGTAGGCAGAGACTACGGAACGCCATTTGCAACGATTCTGACATATCTCTCTTGCTTCATTCACTCCCATCAAATTTCTTATGCATGCTCTTCGGTGAATGGTACTTCTAACCTTTCCTTTTTTTAGGATGTCTCCAATCTGGTCAAAGAACGTCCGTCATCTCGTTCATAGCCTTTTAAACTACAGGTCTTCTTTGCTTAGTTTTAAAACTGCAACCACTCAAAAAAAGCAGTTGGCACATTCTGGCAGTATGTCAAACACGGCGTTAGTATAAAAAGTATTAAAAAGTACAAGGAACCACTAAATAAACAAAGTACGAGTCTCGTGCAGATCGTTCTAGACGACATGTTGTCGCGGAATGTTTAGTCTCGATGTGTTGCGGGTCTTAGGGTTGGCAACAATATTTTGTAGAATATGAATATTAAACAAACATAGTTACGCTTGCAAAAAAGAGACGTATGATTGAAAAAGAGACGTTATCAATAGATCGAAAAGAAGACTTCATTATATAATAAGTATAAGTACTTCTCAAAAACTGAAGTCCTTCTTTGTCCTATCTGTCTGTATAAACGCGATAAATTCAAAAACTACCATCATCATCATACATCCTCCTAGCGTTATCCCAGTCTCAGCCTGGGTTCCGCTTTCTAGTCTAACTGGATTTGGCAGAATATTAGCTTTCCCACGGAGCTACTGCCTGTCTGACCTCCGCAAACCGAAGGGATAGCGATATTGGTGTCAGTTTATTTTAGAGGTACTGACGCCCTGTAACGACTGTCAAAGATCTTCATGATAGCCGGGACCGACGGCTTAACGTACTCTCCGAGGCACGAGACAAGCGATAATTAACAATTCAATACGCACATAACTCCGAAAAGTCAATGGTGCGCGCCATGGATTCGAACCCGATACCCTCTGCATGGCAGCCCGTTGGTATCTCCACTAGGCTAACACTGCCTTTTTAAATTCAAATACTACCGAACGAATTTTTGACACTTTTAAGCTATAGATAATGTGACGCCGGAGAAAGGTTTAGGTGTACAATTCACGCGGTTATTGTGTTACTTGAATGTTCTAATCTGAAATTGTAATGTATCTACATCAAAATCCTATCCTTCTGACACATTAAGTCCGTCGGTCTCTCTACTAGGCTGTCGCTGCTTTTTTAAGTCTAATAGCTAGTCTAATCTAGTTTTATAAGTCCAGATATTTTACGTGATAGTTTATAAGCGTTGTGCCAACCCTAGAACAATTTTAAAGTTTGACGCAAAAATACAGTCGACGGTTGCTGTCCAAAATATCGAATATTATTTGTATTTACCTAGCGCTAAGTCTCCGCGCTGCCTGTTTTGATTTCCCAACTTTTGGAAAATGTTTTACGTAAATATGCCGAAAAGTTTCGGCAGCGTTGAGTAGTGAATGCTGGGAGATTTTAGTAGTTATATTTGAGTGTACTGGTTTAAACTGTATAAAAGATGGTGGTTTTGTGAAATTGAATAGAAAGGATTTTTACTTTTAAAATAATACCCTTATCAATTTATAGTCAACTAGTCGACGTCAGCAGCTTCGCACGCACATATTTTCGAATGTCCCGTTTTGCCCGATCCCTTGGGAATTTCGGGAAATCCCGTCTTAATGCACCTCTACGGTCCCCAAGAAACATACATGCTAAATTGCAGCTTCTTGCGCCGAGTAGTTGCGGCTGTAGCTTGTTTGCCAGTCAGTCAGTAACGCAAGGATTTTATATATACAGATAATTTATTAATTTGCTTGAACTATTGTACATTAATAGTTGTTACAATATGTAACATTAATCTGGACATTATTTCGGCTATTACATTAATTGTATATTTACATACAAATGTAGATATAAATATATAAAAATGTAGTTATAAAATATTCATGTAAATTATCAAAAAAAACATCTCAATTTGGGAACAATACACTATTGTTCCCAAATTGAGATGTTTTTCTTGTTTGACAAAATAGGCAATTAGTTATTATAATTGGGCGCCTGCTGTTTTGACAATATAATTTGACGAATCGAAAAATTATTTTATAATCATCATCGTCAGCTTGCCGTAGTCCACTGCTGGATATAGGCCTCTCCAATGGCACGCCACTGAGCCCGATTTTCGGCTCTTCGCATCCAGCCGTTGCTAGCCACATTCTTTTATATCAATGCAATATTTGTAATGATTTTAGTACCCCACATTTTCATTTGGTCGAATATTAATATTACCAAGCATAATGTTGTCATGTTCATCATTTTAGATGTAAAAAAAAATTTTACTTTCATTTCAAAAACTAAAACGTTATAAACGAATGCACTTAAAATGTAAAGGAAACCTATACACAAATATACATACAAGCCAAAATAACCTTTTGACGTTTCCCATACAAACATTACATCCATTTATCAAGGCCTGGCTTGTGGAGGCTTAGTCTGTATTGTTTGAGGCCAGACTAAGGCTTGTAAGGCCATGAGTCCTCCATTTATGGTCAGGCCAAATAATCCCTGTCTTAGACTAAACTGTTGCTTTCTCGAAGCGGTGATTATGATTCGAATTGTGGCTGTGAAGGGTTGGTAAATGTAGGTAGGGTTGGTAACAATAGTGAAGACTCGTGAAGACATTCATGTTAAAATTATATGAGACAAATGGATTTTAAACTTTCTCGATTTGCATACATCATACTATTTATTTAGCGGGTCATACTCGGTAACTAAAACTAACGTCTAACTTATTTTAAGATACACACATGCATACATACATACATAGACTCACGCCTGTTTCCCGGAGGGGTAGGCAGAGACTACGGAACGCCATTTGCAATGATCCTGACATATCTCTCTTGCTTCATTCACTCCCATCAAATTTCTCATGCATGCTCTTCGATTAAGGGTACTTCTAACGTGTCCTTCTTTTAAGAACTCTCCAATCTGGTCAGAGAACGTCCGTCTAGGTCTTCCCCTTCCTGCTGTCCTATTCACACTTGACTTATATAACTTCTTGGTCATTCTTTCGTCATTTTAAGGTATAAGTAACTTTGTTGTTCTCTGACGTTTCAACCCGCTTGCAATGGTCGTGGTCGTGGAGAGACTGATGTCAGCTCAGCGCCGTCTTGCCGAAGTGTAGGTTTCGGCAGACACCCTTTCTTGTTTTAATTATTATGATTAGCCGCACTATCGGTACCTCCACACACTACACTTGTGAAGTCTACACACTGATAAGCTGTGTCACTGCGGCGATGTCCGTCAATTACGACAGGATAGTGCGGAGGATAGACAGATGTGTACTTCTAACTAGAGATAGAGGATCCAGTGATAAGGTTAGGTGATCGTGGCTGGTGAGCTACTTTACAGTCTAACGGACGTATTTGGAAACTTGTATACAATTGCGAGTATAAGCGACTGCCACGCCGAAGGTCGTGGGTTCGATTCCCGCTCAAGTCAAACATTTGTGTGCATGAACATGGATGTTTGTCTTGGTCTGGGTGTTTCTATGTATAATATGTATGAATTTACAAAAAAAAAGTAATGTTTCTCCATTGTCCCATAGTACAAGCTCTGCTTAGTTTGGGACTTGGTGGTGTTGTGTGAATGTGGTAGAATATTATTATTCACTCCATTTATTATCAATCACATGATTTCTTTTATATTAATAAACTAAATTTCATTACGAAAACGTATAGAAATATAAAAGGGACCACGGAGATCCACCAGTGTCGGGTACAGGGACCAAGCCACCGGTGGTTAGGGCCTCAGAGACAGGAACTTCCTCACGATGCGTGCCGTGTCGAGAAGAACTGCCTTCTGAATCAAGGACTTGATCCAGCTGTCTAGTGCGAGTGGCGATTAATCCATTCACCGACACGACTATCGGCACAATGATTGCCGAATCCACATCCCACATGTCGACAATCTCGTGAGCTAGGTCCAAATATTTGATCTCTTTCGCTTTTTCTGCTTTCACGAGATTGACGTCATGCGGTATGGTGATATCGACTATCATTACGAGTCGCTCTGCTCGGTCTATCACTACAATATCAGGCTTATTGGCTACAATAGTCCTGTCTGTAATGATAGACCGATCCCAGTACAATAGTGCACGACCATTTTCGAGAACTGGGTCGGGCGCATATCTGTAGTACGGTACCTCTGAACCTGAATTATTATTATTATAATTATGGTCATCGCATGTGAGAACTTTAAGGCCTCCCTCACATTGTTCACGTGCGTTCCTCGATCGTACGCTCGGCGTCCGCTCGGCGTCCGCGCTGCGTTCACTTTGTACCACAGAGTGAATGCCGAGCGCAAGCCGGGCGTACGCTCGAGGAACGCTGTCGCCCAATGTGAGGTCGGGCTAATTGCGCGATACAGAATTTAAAATCCGTACTGTCAGTTGTATGTAGCTAGCGCTGCAGTGATAGTAATAAATATGTATTTATTTAGTATTGTGTACGTCATGAAAAACCTGCGATAGCCTAGTGGAGATACTAACAGAGACTGCCTCGGTGGTCAAGTGGATACCGTATGCGACTGCTGATCGGAGGTCCCGGGTTCGATTTCCGGATCGGGCAAAAAGTGTTACTGGGTTTTTCCGAATTCTCAGTAGCAGCCCGGAGTCTGGTGATGAGCCCGGTTACGGCAATAGGCTTGCCCCCTATTACATGGGACCTAAAAATTCATGGTGAAATGTTGGTGTAATATTACACCTCTGCCTATTACACCCCTTGGCGTGAGTCCTTAAGCGGTCAGCCCCGGCTAAACTGACACTAGTCTAAACTAGTCTACCACTATTTTGCGGCAGTCAGACAAACAGTTGCTCCGTGGAAAAGCTAATAAATGAAAAACTAGATTTCACCCGCAGGTCTACTCGCGTAAATTATACACCTAACTCATTGATCAATCTATCTAATATTGAAAAACGAAATAACTATCCAAATTTCAATAACCAAAAACATATTTTTTTTTTAGTTTATTGCGTTCTAGACAAGAAAAAGGAGACTTCGTTTTATAATTATTATGTAACTATGAAATACAGAGAACCATCTTTTTTTTGAAGTCGGCTAAAATAGACTTTTATTTACATACCACACATACATCTAAACAAAGACAGCTATCAAATTACAGAACAATTGTGTGCAACCACACACGTTAATGGACGCGTCCGAGTCAAACCGGCCACATCATTAACATAGGCAAATCATATGTAATGATGTCCCTAGTATTGCCGGCCCAATGGTTGTGTTCGCATATCTTTGATAATTAGGTCATGATATCACCTAATATGAAAATATTGCGATAGGTCAGTGGTGTACGTAACGGATTGCCGAGACGATGGACTCGGGTTCGATCCCTAGTTACCCCGCTCACACCCCTCTAAATTTTCAAAGTTATGTGTATATTAAAAATATTAATTATCACTCGCTTATCAATGTGCCCAGTAGATGGCAATAGGCTCGCCCCCTATAACGTTAGGACCGAAGCATAAATGGCGAAGTGTGGATGTGTAATACATCTCCGCCTACCCCTTCGGGGATAATAAGGTCTGAAGTTAAGTTATTATGTAGAAAATATTGCTGCATTTTTTATTACGAATCATCATCCTCCTAGCGTTATTCCAGTTGCAACCCGGGGTCCGCTTACTTTTATTTTTTTTTATTTTTTTACGAGGTGGAAAATCCCTTCGGATCTCCGACTCTTGGGAGAAACGAGAGCCGGAGTATGTGGTGTTTCCACTAAAAACCACCTCGACTTTCTCATGTACCCGTGTGTCGGAGGGTAGGGCATCACCGAAGCATTCGTCGCCACCCTCCGACGGACATTGGCCCGCCAGATGGTTAGGCTAAAATTGAATAAGCGCTGCTTATTTAATTAATTAATTTCAAGAAATTTAACCTCTAAACTTTTAAACACAACCCCTAAACAAAAAAAATTAATACTATTTTACCAAACCTGAAATCGAATCCCGGACTACATGACTAAACACAAACAATAACACCAACTTATTCTACTATCACCATAACTATAGACATATTCTATAATAGTAGCAATATAACTTTTACATTCAGAAACTTGTGGAACATAAGTTACATGTATGATATCGGTTGCGTTTCCATTCAACACTGTACAAGCTTCGATGTGAGGGTGATATTACGTATCGGGATGGAAAGTGGGGCGACTGTTGGACCACTTTCTATTGTCGCTTTTGACAAGATAATTGTTATTAGGAATAAGTTTTTTTATAGTATATTATAAACATTTTCCGTTTTACGTTTGTCTTGCCACGATAAACTCTAAAATTACTAAGTGGCTGATTTCATCTGATGTTCACCAAAAGACAGTGATGTATGAAGAAGTTGTAATTTTATATTTTTTTTGTTTTACTTAGATTATCTTAATATCTAAAATCCTTGCGTTACTGACTGAATGACAGACACGCTACAGCCAAAACTATTGGGCGCAGGAAGCTGAAATTATGCGTGTATGTTCCTTGAGGACCTACGGTCCTCAAGGAACATACACTAAGAAGGGTGCACTAAGAAGGGATTTCCCGAAATTCCCACGGGATCGGCCAAAACGGGTAAATTTAAAAAAAATGCAGGCGTAGCTGCTGGCGTCCTCTAGTCTATTATACTACCTGCGCGAAGCTAGCATGTGTGTTACTATGTGCGTTGATATAAAGCAAACATACATAAATAAACATTCCATTTATTTTTTCAATATACCTATCTCACAGAAATAGTGATTGTGGATTCTAGTATTGAGTAAAACAAGAAACCATTCAGGTATTTATTTGTTCAAAAATGAACACCCAGACAGAAATCGAGATTACAGCAAAAAATCCAGGAAACAATCGGATTTGGAACGATTTAGCTGGAGTAATTGGAAATCATTTCAAGGTGGTAGCGCCATCTACCTTTCCATCTAAAACTAATCACATCAACGTCAATCGTTCCACGCTTGCTTGTCTAGTGCGAGCGATACCATGTTTCCGTCCCTGTCTCCCATTCCCTAGAAGGGGCACGCCTTTCGCGGATTGGTCGCCGCGATCGTCGACGCGAGAAACAGTCTAGAACTTTCGATTCGCTAAATACGTGTCCGCCTTACCGTACCGCACCGCGCCGCTCCCGCTATAATTATTACCGCTTATACAAAACCGCTCGCAAGTGAAAGTGATTTGTGTAGTAGAGTGAATCAAGCAACTTCATCCCGAAAACACCAGGAGGCTGCCATTTGCAAGGAAGGAGGACTGACGTACAAGGTAAGTGCCCCTCATCATTAGAATATCCTATATTTTTTTCCACATTCTCTTCCCTTATCCAATCCTAGGCGACTAAATCCTTTATATACAGTCCATTCCTTCTCCAAGTCGCCTAGAACCTACGGTTTCGGTGTAACGCCAAACCATTTTTTTGATCCATACGAGTCGGATTCATTTACGTTTTTATACGTTATATCGCTATACCTAGGCAGTCATAGCACCTAGCTATACTCCTAATCTATTCACATAACCGTCACATGGTTGTTTCCGCCCGCTTCAGTAGGTAATATACTTTTATGTAGCTACCTACTTACTCAATTATTAATTCTGGAACTATCATAGTTGTCTTGTAAATCTCATATTTCGAGCAACTTTTAATTCCACAGCTCTAAAGTGTTGCCTACTTAGCCTACTTAGGTAAAATAATAGGTACATTAGATATTCTTATTTTGTTTCGGTCTCATTAGCTTATACTTACGTAAGCATGTTACAACAAAAGAAGTCACGCGAGTCGAAAGACAAAGAGATGACAATCTTAGAAGCAAAACGCAATATTTTATTTGAGCGCATTCAAAACATATACGAGCGTTCAAAAACCGCCTCTATTTCTGACAGTAATAGCGAAGCATTTCTCAGTTATTGTATGACAGTAGATAGTATTCGAACAGATTTTCATAAGTTGTTAGACGATTATAACGCAAGATTACTTTCTATCAATCCTGATGAAAAACCGAACTATCAGGCGTACACTTCATTCGAAGATCTTTATTGGATTATTAAGCGTATACAATCGCAATTAGAGGGTAAATACTCGGCACAGCCCGTTGCCGCGGCCCGCAAGCCGAAATTACCGCTAATCGAGATTATGTCGTTTGACGGAGATATACGAAATTGGCCGTTATTCTATGCGAGCTTTAAGTCTACAGTGCACGATAATGGTTCTCTGACAGATGCTGACAGGTTGTATATTATTTAATAGGTAAACTGTCACCGAAGGCCCAGTCCGTATTTGCAGGTGTCACACCCAGTGCTGAGAATTATCAGGTCATATTTCAGTCACTACTTGACAGATATCAAGACATTCGCGTCCTGGCGTCTACTTACTTTGACCAAGCTTTAAATCTCAAACTGTCCAGCAACGCGTCTGTCGCGAATTTCCAGCTGTTTATTGATAACTTCGTAACCGCGGTTAATTCTCTTAGGAACTTAAAATTAGAAGATCTTTCCGACTTTATGTTGCTTCAACTCGCTTTAAAAAAGTTTGACACTGATACAATTCGTGGTTTCGAGATGTCGGAACGCAATAATAAAATAGCTACACTAGATAGTTTTATTTCGTTCATCAAAGATCAGTGCCGAATATTTCATAATACGCAGTCTGGTTCACCTAGCCCGTCTAACACTAACAGCAACAAACAAAGGTTGAATAAATCGCGAAATAGTAATAATAACTCGGTCCCTAATCCACAATCTTACGTAACATGCTCGGAATCTAATAAAATTAATTCACAGAAGTGTCTGTGCAGTAATATAGTGCACGACCTACAATATATACAAGATATACAAGTGTCCCGCCTTCAATAATGTGAATCCAACCGCTCGTTTTAAATGCGTAAAAGATAACAAAGCTTGCATTAATTGCTTAAGCATAAAACATAAAACAAGTAATTGTTCTAGTAAGACAAAGTGTCGCTTATGCAATCAAAAACATCATTCTCTGCTTCACTTCGATAAAGGTAACCCGTTGTCAAGCCAAGCCGCTAACCTTGACACACTTACGTCGCAGGTGCAGGCTACGATAACTGCGCCCTCGACGATTCAGAATGAGATATCGTTGTGTACGACATCCATTGCGCGGGCGGCACGCACGCGCGGACGGCCTTCGCGCGCTTGTAGTGATCAGAACAGTGCTGAGCCGCGATATATGGCGTCTAAGACTGTTCTGTTGGCGACAGCGCAAGTTATCGTATATGATGTTAATGGGTCGCCGCACATGGTACGTTGTCTGCTAGATAGCACGTCTCAGACCAATTTAATAGCGTCTGAATTGTTCAAACGCCTCGGATTGTGGAATAACTTTAAAAATATGAACTCAATAGTTCGAGGGATCGGCGGTTCAGAAAAACATTGCAAGGGTTCCGTAGATATTAAAATACATTCGCGTTTTGATGGAGACATTAATTTTAACATTTTTTCGCTTATCGTGGAGCGTATCACGGACGCATTGCCGAACGCTAATGTAGACGTAGCATCACTCACTCACCTCGAGTCATTGCCGCTGGCAGACGCGGAGTTTGCGAATCCGGCAGGCATTGATCTTTTGATCGGAGCTTCAATATTTCCGCACTTGCTACTAACTAAAATAGTACGTAGTGAGCGATATGTTTTACCGCCCGCTATTAAGACGGTACTTGGGTATGTGACTATGGGTACCGTACCTACGTTACATACTTCTCATTGTATTACGTCTTGTTGTTGTTCTGTTCTTCAAGAGATCAAGGTGGGTGCTAAAACTGTGTGTAAGATAAAGCACTAATTAGCTATGCTATGCTATGCTATGCTACGCTATGCTATGCCATGCTATGCTATGCTACGCTATGCTACGATATGCTATGGTACGCTATGCTACGCTATGCTATGCTATGCTATGCTACACTTCCGCTTTGTATATGGATGTTATTGCCTGTAGTGTCATATCCGCTCCGCTAGCAATTTCGCTTTGTGAAGCTTATTCGGCTTTTCAAGCGAGGCCAAATTGATCTTGTCAAATGGACAGGCAACTCTGGGGAGGTTCTCGCACGCATACTAGATTCTCATAAAGCCTCTCCAGACATACGCGTTGGGGTTCGTCTGTCAAATTCGGATGAACCTTATAACTACAAACATCCTTGTATTCTGCCGCAACATGATCATGTTGTCGACCTTCTTGTTGATTTTTATCACAAGAAACACCTCCATGCCGGTTCAGAGTTGCTTATGTCCTTACTTAGGCATAAGTATTGGATTTTAGCCGTTCGACGAATAATTCGTCACAGAATACGTAAATGTAACGTCTGTTTCAAATTTCGTCCGCGTCCGACTTTCCCTCCCATGGCCGATCTCCCTAGCCAGCGCGTCAACCAGGTTGCTAAAGCGTTTACACACACCGGTTGTGATTACGCAGGACCAGTGCAATATACGCCAGTGCGTGGTCGAGGTGTTAAAAGCCGTAAAGCCTGGCTATGTATTTTTACATGCTTAACGACGCGCGCTACGCATATTGAAGTTGCGACAGATTTAAGCACAGTGTCATTCCTGGCAGCCCTTAAACGATTTCTTTCACGGCGCGGCCCTATACATTGTTTGTACACGGATAACGGCACTTGTTTTGTGGGCGCAAGCTCTTATTTACGCGACGTTTATAAGTTTCTCAGGGAAGAATATCGTACTCGTCTTCAGGAAGAACTTTCCATAAATCATATTGACTGGAAGTTTATTCCACCAGCATCACCGCATTTCGGTGGATGTTGGGAAAGCATGGTCAAAGTAACTAAAACGCATCTCTTCAAGGTCATAGGTCAACAGATCCTCTCTTACGAAGAGCTTTTAACTGTCCTTGCACAAGTCGAAGCACTGATCAACTCGCGTCCGCTCAAGGCATTGAGTAGTGACCTTGCAGAACCATCCGCGTTAAGCCCTGCACATTTTCTGAGCACAGTGCCATTATCGTCGTTTCCGGCTTCTGAAGCAGACTCTTCAAGCTTGCTCCAGAGACATACTCTGCTGGATAAACTCGTGCAGTCGTTCTGGCGGCGCTGGCGTGCGGAATATCTACACCAGCTTCAGTCAAGCTCCAAGTGGAATAGTCCTGCATCCCCTATACAGGAGGGTACGTTAGTCGTCATAATACATGATAATGCTCCGCCGCTTTCATGGCCGTTAGCCATCGTAGAGAGATTGCATACTTCCAAGGACGGTACAACCCGCGTTGTTACCGTGAAAACCGCTAAGGGGAGCTACGTGCGCCCTGTTGTACGTCTCTGTCCGCTTCCAACTCAGTGAGATCTAGCCTGAAGTTGGACCTACCTCTTAGTTTAAGTATTTAGTTTGTAGTTTTCGCTATTATTGCGTTTGTAGTTTTCGCTAAAGTTAATTTAGATTAATTTTATTATCATATCGCTGTCTTAACCTATTGATGGGTTATGCGGTAGTTCACCCAACATAGCTAATTTCATTTCTATTTCTTTAAAGGCACCTCTTTAGGGCCGGGGGGATATGGTAGCGCCATCTACCTTTCCATCTAAAACTAATCACATCAACGTCAATCGTTCCACGCTTGCTTGTCTAGTGCGAGCGATACCATGTTTCCGTCCCTGTCTCCCATTCCCTAGAAGGGGCACGCCTTTCGCGGATTGGTCGCCGCGATCGTCGACGCGAGAAACAGTCTAGAACTTTCGATTCGCTAAATACGTGTCCGCCATACCGTACCGCACCGCGGCGCTCCCGCTATAATTATTACCGCTTATACAAAACCGCTCGCAAGTGAAAGTGATTTGTGTAGTGGAGTAAATCAAGCAGCTTCATCCCGAAAACACCAGGAGGCTGCCATTTGCAAGGAAGGAGGACTGATGTACAAGGTAAGTGCCCCTCATCATTAGAATATCCTATACCCACTCACAATCCTTTTCCACATCCTCTTCCCTTATCCAATCCTAGGCGACTAAAACCCGCCATCCTTTATATACAGTCCATTCCTTCTTCAAGTCGCCTTGTCTAGTTCTTCAAGAACCAGGCGTGAGTTTATGTATGTATGTGTAACGTAGACTAAAATTTTGACTCGGCTTAAAATCATCGTAACTACAACAAGCGTATTTCTTTTATATCGCAGTGTTCGAAGACATTACAACAACTGCTATAAGTGGTTTTCAGTCTCAAACTATGATTGATCCCGGTCCATGTGAAGAATTTCAATGCTTGATACAAAAACTGCATACATTCAAGCTCCTATGTACAACCGTAATTCAATGAATAACATAATAATTATAATAATGCATAATCGCTTTATAAATTCAAATAATCGTAAAATATTTCTGGATTGCAACCCGTTGAATTAACAGTCTGTTATGTGAAGTATTGAGAATCCAGGATAAAGGTTTAACATAATATTACTTCCTCTAAGTAACGAGAAATCAACACGACTCATGTCTGCATATTGCCGACGGGTAAGAGTTTAGACTAAGTTGTAGCATACCTAGGTACTTTCAATCGCTATTTTTGATGGCGAAATTGAAATAAAATATGTTTTTTAGTTATAATATTGATACATATTTTTAATTACAGTAAATTTATTCAGCTAGGCTGAATTACATTCCTTTACAAATTTCAATAAAAAATAAAAAAATCGTAGAGGCATGTGCATTTTTTTGTAATAAGATTTGCGGTCGTTACTGTAATCAAAGCCAATACCAAGATATAAACAGGCTTTTAACATATACCGCATCAGTATAATCATATCTACTCCTGCAGCGACGTCTGACCTTTCTGCTCCAAAGGTCATCAGATCTTCTAGCTATTTGGTCTATCAACTGCCACTTCAGCTTAGCTTTTCGGAGAATCACGGTGTCGACTTTGGATCTCCTTCCGATCTCCTCGTTTCTCATTCAATATCGCTAGCAACTCCAAACATAGCTCTCTCCGTCGTCCTTTAAATAACCTTGGGATTTCTGATAAGGTACATTGTGAGCTAAAAGTCTGTAAAATAGCAGTTTGTCACACACATGACAAGTTTTATAACAGAAACACACACCACGTGTATTATTAAATATTTTGATAAAAATGTTGGTCCGACTCGTACAAAGGATTTTGAAAAGAAAATTTCTATCTCACTATTTGGTGAACGTTGGCGGCGACTTGACTCCCGCAGATCTCGCTTGGAAAAACAATAGTAAAAAAATCTCCCACAAAACATAAAAAGTTGCTTGTGGATACGTAATAGGTGCATCGACATAGTCTCTCGTTAAAACGGTGCATAACAGTGACGCATATCAGTCGATAACGAAGTGTCATATGTTGCACTCACTCGGGTGTATGTGTGTGTGTGTGAGTGAGTGAACGGGTGAGCTCGTTTGTGTGATGGACGTCGATTTTTAGCTCTGTGGACATCTGGCGTGAAGATAAAGACAAGTACAAGTTTGCTCATATAGTATGTTGATATGTTTTAACATTTGATAAGTAATGTTTTGATTCACTGGCACTCTTTTATTTTTGTAAGGTGGAGACATAAAATTAAAATAAAAACATTTATATACCTTACTAGAATACCAAAGCATAAATTATATAGGTACCTACATTCAAGGCTACCTAAAAACAATCAGTCAACACCAACCATGCAGTAAAAAAAACCGAAGCGGTGATAGAGTCCACGTACCAACAGTCTTTAAACGCCGTACTCTTTGTAATATGCAAAGTTGCAATATCCTACATACATAATATCTCATACAGAGGCCCAATTTCTATTCAAACCTGTGCACAACAGTGACGTATATCAGTCGATAACAACTTGTCAATACTGCACTCTTACTAATGTGCGCGAGTGTGTATGTATACGTTACTAAACGTGTGTGTGTGTCACATGATGTACTCCGAATATGTATACGTAATAATGTTCTACCGCTACATCAGAGAGCCAGTTCTCGTAATAACTTTTTTTTTTGTTAGCCTGTAGATATTGGGACACATCTGCTGGGCAAAGCCCTCTCCCTTGGACCGCCATGCATCCCTGTCCTGTGCTATGTTCGGCCAGTAGCCGTCAAATGCAATGCAAACTCCGTTTAGATCTGCCGCGTCGTCGTCGAATATCATGAGGGACCCAACTGGTAACCAGCCCAGTCCCACTTCAGCCTGGCAGATTTTAAGACAACATCGGCTATGCGTGTCTTGGAACGTAATTATAATTGTTCAAAATGCAGTTTCGATCTAATCTCGGTGCCATACTTATTTCATAAATGGTATTCTCTTAAATAAACGAATACTATGTCAGGCTTTCATTTATTTATATTATGTATGTATTTAAGAACATATAATTTTGTTTATCGGTTATCTGGATGCCACAGTATAAACACTTTTCAGTGTAGAATCAGATGAACGGTGTTGAAGATAAAGAAAGCATCCGAAACGTCTGGCTATAGTAAAACATGACATTGGCTATTTGCATAGGTCATCACTTGCATGGGTGACCGCGTGTGACTTTTACACAAGAGCCCCACCGTGCTTAAAACTGGTGGTCCCGGTTCTTGTCTCAAAACAAGAATAATTAAGTCATGTCGGAGGCCTTCAGGTAGGTTAAAACTCCGAGACCAGAGTTGGCCACACCCTCACGCGGCACAAAAAGTAGAACGACAGACTGTGAAACCGAAATACTTAAGTCATGATAAAATTGGCATTGTCTGGGTTATCAATCAGGTTCACTAACCTTATGACCTGCAGGCTAGTCAAAGCTTTACAGTAACCGCATTGTGATCCCATTTTCACTTCATCATCATCATCAGACCTCCATAGAATCCATCTCACTGCTGGGCACAGGCCTCTTCCCACTATGAGAAGGGTAAGACCACACAGTGTTTTATAAGACATCCAAGTACTTATATCATATAATAAAATGAATGCCAATTTTTGTTTCCTAGTAAAACCAACGAGCAAGACGATCCCGGCTTTGTTACGATACCGTAGCAAACGTAGCGTGTCTACGCCGTAGACGTCGTAGAGATATTTTCTTGGCAACGTATTTTGCTAGGCAATCGACTGGTTTATTCAAAGAACACCTTAAATATATGTTTTTTTTATACTGGCTTTTGCTTTCACAGTATTATTGAGGAATAAAGGTGGTTTATAATTTTATTTTGTTATTTCGATGCATTTTCCGGCACTACTGCAAGCGCGATGTACAACCGTGAATATGGCGCTTGCAACAGTGCCGAAATATCCGTTACTGGAAACAAAGGTACGTGGTATATATCCCGTAAGGAATTTAAAAGCAATGTTAATGACCACGAGTTTAAATTCGATTTATATTTTTAATTACAACCTGACTACAATACCGATTTAGCAATATTTTCATATTAAATAAGCCTGAATTAAAAAATCTCATACTATCCTTATGACCGATTTCTTTTTATTCCCATCGAAGATAAACACCAAAAACGTTCGAAAATTATCCATCAAAACATATATAATTACGCCCAAAAAATTCCCTCATACACAACTATGTATCTTCTCGAAAGAAAATTGTATCCTTACAAAAACCTATAACGTTCATTACAGCAAGTATCTGAAACTTGTTAAGAGGATGTAATAAAAAATAAGCGCGCCCTTCGCGGTGTTTTTCTGTAACTCGTGATGTCATTATAGAATTGATTGATGTTAGCAACGGAAATGTTGAATGTGGCCATGATGTGCGATCGGCATATTGGGACATTTTTCTGTAGCTTTCCATGCGATGAAGTTGAAATTTTTGTCTGTTAGTATAGCGTAGATGTTCAATGGTTGTCTCGACATTTATAACTGCGCTGGGTGTTGTGGGTTCAATCCCCACGCAAGACAAAAAAATTGTGTGATCTAGATATTGTTGTTACAAATCTCGGTGATTTTTGGATCGGGTATTGATATTTCTGAAGTTTCCTACTGTACAGTGTTTATTTCAGGTGTGGGATGTTAAATTAAAAAAGAAAAACTAAAGAAAAGGACCCCGGGTTGTAAAACAAAAAGTCTTGGACGAAACCCGGATAGCTCTAGGGCGATGATAATGATTATGACAATTTCCGTTACGTAAACATGATATCATTTTGATCTAGTACAAAAGAATAACTTTTAATTTTTTTTTCATATGTCAACAATACAATTAAATCAAGTCTTAAAATAATTAAATAATACATAAGAATTAGAAATTAAAAGAAAATATGATTAAATTTAGAAGGCGTCATGAAACTCATCCGCATCGCAGTCAATTGGAAGCTTGCCCAGAAGACTGGCAGCATTGCCTCGTTGTATGGCTATACTTATCTTTTGAGCCAAATACACGTTCTCAATGTATCACGTTACCAGAGGGCTGGCACAGCATTCTGGTAACGTGAGACATCTATGAGTCTCTTTGAGAGATCTCTAAAAAGTGATCTCGCACTTGGACCCCATGGCCCCAATGTTTCGACCCCAAACGGCTCAAATACATAATGTCCTACTAGATTTACGTATTTGCGTCGTTTGAGGGTCTCCGCTAAAGCAGCAGCAGCGCCTGCACAACCTGATGTGCTGGGAAGATGAGATGACGCAAGGATATCGACACAAGCAAAAAAAAAACGCAAGAGACTTAATGGATATTAGGTGTATGACATAGTATCTGTAAATATACGTTTAACAATTATGACGTCACTACAGTAATATGATGTGAAAAAAAATTTTGTAATGGATTAAATTTTTATGTTTTTGAAGAAACAAGTCTTTTTATCACTTTTCAACAAGGTAATATTATTTATTGAAATTAATATCGCTGTCCCCAGCGAATAATATCGTAATCAACTATTGCGATAGAAGTGCTTTTATGGGGAATTATTGATCTAGAGTTGCTATTACACCTTGTGAATTTTTTTCACGTGATTCGTACGATTACTTTTCGAGTTAGACATTTTGTAATGAATTTACCTGTACTATTCGTCTATAAATAAAAACTATTTTTTGTGACGAATATCATCATAATTAATCAATACTGACCCCTTGAAGTTATCCTTTTTCCAGCAAACTGTAATTACGATTTTATTCGGGTACAATAGGTATAACTTATTTCGGTAAAGTATATTACCATTCCTTTTGCTATAGAATATTATTTTTTACCAATTTACTGATACCACAATATGTATATTGTTTTGAGCAATAATTAATATGGTAATAATAAGTTATCATTACAATCAACCTCGCTACTTTAAAGTCAAGACGATCGCTATTACATATTGCTGTATAGGTCACTGTGAAAAATTTACTCGAATAAAATCGTATTGTTGCATTACGGTTTGAAAATTGTGTTTACATTTTGCTACTATGGTTTTTTTATTATATTTTTATGGGTATAAAAATAATATTTTTTAAGTTATATCTCTTTACACAACAAAAAAATACCTATCTATTGGTATGTCAACAAGTTTGCTATGTAAAACTGTTATGAAGTTATAATCAAAAAACCGTTTTTTATTTTTCCTGTAAATTTTACTTTTTTATTACGATGTTATTCGTTGGGAACGGCGATATTACCTTGTTTATTTTTATTCTTGGATATAAAATATGATTTCTTTAATTATTAAATTTTGAACACGCTTTGTTGTTCTTAAAGTATGATTTAATATTTAGCTTCAAAATAAATTTTGACCGACGTGGCATTTAAAATTAAAAAAGATTATAGTATTTTTATGTTTATACTCGTTCTAAAATTAGAAGTCTTTCAGACATCTTTGATCATAATTAACTGACAGCTTTCAAGCCGTTGTGAGGCTCAGTTTGAACTGAGTAATTGAATATCTTCTTGAATGCATAGCAGTATTCAAAGGAGTCTGTTGCCATGTGTGTGTACTGAAGGCTTTGACTCTCCAAAAAGATTTCTGTTAACAGGGTAGGCAATATATGAGTGTGTAGGGATTTGCCGTTCCGCTCTATCAGTCGTCCTTCTTCAAAGGAGAGCATTGTTATCACGCATGTGAAGAAGAGCTTTTGCTGTGAAAACTGTTGACATCAGCCAAGTCTTTACAACAACAGCATGGTGACTCAAAAGGACTCTAGATGAAGGCTTTAAAAAGTAAAACCTCACCACTGTTACTGCCTCATGAGTTGCACGTTACAGACAGTAATATCAGACAGCGCAAAAATACCAATACAAACCAACCAGCGGGGTCTCATATGAGCATCTGAGGAAAGTTGAGAAACCCGCGGTAGCTTTAGTTCTTAAGCCGAAAATGTGTTCAGGAAGCGCACATATTTCCTCTACCAGACTCCAAACTGAACTTTGAGTGGCGGAAGGAGGCCTTAAGGTTTTTTACCGTCATCATCATCATCAGGCGTGTTTATAATCCATCCCACTGCTGGATACAAGCCTTTTCCCATTATGGGTAGCGTTTACGTTGAGACGTTTATCTCTCAGGTAGATTGTCGGGGTTCTAATAGAAAAACTGCTTAGAAGGAACAGGTTTTTTTATTATGTCTCACTACCGCTTACATACAGTATGACCGACTAGGTAAGCACTGGCCTAAAGGCTGGAGTGTAGACTCCTGCTGCTCTCTGACGCTCGCAGGGTAGACTGCTCTTAGGGTCGCCGTGAGCTGGCCGAAGTGCACGCTGGGTAGGCAGCTCGGTGGTCGAGGTGTAGGCTGAGCGGTAGGCTCAGGCGGTGCAGCTGATGTAGGCTGAGCGGCAGGGCTCAGGCGTAGGCTGGTGCAGTCAGACGTAGTAGCCCGGCTATAGGAAACTAGTAGGTAGGAGCTGATGCGTAGGCAGCGGCTGGTAGAAGCACGACGCCAGCAGCTCGTAGGTCGCAGCTAACAGAAACCCGTAGGGAGAACTGGAAAGTAGCATAGAGAATACTCAACAATCGGTCAGGAACAGGCTGTCCCTAGATTGGCTATTATTCGAGACAGATACTACAGACAGAACATATAGGCACACAGATAACTAGAATATGCTCACCCCCAGCCGCACAGTAGTTATAGAAGTAGAAGGCAGAACAAATAATATGTAGTAGTAGTGGCAGCGCAGCAACGTCTAGGGAAATTGGCACCCATCTTATATAGACTCACAGACTGCCTGTGCCCGGTCCCTTACCTTAAATGGTAATAATTCCTAGCGAAGCGCTCTTCAGACTAGGCTGGCTCCACCCACTGCGTTAAGGGCCTGTAGATATTATAATGCAATACGGAGTATTGGGTTACAACGTGTCTTTCAAGAACTTTCAGACATGCACTTTATGGTTTAGCCAGTTTTTATCGCAACGTCAAAAAAGGCAAATCAAAGGCAATAGAATACTCCACGCAAGCTCTTTTCAAACTCAACCAGTCGTAAATTTTCCTTCGTTCTCTCCCTGTTACACATTGACGTAATAATATTCGAACAAAAGGAAAATTATCGAGATATTAATCATTGAACGCGGAATATATTACACACAAACCACACCCGAACTTTGCTCGAATATAACTTTTATTTTTGTTTAATGGTTTCATATCTTATTGATTTACTTTCTGTGTTCTTTTTCCGTAACATAGCTGCAAATTTCAAGGTTTGATTTTTGTTTTAAGCTGTCGGCAGCTGAGATATAGACACTGACATACTGCATGGTAGAACAGGTAATGCTGGTTTGTAAGAACGACTGTGCTGTCTACTCATCAGTTGGCAGAAATGCCAAGACCCATTAAAGTCGTTGTAAGTAATACCTTTTCACCTTAACCACGCCGGTATCTCCACACGGGTAGCCAGAGATAGTACATCTAGAAGTCGCCATGTTATGAAAGTTTATGTCCTACGTAAAGGCTGAGCTTATTGCCGTTACTGGCTATATTGTCAGACTCCATGGTGCTAAAGATTATGTAACGGGTCTGAATCGTGTGAAAATGAAAAGAAAGATGAAATACCTTTCTATTTTACCCGACGTTTCGGCATGGGTTACACCAGCCGTGGTCACGGGATGACTGATGTTCGTCAGCGCTGCCTCCGAGAAGTGCGGGTTTTGGAAACTACCCTCACTTGGTCTTCACAATTACTAACATTTATACTTATGTTCGGAACTGTCGGTACTTCGACACACAACACTAATGGTATCTACACACTGGCAAGTAATGTCACCTCGTCGGTGTCTACATTTGCTGATGACAGGATTCCAAGATGTTGATAAACGGTAACCATCCTCCCGGTTGAAATTTGCGTGCTTTTTGATTTCAACCGCTTCCCGTGCTATTCTTGAAAAATAGTGACGGTCTGTGGAGAGAACCTGGGGCCGATGTAGCTCAATCCAGTGATTGGATCCTGACTCCAACAAATGCTCAGCTATGGCCGACTTGGTGGTTTGTCGGTTTTTGACGGCCGTGATGTGTTCCTTAACTCGTTCGGCGATGGTCCTTTTTGTTTGCCCGATGTAGGAACTACACATCCATGGTGCTACTGAGAATTCGGTTAAACTCAGTAACACTTTGCTCAACCAGTGAATCGCACCTGGGGCACGGTCAACAGACGCATATTTTATCCACAGAACCACCGTAATAGTCAAGTCTGCCTTTTTTGGTATTTATCGCGTACTCATCATGTACATAAGAAAAGGCGATAAAAAAACTTTCAGCTGAGTCTGACCATAAGTATTGCATCCGTGAAAATGCCGCTTGCAACTACGCAAGCTGTAATATCGCCTCCTTAAAACAAGTGTACGTGATATATTTCAATAAGCATTATACGCCTTAGTACCAAAACAAGTCCAAATAAGTAGTTAGTAATAGGTTAAGACTTAATTTGTCATATCGAATTCTAGAGACAGACGCTTCACCTGTATACAATTCTTACGTTGCTGCCTGACAGACGAACAACGTGCAGTCAAAACAATTGAGCGCAAAAACCTGAAATTTTGCATGTATGTTTCCTGGAGATCACGGAAGTGCACTAAGCAGGTATTTCCCAAAATACCCACGGGATCAAGCAGAAACGGTTAAATTAAAATGAATATGTGGGCGCAGCTGTTGGCATCCTCTAGTTTAAGGATAAAACTGAACTCCGAACAATGTAATCCTCCATTTGCAATAATCCCTATACTTAACTGCATTTCTATAAAGTTTTAGTTAAAATGTCTCATCTTAACAAAATCCATGGTCACAAGACGAAAAATAAAAAAATTACGTGCAAGTAAACTGAGTTCAGAAGTTAACAGGTTCTTGACACACGCGCAGTCGTGGGTGTGTGGCGCGCCTAAACTAAGAACCTTGAGTACACACGATGTGCGTTAAGGGTTCTCGTTAGGCCGGCTCCAGAGCCACGACTTTTTCTTTTATAATTTTATTAACACTCAAATGTGTGAGTTTGTCGTTCGCAATATATTGGTATACATAGTTAAGCAACGCTTACAGAGGTCACAGTACTGTTGGGTCCCACATTATTGTGGCACTGTTATTAGAGCATTAGAATCGCTTCGGAGTGCACAAGCCTTCGGCCAATAAGTTTGCTTTTCAATCCTACGATAGCAAAAATACGATAAAGCTAAATAATAGATAAATATAATAATCATTTATCCCAAACTAAGAAGAGCCTATGCTAAATAATTTATAATTAAAAATATAGTTTGCTTTAAAAACTAAATCTAGAATAAAATTAAGATGTGCTTTGCTATGAGTCGGCTCACTAATTATTGAATTTTTTTAAGGACCTAATTATTACATATCTAATTAAAACCTACAATACCCAAATACACATTATATCTAATTGTTTTGATATTTTGACTACGCTGGCTATTTCCTAATTAATAAATCGTCCTAACTCGCTTCATTTTACTAATTGAAACTTTCATAATTGCCACATATTTGGAGTAAGTATAATAAAATTCATAAACATGGCAGTCATGAACATAACCGATTATGTCCTATTTCTAAAATGATGACGTAAAACATATATTTCAAGTTAAACTGCCCGCGTGTAGCCTGCCTACATTTGCGTTTGACGTCCAAGTACAGTCGCTGAAGAGTAATTACTCATAGATGTCTAGTCGCAACTACTTAGGTCTAGCTTGATACAGATGTACTTACAGTAAATATGTACCGTAATGTAGCAATCATTATAATCTGTTATACTTAAGTTTGTATTGACGTGCTGGTTTTTTGTCGTTTGGTAATGTAGGTCATATTTTTAACGTAAGAGCTATCATTTGTAAATCTTAGAGAGACAAGCCGTGTCAAAATGTATGCCAAGTATTATGTCGTAAGAGTTGCAGTGTTCCTTCAACTAAAAGGCTTTTTGTAAATTTTTGTCACTTTCTGTAACATACATTTTCACCATAGTTCTGAACATGATCGCAAGTTGTCAACATTATAAGATGTAAGTGGATGCTCCTGTTACACGAGATTCACATTGGGAGGCTACTACAGCATTTAATTTAGTAACTGCATTAATTGTTTAAGTATTATGTATGTTCCTATTGACTATTTACAAGTAATTAATTACAATGTGAAACAGTTGCAGCTCCTTGCAAATACAAAATATGAACCATAACACCGGCGATTAAAAAGAGTGGCCACGAGTTTTATTGCCCGTTCTTTCTCGTGGTTCAACATATTGCTTTGCGAACGAGGCAATAAATGTAAATGAAGAAGCATTAAGTAATTTACTTTAAAAATTTGACGTTCATAAGCGTCACCTTGTGACCTAGATGAATAAATGGTTTTGACTTTGAATAAGATAAATAAGTGTCTTTCTCTCTTTCTAAACTGCTGAAGTACGCACGATTGTTATCACATATCCAAAAAAATAAAAACGTTATTGCCCAGGGTCATTTTATTTCGGCAGTTGAAACAACAAAAATAAAAGATAGAGCCTTAATCTTGTGGTAAAGCGGATTTATTGCAAATAGGCTCGCGTTTAACCATGTCCTTACATATAGTATTGTACGACCGGTTGGCGCAGCGGTAGTGTAAGCGACTGCCTCGCCGAAGGGTGCGGGTTCGATTCCCGCTCAAGTCAAATATATGTTCGCGTGAACATGGATGTTTGTCTTGGTCTGGGTGTTTCTGTATAATTTTACAAATATATATATATATGTATTTACAATAATAATGTAAATATTTATGTGTATCCATTGTCTAGTACTACAAGCTCTACTTAGTTTGGGACTATATGGTGTTGTGTGAATGTGGTACAATATTACTATTATAGTTATCACTGGCCTATGGGCTAGTGATTAATGGTGACCGCGAAACCATTGGTTGTAGATTCGATTCCAACAGTTGACTAATTTCATGTAATAAGCACGAAGAGCTGTGTCTAGATCAAACTTTTTTTTATAGACACACGCCTGTATCCCGGAAGGGGTAGGCAGAGGCGTGATATTACACCCACATTTCGCCATGAGTTTTTAGGTCCCACGTACCTAATAAGGGCCGAGCCTATTGCCGTTCCCGGGCACGTCACCAGACTCCGTGCTGCTACTGAGGATTCGGATAACCCAGCAATACGTTTGCCTGACCCGGGAATCGAACCCGGGACCTCCGATCAGCAGTCGCATACGCTATACACTATAACTTTTGTAAACAAAATGTATACGTATCGAAGAATATCTATACTTGGTATAAAAAAATCAAGTCCCCTTTAAGCCATGTCTATCTGTATGAACGCAATAAACTCAAAAACTACAGAACGATTTTTTGCACGATATTCATCAACAGATAGTGTATAACTGAGGAAGGTCTTGGTGTATTATTGTGGGCGTGAAGTGTAGGGCTTTCACAGTTTTTGTGGATGAAACGACGATATGCGAGTTGTCCTAAAATATTATGTATAGAGGATGCCCGCGGTTACTCCCGCGTTATTTGAGGCTACTGCTCTGCTCCCGTCGCTCATAGCGCGATGATATATACGCTATATCCTTCCTCGATAAATGGGCTATCTAACACTGAAATAATTTTCAAATCGGACCAGTAGTTAGTAGACCAAACAAACAAACGGCCGAATGACCGAACGAACGAACGACCGAACGAACGAATGAAAGAACGATCGATCGAACGATCGAACGAACGAACAAGCAAACAAACAAACTCTTCAGCTTTATATATAAGTAAAATATTTTCTGTTATAATATGATGAGCGATAAAGCGACTCATAAATTTAACCTCTGAACTTTATATTTCAAAGAAGTTTAGTAAAGGCATCCTTTAAACGAAATTCCTTAAACAAAATCTGCCAAACAAAATAAATCATTTCTTCCAAAACCCTCACGATCTCTGCCATACTCCTCACACACAACAACCGTAACGTCAACACCACAACTTTTTATTTGCCTATTCTTAATTTGTTCCACAAACTAAACATATAAAATCATCTCAGTCTTTAGATAGATGCGTCACTTCCAAGACTATGACCACTTGTGTAAATTAAAAAAGTTGTTCACCATTTCTTTCCGGTGTGGTAAGGGTGAGCGAAGTTTTCCCACCAAATTCCGGATTTTCACCCCGTGATAAGGGGATTGGAAGTAAAAAGTTTTGGTGCAGGGTACCGTGGATTGGTACGAGATGGGAAAACGGTTGGTTATTTTTGGAAGTCTTTCTTGTGTTGAAGATCAGTTTTAGACTACAATCCCAACGAGTTAAGTTGGGAACCGATTCTATTTATACTAGGTTTGTTTATAAGTTTATATTTTACTTTTGTTTTATGTAGCTACATAAATGGGATAAATTAGTTTTCTTTCTTTTTTTCTAATTGCGGCTTAAAGTCTTATGAGTAATGCGTATTTATTTTACTTCAGTTTAATAATCTACTGGGTGTAAGGAACGGCGTACCGAAAACTGATACCTGTGATTCAAAACATGATACTGGCTTCAGTATTGATTTATTTGGGGGTGTCATGTACCATAAATTTTAACAGACCAATTATAATACATAATAGTAATAATCACACAACACCATCTAATCCCAAACTAAGCAGAGGTTGTACTATGGGCAATCAATTGATAAACATACACACACCTTTATTTGTAAATACATATATATATACTAAACAAAAAAATTAAGGTATAAAAAAACATTCAAAATTTTTGGGCAATTTTCAACAAGCCGTAACTTCGAGAGAAATTGTCGTACAGGAAATATAAAAAAAGAAAATTGTAGCTCCAAGTGTCTAATTTTCGGATTAGAACTTAAAAATTTTGTGACCTCCGCGGTTCTTGAGTAATCGCAGATAAAACAGCAACAAAAAAAAATCCATTTCTTTTTTAGTTTTATTTTTTTGGTCTACGGGCGCGAAATTTATTTTTAGCCTAATCACTATAAGGATCGGATACTTTGTTCATTTAGCTTTAATTTATTTTTTTATACACCTTGATACGTCCACTTCTCGCCGAAATATCGGTCTTCAAATGGGAAAAAATCCTTTTGTCTTTGATTATCGATATCTCAGCAACCAATGATCGCACAGAAAGTTAAAGGTGGGTTTAAAGAACTTGAATGAATTCTCCTTAACGACGAGCCATTGCTTTTCCGAAAAACATTTTTTTTATTTTTGTCACATGAATTTGAAAATGCAACAAAAAAAGGACTTTTGGTGGTTTTTGGCAAATCAAGCGCTAGACCGAAAATATTGAGGAAACCACTATATGTCCACAAGAACCCTACAAAAAACTAAATTAATCCAGCCAGCTGTGTTATTGTTTCACTCGATCGAATTTTTGAAAAAATTAAAGGATCACGTATTATTCTCTGAAAAGCTCTGAATTTTTAAAAATGAGAAACAAAAGGTTTTCCGTGCTTTTTCCACATTTTTGCTCCAGAAAGTGCTTAAATTTAAAACCAAAAACAATAAAAAAATTGAATTGATGAGAATAATTACCGCCGGCATAAGCGTTATCCCAAATCCCAAGCGTACCACGTGGACGTGGAGGTTGCGCGGTCGGATTTACTTTTCTTTGTGTGCGTGCGTGTGCGTGTGGGTGTGTGGGTGTGGTGGGAAATGAACCAATTATATTTTTAAGTTCTAATCCAAAAATAAGACACTTGGAGCTACAATTTTCTTTTTTTTGATTTCCTGTACGCCTATTTCTCTCGAAGTTACGGCCTGTTGAAAATTGCCCAAAAATTTGGAATTTTTTTTTGATCCCTTAATTTTTCCAGTAGTGTATTATATTTACAATTTGTCTACAAAGTTGAGTTCATTTGCAGTTACTTAATCAGTTGATCTCCAATCACATTGTGTTCGAAAAGAAAACCCACAAGATTTACAACCACACACAAACTTAAACAAAGTAAGCGAACGTATTTCCGAATTCCTTTCAACAAGACTATGTAGTAACGATGTCAAGTCAGGACCATTTCTCTACGGAACCATCAGGATATAAACAACTTTCTCACAAATGTTTAGTGTCCACTCAAGCTGTCTTTAAAATGGATGAACATACAAGTTTAGACATTGTCTTTTTATATTACTTATAGGTACCCTTAGGAATGTCCTTGACTTGGAAAGTATTTGAAGGACTTGCTTGGTTGGTTTAAGTGATCGCCTGGCTTGGCATTGCGCTGAGTGTTGTGGGTTCGATTCCCACAAATGACATAATTTTGACTGTGAGAGCAATAAAATGTCTGGGTGTACCTACATTGTGTATGTCCTCCGCGACATCGATTCAATCATTTTGTGTTAGTCTCTGTCACATCTCTAGCGAAGCTAAAGGTTCAAGGTCGAATACCTATATGTCTATATATAACGAAAACTTGTATTTAAATAACGTATGCTTAGCCTGACCTCAAAAAATAAATCTTTGGTATTTAATTTATTTAATAATAGAAAACGCCAGCGGCTTCATCATTATATCTATTAACACTTTCACGGACACTGACGTTAACTAGACTCACTCACTAGAGTGGCGTCCGTGAAAGTGTTAAAAACCGCATTAAAATCCGTTGCGTAGTTTTTAAGATATAAGCATACATAGGGACAGACAGACAGAAGACAGACTTTGTTTTATACTATATAATGATAGCTATGTGCAACTACACATTTATTATATTCCAGAGTTGTCGGATTCGTATTCTGACGATACAATCAGAAATAATCTTCAATGCCTATAAATAATTCAACTGAATGGAAGTTTGAAATCTTTAAAGTAATGTGCACTGAACTGTATCAGATTTAAAGAACCAGAAAAAGGAAGAAAAGTACTGATAGTCTTCGTACATTAAGAAGATTTTCTTTTATTTCAAAAGAAGTTTATTAAATCGAAGGATTACAGTATATTAAATGTATTTATTCGTTTTCCTTATGCTAAAACCAGGCATGACTGGTGGTGAGTAGGTTTGATTCCCACTAAATAAATATCCTTGTATGAGGATCATGATAAATTTACCTGGATGTCAACGTCATCGTCCACTGCTGGACATAGACCTTCGCTAGACCATAGATTTTCGCTACTAATATTGTGAGGCAAAAGATGTATTGGACCTACTATTGACGGCCGGTTGGCGTAACGGGAAGCGTTGTAAGCGACTGCTACGTCGGAGGTTGCGGGTTCGATTCGTCAAGTCAAACATTGGTGTGCATGGACATGGATGTTTGTCTTGGTCTGGGTGTTTCTATGTATAATATGTATGTATTTACAAAAAAAAAAGTATATTTGTATTTTTATCCATTATCTAGTACCCATAGTACAAGATCTGCTTAGTTTAGGACTAGATGGTGGTGTGTGAATTTGGTAGAATATTATTGTTATTACTATACCATGCTGGCCAGACGGATTGATATACCTTCACTTTGATGTCGAGTTTTCCGTCTCGTCCGCAAGAAACTACATAATAATATATGCTTCGTGTATTTCCCATCATTATATCCCCAGATATATGGTTGCTATAAGGCGTGGTCTTCATATAGGTAGGCGTTAGCAAATATCTAGTTGCTATAAAGGCTAGTTTCGACATACGCTCTACCTATCTCGTTTGTATGAATTTGACCACTATATGATGGTTATTACCTCGATTTTACTCCAATATAGTAAACTAATGTGTAGGCAGGCCTCATTGGTGGCCTCGTATAGGTACTACAGCCTTATTTGAGTTTGATACCGGCCGAATAGAAGAATGACATTCCCATAGCGAACACCGGACACTGGCGAGGTGGACACTTTTTGATAAGATAAGATAGTTTATTTTGCAAACATGGGTACAGTACATGATCTTAAATACAATTATACAGGTTCAGCCATATTTTACCATTAGGCATGCGAAAGGTACAATACCAAAAACACAAATTAAAATTACACAAAGACACAGATTCGACACATAATCGTGTTAACATTTATAAATATTCAAACAAATGCATTCTCTTTTTCTTTTGAATCGAAGTCAAGCAGGAAACAGCTGAACAGGCGCTCGCAGCCACGTGAACGGTGGACGCTAGTTTTTAATAGAAATTGTAATTGTTTTCTATGATTATTGATTGTACTGTGAGTATTTACAATAATAACTGAAGTGACATACAACGGTTATTTTACTTACCATCTCCTCACCCGACAATTCACGCCCACCTATGTCGAAGAAACAAATGATACTAGAAGGAGACAATGGATGAACTGCAGTAGAAACCCCTTGACCCACAGTCGAAAGACTATAAATGTAAATAATTATTAAATACACTCACATCAACTTTTTGTTACGGTACTGCACAATATTACAATATTTAATTAAAAATACCTTATCTTCCTCTCAAACTAATCACATTACAATTCATAATATCAAGCGAGAATCTTCAGCGACAACAAAAGATTACAATGCGAAGCTCAGGTCAACATAAATGAAGGTATAAAATTAAAAAGTGGCGTCTGAACGGGACGTCTCATTAACTTCATACTGATGAGAATTAAACCGCTCCTGAGTTAATGAATGGTTTTTGACTCGGATCGTTGAACAGTTTAGATGATGTTTTGGATGTGGTATAATATTATTTTATCGTATAAAGTAGATGAGCCCGCGGTTACACCAGCTTTACTTACTCGTAGGGCTTCTGCTGCATGCACCCTCATACCGGGATATTATAAAGCGTATAGCACCATCATCCTCCTAGCGATATCCCAATTAGAACCCAGGATCTGCTTTCTAGTCTAACCAGATTTTATTGAATATTAGCTTTTCCACAGAATGACTGCCTGTCTGTTCTCCGCA
Organism: Euclidia mi; assembly: GCA_944739405.2. Classification (NCBI taxonomy): domain Eukaryota; kingdom Metazoa; phylum Arthropoda; class Insecta; order Lepidoptera; family Erebidae; genus Euclidia; species Euclidia mi. Next base: position 4,743,417 of record OX123205.2, on the reverse strand, counting down.
ACCTAGAGGTTGGATAAGTGTCAGTTTATTCAGAGGTACTGACGCCCTATAACGACTGTCAAAAAACTTCATGGCAGCATACATACATATTTATTTTCTTCTTGGAAAATGATCTGTGTGTAAGTTCAGTTTTTTATTGCATAGTCAGACAAACGAGCAAGCGGGTCACCTGTTAGTAAGTTATCACCGCCGCCCATTCACACCTGCAATACTCGGATTACTTCAGAGATTCGGTGATAAAAAGCGTAGCATTATTACATCATAGAACAAAACGTCTAATCAATCTGTACTGGTGATAAAATATACCTGTACAGCATTCGGTGTTACCTGCGTCTTGATCAGTAATTCTCTGTGCTATGAAAGTTTCTTAATTGTTATTGTGTTTTGGTAGTTTCTATTTTCCTGATAGATGTCAGTAGTGGCGTTTTTCGATAAGCATTGTTTTGAAGATAATGAGTGGCTAACCACAGCCTTGAGACTCTAGTGTTGCAAAATCACTGACTTACGGCCATTTTCAATATTCGAACTATAGATAGAGCTGTTGATTTTTGATTCGTGTTTGACATATTTTGTATGGAGCTTATGTCAAAAATGAATCTAAAATCTACAGATCTCTCTATAGTTCGAATATTGAATTTCATAGTTAGTATTTTAGACGAGCGACAAATGCTTCAAAGCAATAGGATACGTTTTGACAGGCATCATCATGCTCCTAGCGTTTTCCCAGTTTCAATCTGGAGTCCGCTTACTAGTCTAACCGAATTTGGCTGAAGTTTAGCTTTTCCACAGAGCAAATGCCTGTCTGACCTCCGCAACCCGAAGGGATAGCAATATTCCATGGTTTAGACTAGTGTCAGTTTATTTAAAAGGTACTGACGCCCTATAACGACTGTCAAAGATCTTCACGACAACCGGGACAGACGGCTTAACGTGCTCTCCGAGGCACGGGACAAGCGATAATTGACAATTTAATACGCACATAACTCCGAAAAGTCATTGGTGCGCGCCGTAGATTCGAACCCGATACTCTCTACATGGCAGTCTGTTGGTATCTCCACTAAGCTATCGCTACCTCGGTGCGTTTTGACAGTATATAATCTATTCAGTGGCGTAGCTAGGGGGGGGCGGTGGGGGCGGTCCGCCCCGGGTGACACCATTTTTGGGGTGACACCCGGGCATATTACTCAAATGTGTAATGTTACAGATGGATATAGAAAAAAATGCGTTACTGGCTGACTAACAAACAACGCACAGCCATAACTATTTGGGACAAGAAGCTGAAATTTTGCACGTCCCTTGAGGACCGCAAGGGGTGCACTAAGAACGGATTTCAAGAAATTCTCGCGGGATCGCGCGATTGGGGAGAAACGGTTCATTTAAAATAAAATGGCTTGGCGTAGCTGTAGTAGCCTCTAGTATCTAGTAAATATAAACCTTCGTCCCGTCCGAGTGAATTATACTTACACCTTAAAGATCCTCAGGAATCACACTAATTATTTATTGGTGAAAAGCGTACAAAAATCCGTTTTGTTGTTTTTGAGTTTATCGAGTTCATGCAGACAGAATGAAAAGGGGACTTCATTTCATTATAACAAGACGGCGCTTGAATGCGAAACCTATGAAGCGCTTTTTGTTGTTCTATTTCGACATTTTATTTTATTTTATTTGTCTGAAATAATTATGTTTTCCAGTTTTATACACCATTTTTTAATTAGTACAAAAACTTTAAGGACAGATTAGCGAAGATATTATTATCATATATGTGACGTAAGAATTTCATTATATCATTAAAGAGCAAAGTTATTATCATTTGTTTATTGTAGAAAATCTCACTTAAATCATAGTCATATTTTACAATCCATTCACTAATTCATTGATAATATTCCATCCTGCTCATTCGCATTCTCTCTGTCGCACTTATGATGTAGGTAGTCATAGAAAATAAAATGAAGAAAAATAATAAATGTACATACATACATACATATACTCACGCCTTTTTCCTGTCGGGGTAGGCAGAGACAACAGAACGCCACTTGCTCCTATCCTTACAAACCTCACGCGCTTCCTCTACACTCATTACTCTTTTCATACATGCTCGCCGGTTGCGGGTACTTCAGACCTTTCCGTTTCTTAGGATGTCTCCAATTTGGCCGAAGAATGTCCGCCGAGGTCTGCCGCGACCGACTTGCCCACACACATTTGCCTTATATATCTGATTCGTCATTCTTTCTTCACTCATTCGCTCCACGTGTCCAAACCACCTAAGCATTCCTTTCTCAATCCTTGTCACCACATCTTCTTTCAGTCCACTGCTCTTTCGTATAGTTGCATTCGGAATTCTATAAATCAGTCTTACCCCACACATACTACGCAGTGATCGCATCTCAACTGCGTTAATTCTACTTTCATGCTTTTTCTGCTAAACCCAGCTCTCACTTCCATACATCAACGTGGGGACAAGCACTCCATTGTGAACCGCCAATCGTGCCTCTTTTGGCACCGTCTGACCGTTCATAAACGCCCACAGTGCTCCATTTACATGATTTCCCGCAGTCACTCTCCTTTCAATGTCTCCCTCACATCTTCCGTCCCTTGTAAATACGCTACCCAAATATACAAATTCCTTTACTTGCTCTACAATTTCACCACCAATCGTAATATTACACTCAGTCACACTTTCATCTTTTTCAAACACCATCACTTTCGTCTTTCGTGCATTAACTTTCATACCTTTCGCTTTAAAGCTCTTGTTCATGCAGTCCATCATGTCTTGCAACTCATTCGCCGATGATGCAAGAATGACTTGATCATCGGCATATAAGAGGCACTTAACACGCACTCCTACCATATCGATCCCGCATTCAGTTTCTCTCATATCATTCATGCAGCTATCCATGAATACGTTGAACAACCAGGGCGAGGCTGCACACCCTTGTCTGACTGGTTTGACATCTCCCAGATGTCAAACCAGTCCGAATAGGCACCATTGATTCGGACACAGGCTCTAGAACCCCTATACAGGGATTTCAGAGCCCTTATTATAAAGTTGTCTACCCCTTACATGGATAACACCTTCCATAATTCCTTTCTATTCACCCTATCATAAGCCTTTTCCAAGTCTATGAACGCGCAATACACCTTCTGGTTTTTTGCCAGACATTTTCGGTGACGCAGCGCAAGGAAAAAACTTGATCCGTACATCCCATTCCCTTCCGAAATCCCGCTTGCACATCCCATATCTTGTCATTAGTCACATTTACTACTCTGTCAATCAAAATTCTGGCATACATTTTTCCAACAACACTAAGAAGGCTGATCCCGCGATAATTTTGACATTCCTGCTGCGAACCTTTGCCTTTATAAATTGGAACAAGCACTGCCTTCATCCAGTCATCTGGAACGTGGCCCTGTTTCCAGCATAGATTAAAAAGGCGATGCAGCAGGTTAATTATGAGTCCGTCGCCAGCCTTCAACATCTCAGTCGTCACTCTATCACATCCAGCAGACTTTCCTGACCTCATACCTTTTAACGCTTTCATAATTTCATCCATGCCAATTTCATCAGTCGGGCTCACAAACATATCTATAGTTTCTTCTTTCTCTATTTCACACATATCTTTCTCAAATAAACTCTCAAAATAATTCTTCCAGCGCTCTAGTATCTTTCTTTCTTCATTTATGGCTTCACCTCTTTCATTCCTAATCACTTTCATTGATGTACTCATATTTTTACCTCGCGCTTCTTTCACGAGTTTCCAAAAGAGTTTAAATAAATGTAGGTAGTTATTTTTTAATTTTGTTAATTCTACCCTCTCCTTCATACTTCATTCGGGCTTAGGACCGGTAAAATTTATCGTTTAACAAGTAATTAAATACGAAGGTATGTAATTAGAAAGCAAACAAATATATCAAAATAAAAGAAGGTGTTCTGGACTAAAAGAAAAGAGTAATTTTGGCGTATTTATGAAGCTAGAATCATCTGCTATTTACAAATATTATTTTATCATCATCATGTCAGCCTAGAGACGTCCACTGCTGGACATAGGCCTTCCTCAACTTGTGTGGAGAACACAGACCGATTTTGAGCCGCCCGCATCAAATTATTATTTACTTAAGTACGTATTATTTACTAAACTTACAAGTATTTCCATTGTCCTTCGAAATGTCCACCACCGTTGTCAAAAGCATCCAATATGCACTGTTTTAATTGTTTGACACTGACCGGCTCACTTTTGTACACTCACAATAAGATCCATGGGTACACAGCTGCACTCGCGATTTTTCCACTCAAAAAGAACGCACGAAGCATAGCTACATACTCCCGTGATATGAACTGATATTATAGGCCATCGCGTCGGGAAAACGTAGACAAACTTTTGCAGCGAAATTAGATACGCTTACTTTCGCTAGCAATTTAGCACTGTTTGTCACATCATTGGGGCGTAGAGGGGCGTGGGGGGGGGTTTGGAAATTTATCAATGGTTCATTTTACTATGATTGTGCGCGGGTCGGTCATAGTATTAGTATTGCATTAACCAATTATCACGTATTTTTGTGGACAGTTTTGAGTCAGTTTTGGGACTTAGTGTTTTTAATTTTTAACTACATAAATATGATCAGTTAAAGATACTTAGTGCTCTGTTAAATTGTTTGTACTAATTAAAAAATAGCGGTGTATAGGTTCTTAGTACCTAGGCTATTTACCTAATTACGTGAAGTTCGCTACCAGTTGGGAAATACTGCAAAAATTAAGCACAATGTACATACCTACTATATTTAAGATAGCTGACTTTCTTAATCTATAGGTACCATTTTGTACAAAAATCATCAATTGTTAAAGAATATAAATATTATGTAAATTAATGCACATCCCATTCATCACCTATTATGTCTGGACTTCAAAAGAATATAAACGAAGAGATGAATGAAATAGAATGAAATGACAAAAAAAAGCAATGACTGAGTTTGTTTCGGCCTTTCTTCTCAAGAAATCATTTAGCTAGGAAAAGCCGGCATCATCTAGAATAGGGTTTTGACTTGTATAAGTGTAACCTAATGGAAGGAAAGAGGAACCCACCACGCACCCTCGAATTGACCACCCCAACTATTGCAATAGAAAAAGGTTGACAATATCGAACTCCTCTAAAAGGATAAGGGATATAGGAATGGTATGGGTTCCAGGAAGATACCTGACTTGCAGTATCCCGCTGTATGCGCCGACTATTCTTCGACACGTGTTTCGCCTCTGCACGAGGCATCCTCAGGAACGATGGGCAACGACTGAGCGCTTTCCAACCGTGGGCATGTCTTATAAACGATTGTACTTTTTAATCCCCTCCCTCCGTTGCTCGACTGATGTGAGTCATTATGACGGTGTGCGAATATATTCAGCAATGGGGACCCGTTAAAGTTGGTTTGATCGTTCAGTAATGTATGCTTGTCCCGCTTTAAAATCTCTAATTGTTCCAATACGCACATTCTAATACCCTTTTGACAAGTGTGTATGACGTCAAATGAATGTCCGCTATTTAAGGTATGACCCGATTCAAGTAAATGTTCGGCAAAATGAGACTTTTCCGGCTGGTTGTTTCTAAACGCCGCTAAATGTTCTTTATATCTCAGCTCAAAACTTCGACCCGTCTGTCCTATGTACTTATTTTGGCATTGGTCGCATGTTAAGCAGTAAATACCGGACTTTTTGTTTTTGCATACTTTATCTTTACCATTGCAAAGAAATTTTAACGTTTTGTATGGTTTACAGGCTGATCTGATACCGTTCCTCCTCAGTATACGCGCCATACGGTCAGTTATGCTTCCAAAATAGGTAAGAACAGCGGTATTATTTATAGGTTCTTTTATAGAGGGATATAAAAGTGACTTGGCCATTCTAAGTTGTTTTCCTCTAATCATCTTGTCAATTAGGCGTTTACTATACCCGTTGGATTGAGCTATATGATAAATAATATTTAATTCTCTGTTATATGATTCTATATTCAGTGGTACATTTAATAATCTATGAATCATACTGTGAAATGCTGCCATTTTGTGTTGCGATGGATGACAGGACGATACTGGTATTGTACTATCTGTATACGTCGGTTTACGATAAATTTCAAATGAGTGTGAGGTACCCTCCCTTTTGATAGTCAAATCTAAGAAGTTTATTGAGCTGTTTTGTTCTATCTCCAATTCGAACTTAATTTTGGGGTGTATACTATTAATTCTTGTAAGAAAACAGTGAAGCTGACGTTCTGTGCCCTTCCAAGCCAGCAAAATATCGTCCACGAATCTATAATAATATAAGATGTTCGGTTCTTTTACCAAATGCTCATATTCGTAGTTATTCATAAAGATATCTGCTAACAACGGACTAAGCGGTGAACCCATGGCCAAACCCTCCTTCTGTAAGTAGTACTCGTTGTTGAATTGAAAATAATTTTGTTTACTGCATAACTCGGTTAATTTCAAAATATTCTGAATCCGTTCTGGGTGTATTCTATTTCTTCCCAGCAGATTTTTAATTATAACTAAACATTCTTTAGGACAGACGGGTCGAAGTTTTAAGCTGAGATATAAAGAACATTTAGCGGCGTTTAGAAACAACCAGCCGGAAAAGTCTCATTTTGCCGAACATTTACTTGAATCGGGTCATACCTTAAATAGCGGACATTCATTTGACGTCATACACACTTGTCAAAAGGGTATTAGAATGTGCGTATTGGAACAATTAGAGATTTTAAAGCGGGACAAGCATACATTACTGAACGATCAAACCAACTGTAACGGGTCCCCATTGCTGAATATATTCGCACACCGTCATAATGACTCACATCAGTCAAGCAACGGAGGGAGGGGATTAGAAAGTACAATCGTTTATAAGACATGCCCACGGTTGGAAAGCGCTCAGTCGTTGCCCATCGTTCCTGAGGATGCCTCGTGCAGAGGCGAAACACGTGTCGAAGAATAGTCGGCGCATACAGCGGGATACTGCAAGTCAGGTATCTTCCTGGAACCCATACCATTCCTATATCCCTTATCCTTTTAGAGGAGTTCGATATTGTCAACCTTTTTCTATTGCAATAGTTGGGGTGGTCAATTCGAGGGTGCGTGGTGGGTTCCTCTTTCCTTCCATTAGGTTACAATGGAGTTCCGCCAAGTAACGCCTGATTCAATCAACTATATTGTATAAGTGTTGTAAACGACCAAAATGCAGAAATAAATAGGTATGTGTTTATGTCTTCATCACCTTCAGCCTTTCGCAGTCCACTACTGATATCTAATCAGATACTTTCTTCGGTTTATTCGGTTTTATTTTGATTTTAGGGTCGCTTACTTTGATTCTCTGGCAGATGACTTATTTCGAATTCTACTCTTCAGAGAAACTCCGAGCGTAGCCCTTGCTATAGCTTGTTAAGCGAGCTCAAATTGGTGGACCAGTATTACCGTCAGTGTCCACGTTCTGTAAGTCACGGGTAGAACACACTTCGTCTTAAGTCTTTGCCGTAAGCGTGATGAAAAGTGGCGTGATATTTCCATATCTACTCTGCATAGTTAAGCTGTATTCTTTTGCGAGTCTTCTCGAAATCGTCTCTACCCAACTGCAAGTTTTGCCCGACGCAGAAATTCAACATACCTCTGAGCAAACGCTACCGTTACACTACACGGACTCCAGAATAGACTAGGTTGCAATAAAGTCAAACTTTTTCATAGTCCATGAATGCTATAAGCACAGGGAATGATTATACTCTTCTGTCTCATGCATAATCTGCCGTAATGTGAATGTCATCTTTTGTGCCACGTCAACCTCGAGAACCGGACTATTTGGAGGTCTAAAACTCGTCAAGTGAGACGCGTAACGGTTGGTCGTGACTGATGACACTGGAAAACAGCTTAAATACGTTGCTGAAGAGAGTGACGTGTCGATAGCACTTAAAAAGGGTTTTGCCCGCCACTCCACGAGAAGAGGCTAGATTTAAATATACATTGGAGCTGCCCATTGTTTCAACTTCTACAGGAGATTTCCCACGTTTAAGCTCTTGGCTGACTTCTGGTAACTCGTCCGTGAAGTTCCGTTAAGGTAGTTCGGGGATCCTCCGAGTAGAGATGAGTACAGCACGCTGCCGACATGTAGAGATATTGTGACGAATTTCCATCAGATGTGGTCAACTTCTCCTACCAAATCCGTGCGATCTCACTACAATTGGTAGATATGCCCTCCCACTTTGTCGTTGTAGTTCTCCATGACAACATTGAAGTGGGCCTTTTGGGTGTTATGTAAGACTCTAGAAATGTCAAAATTAATTTCCTCCACTTAATTATTCGAGTATATCAAAGTAGGTGCATATACTTGGACTATTTTCAAGTTAATACTCTTGCCGACACACTGGAAACAGCTATATCGTTGCCAGAAAAGACTTTATATACCAAGAATCCGGCTCGGCCTTGGGATAGCTGGTGTCCCTCTCTAAGTACATAGGATGGCTAGAATCTATGGTAATAGTATTCTACGCCTCGCAAATTCGCACTTCACTGATATTTGGCATTTTAGGGTGAACCTTACACCCACCTTTTCAAATGCTTTTGTTTTTTCACCGGAGGAAGCCAAAAAAATAAGAATTAACTTTCTCACTCGCAAAAATAAAATAAATTGTGACTGAACCCATACACAACGTGTATCACATCACATCGAGCTGGATCAAATCTGACTAAAAAAGGATTTAGGATGATGATGAATTAACTATGTTTATTTTCTTTAACAATTGGGCATCTTCTTTTATTAGTCGTGATTGCTAATCGCAAGCGGATTCTTTTACTTAATTAGGAAATAAGGTACTATATAAAGCTGAGGAATATTTTCAGTGAACAGTTTAATACCTACAAAATATTGTCGAAACAGGAGAACAAAAAAGGTGCTTCATAGATTTCGCTCACAGGCGCTGTCTAGGGTCGGCTCGACCCTGGATCGCTAGCTTGATCCTGGTTGTCGTAGGATTTATCAAGATCCCCCCCCCCCCCCGTGGGATCTCCACCTTGTCGTGGTGAGGGGCTCAGTAACCGTGGATTGGTCACCCGCGGTGAAGCTAAGAGGGATCCAGGAGGGGACGCTCCGCGTGGGCTTGACGGAGGCCTGCGCAGGATGCGTCCAAAGGGGCGGGTGCGAGGGACAGTTCTTCTGTCCCTCGCAGTCGGGTGCGGTCGCGGGAGGAGAGGCATGTCGGTGTTGCGTTGCCGCGCGCCCTATCTCCCGCGACCAAATGGAGGCGCACCATCGTTGCGTCACGGTGGGGCCGCAGAGGAAGAGGAGATGCGGTGTTGCGTTGCCGTCCTCCCTATCCTCTGCGGCCGCTGAGTGTTTTGGCGGCGGAGCCCAACACATTCATCCGCCGCCAAGGGGGTTTTGTTCGGGGCCCGCCTGACCATCTGGCGGGCCAATACCCGTCGGGGGGTAGCGAGGAATGCTTCAGCGATACCCGACCCTCCGACACACGATTACGTGAGGAACAAGGGTTGGTTTTTAGTCAGTAAGAGTCTGACAGTCCCCTTCGTCCTTCTCCCAGGGCGGAGGGACTCCATGAGGATTTTCCAACCCGACACAAAAAAAAAAGAGTATTTATGAAGATGATCATTCAAAAGCCATGTGAGGACTCAGGTGCTTTGGAGAGGGCAATGAGCCGCAATACACCACTAAAATCCGTGGGGTGACACCACTAAAATCCGCCCCGGGTGCCACCCAAGCTAGCTACGCCACTGAATCTATTATATAGTTACTGTCAAAACTCACCGCATCCTATGTTATATACGGCCGTTCGTAATATTCTATCTATCTATAGATCTGGCTGCCAGAGATGAATATTTTACATATTTTGTGGCAATGCATCTAGTAGCTGATTCCGTTGATAGATAGAGCATTGGGAACAGGCGATATTGTCGATTTACACACGTAGCAGTAGGAAGAAGAAAGCAAAGTAGCAGGAATGGGGTTCTTTATCTTTGAGCTTTGAGTCTCTTCGCAAAAATCATCAAACCTTGTACCAACCAACAAAATAGTATAGCAGTGAACTGTGAAAGCCTGTAAAGGAAAAGAAAGAATTGTATTTATACAGGGTGTTGAGCTGCATTAGCAAAATATTTTAATAATACAATATACACAGTGGAGGGGATGAGGGGACCGTGGCACAGTGGCGACCGCTCAAATCAAGCGATTCGCAAGGTTAAGCGCGTTCGTCACCGTCTGGTTTATAGATGGGTGACCGGCCACAAGAAGTCACACCCCTCCGTGCCTCGGAGAGCACGTTAAGCCGTCGGTCCCGGCTGTCATCAGAAGATCTTTGACAGTCGTTAGAGGCATCAGTACCCTCATATATCTAGTCTAAACCATAGAATATGGCTATCCCTTCGGGTTGCGGAGGTCAGACGGCAGTCGCTCTGTGGAAAAGCTAATATTCAGTCTAATCTGGTTAGACTAGAAAGCGGACCCCGGGCTCCAGGACGAGGGTCCTGGATGCAACCAGGATAACGCTAGGAGGATGATGATGATGATACACAGTATACTTATTCACCTAAAATTATTTCAAACAGTGTTCTTATGAAATGTTACTTAGTTAGGAAATCAGATTAAACTATTGACTGGTGCAGAATAAGACTGCACGATACGTACGTGTGCTTGTGTATGTTGGGTACCTTTTTTTTTGTTCTCTACGGTGGAAACTCTCCTTATGAGCCATCTCAACTCGATGCCAACCCGGTCAGAGTGTGATCGACCGGTCTTGTGACTGGCCGAGGAGGTTTGTGGAGGCTCTCCCCTAAAGCCGAGGCATACCTACTATAACCGTTGGGTACCTGAAGTAAGAGCTCGCGGCGAGTAGCTGAGCGGCGGTCAACACAGCAAGATGATTTAAAAAAATATGAACATGAAACAAAATTTGATACTTTGACATGAAACATGAGTTATTTTTTCATGTTTTGTATTCAGTTAAAGTAGTATATTCAGCACTGCAAATGTTTTGCAAATGCATATCAACACTCTGTATAAAGCACAGGGTAGACTCTACTGTTGCCAAATCTACTAACATACAACAACCTATACAAACATAACAAATTACAGGTTAAGCACAATGATTATAGATAGGCAAGATCAGTATTTTGCTTAGTATAGGCAGACCAAAAATGTTTAAAAGTATATTTTTAAAAGGATAATATAACATTACGGTAAAATCGAACGTACAAACAGACAGAAACGTAACCTGTCAATATAGCAGTAAATGGTCGAAACCCATAAAACAGGGGTCGTGGGTTTTATGCACGGTATTCTCAATAAACTGATATCGACTTGAGTTCGGATTGGGACACATAAAATGACTTGTGATGAAGGGCTATGTTATGTGCTATAAGTTTAAGGAAGAGTTTTCTAGTTTTTAGATATATTCTTTGGTGTAAAGGTTAAATTGGCGGTGAAATTCAAATTGTCATTGGTGAGGCTGCTGCAGATTTCTGCTTGAAAGAAATATCATCATTGTCAGCCCTGTATAATTGTACATATTCTGTGCCACTGCTGGGCACGGGCATCTTTTCACTATGAGAAGGGTAAGACCATAATCCATCATGCTGGCCAAGTGCGGGATAGCAGGCTTCGCATGTTTCAAACATTAGGGAGAACTCTCAGAAATGCCGGTTGCCTTATCATGTTTTTCATCATCGTTAAGCAAGCGATAATTCCCAATTTAATACACACTTAACTTTAAAAAGTTATAGGCACGCGCGGATTAGAACTCGAGACGCGTAGCAGACTAACAGTTTCTCCATATTTAGATGAAATAAAAACTCCCTTTTGCGACTTTACTGCGAGATGTATTAAATGCTCGTCAATATGATCTTCTTTGCCTGCGTTTAATGTCATTACCCTTAGCAGTTATCTGACATTATAATACATCGCACTGCGTATTTTTGGTGTAAAAGATTCTTATAGCGTTAAAAAAAGTAGCCTGTGTAAGTTGCTTGCATGACATTTCCCGTAAGAATAGGTGAAAATAAAAAAAAAGGGACTAACAATAAAAGATAAATCCTTTGAAAAATTCACAAATATATTTTTATATTGAGACGGAGGATCTCAGGTAGGATGTCGGGGTTCGAGAGAAACACTGCTAGGCTGAACAGGTTCTTTATTATGTCTCACTACCGCTTACATACAGTATGACCGAACTAGGTAAGCACTGGCCTGATGGCTGGAGTGTAGACTCCTGCTGCTCTCCGACGCTTGCAGGGTAGCTGCTCGTAGGGTGAGACGGAGGATCTCAGGTAGGATGTCGGGGTTCAAGAGAAACACTGCTAGGCTGGACAGGTTCTTTATTATGTCTCACTACCGCTTACATACAGTATGACCGAACTAGGTAAGCACTGGCCTGAGCTGGCTGGAGTGTAGACTCCTGCTGCTCTCCGACGCTCGCAGGGTAGCTGCTCGAAGGGTCGCCGATGAGCTGGCCAAGGTGCGCTGCGCAGGCAGCTCTGTGGTCGATGTTCAGGCTGAGCGGGTCTCAGGCGGTGCAGCCGATGTGGGTCGAGCGGTCAGGCTCAGGCGTCCGTGGCCTGGCTGTAGGAGCTCGTAGGCAGGAACGGAGGCTTGGGTGGCAGCTGGCTAGTAGCGGCACGGCGCCAGCAGCTCGTGGCTTGTAGCCCGTAGGAAGAACGTCAGCCCGTAGGAAGAACGTCAGCCCGTAGGAAGAACGTCAGGTGCAGTGAGCTCGTATTCCAAAAAGCTACACTGATTACCTTATCCATCCGCCCCCATTTCGCACTTCCACGCCCCTCATCAAGGGAATTCCATTGTATCACTTGTAACGACTACAGCGAAAAAAAGACATAATCAGTACCATGGATATACAAAGCCAACTTAATTATTCGATAAAATAATAAGATTTTAATTCTAAGCCGTTTTGGAAGGTGGTCGTAAGCCTAATTGCTTGTACTTTGTATTTATGGCGAATACTTTTTTTTAAATAAAGAAAATGTTTCAGTTCGCTTAGTCTGTAGTCATATTTTGGATTTAGAGTTGGATTTAAAGTCTAGTTTTGGTTGAGTTAGTGTTCTTTTTTATGATGATTAAGGTTTTTTCTTTTGTTCAATTATTTCCGTCGAGGTACTTTTACATGAAATTGGCTTGAAGTAATTGTGATTTGATGTTGTTCTTGCCTTCTATCTTCTCGTTGTAATCTAAACATCAAATCTAATACTAATATATAAAGCTGAAGAGTTTATTTGTTTGCTTAAACGCTAATCCCAGGAACTACTGGACCGATTTGAACATTTATTGCAGTGTTAGCACAACAGTAACATCACGTCGTGAGCCACGGGAACGGAGCAGTAGCCTTAAAAAACGCGGATGTAACTGCTGACTCATCTAGTTATTGTATAAATCCCTTTTTTTTCATTTTTTTTTTTGTTGTTGGGTTGGAAAATCCTCATGGAGTCCCTTCGCCCTGGGGGCGAAGGACAAAGGGGACTGTCAGACTCTTACTGACTAAAAACCAACCCGTGCTCCTCATGTACCCATGTGTTGGAGGGTAGGGTTTCACGAAAGCATTCCCCCCGACAGGTATTGGCCCGCCAGATGGTCAGGCGGGCCCCGAACGAAACCCCTTTGGCGGATGAAGGTGTTGGGCTCCGCCGCCAAAACTTCCAGCGGCCGCAGAGGATAGGGAGGACGGCAACGCAACACCGCATCTTCTCTTCCTCTGCGGCCCCACCGGACGCAACGATGGTGCGCCCCCATTTGGTCGCGGGAGATAGGGCGCGCGGCAACGCAACACCGACACGCCTCTCCTCCCGCGACCGCACCCGACTGCGAGGGACAGACAGACGGTCCCATACAAGAAACGTGTTTTTTTTTTCGTATTTTTTGCTCAACATTACCAACGGTAACAGGTAGACGCTCAAAATTTTCATAGAATATGTAGTTGTATAAATAAAAAAAATATAAAAATAAATAAAATATATATATCCCCTTTCAAAATAAATAAAAAGCAAATAAAAAGAAGTTAATAATAAAGGGGGGCTCCTATACAACAAACGTAATTTTTAAGCAATTTGTTACTCGATCTTAACAAACAGGTAGAAACTTAAAAAATATTTAAGTATACATACAACAAACGGGAATATCTTTTATAGATGATGAAACGGACCCCTTCGTGCGCGAGTCCGACTCGCACTTGCCCAATTTTTTGGGAACTGTAGGAATAGAATAATAATAATAATAATTATTATATTTTACCACATTCACACGACACCATCTAGTCCCAAACTAAGCAGAGCTTGTACTATGGGTACTAGATAATGGATAAACATACATATATACTTTTTTTTTGTAAATACATACATATTATACATAGACACACCCAGACCAAGACAAACATCCATGTTCATGCACACAAATGTTTGACTTGAGCGGGAATCGAACCCGCGACCTTCGGCGTAGCAGTCGCTTACACTCCCGCTGCGCCAACCGGTCGTCGAAGAATAGAATAGAATAGAATAGATAGAATAGATATCTTTATTTGCTAAGAATGTAGGTATAACAATATGATGTTACAATATTATTTATAGAGAATCCTTGTACACTCTGCCTGTAAAGCATGCAAATTTTTAAAGTATTACAAATTAATTTTAATTAATTTAACTTAAGGATATTACACATACATTTATCTTTAGATATATTTATCAGTTAAAAAATCGTTTACAGAATAATAACACTTATCCAATAAAAGTTTTACTAATTCTTTTTTAAAAATATGCAAAGGATGATTTTTAATTCTATTGGGTATTTTATTATAAACAACAGGTGCCATGCCGATAACACTTTTCTTTAATAATGCAGTCTTATGAAAGCCTGTGTTAAGCAAACTTTGGTAGTGAGATCTCATTTTTGTAGATCTTATTCTAGTTTGGTTATATAAAGGAAATAAGTGTGTGTTTGTTTTCACAAATATGGATATTTCCAATATATACATGCATGGAAACGTTCATAGTTTATGTGTCTTGAAAATAGGAACGCAACTGTCTGTAGTTTTTAACCCAAACATGGCTCGAAGGCATCGCTTTTGAGCCCTGAAAATGCTTTCTTTTTCGCTACAATAACCCCAAAATATCAAACCAAATCTCAAAACCGATACTACAAGACCATGATAAGCAACAAGTATTGTTTCAGCGCTGACCTTTTTCGACAAGTTATGTAGGGCGTAAGCAGATGTTCTTAGTTTTTTACAAATATTCTCTGCTTGCAATTTCCAATTTAATTGGTCGTCTATTAGAATTCCTAGAAATTTTGTAACTTTTGCTTTATCTACGATTTGGCCATTGTAATGTATGTTCATGTCTATGGGATAAATTCTTTGGTGAAAATGCATTATATTTGTTTTTTTAAGATTTATAATTAAATTATTGTTATTTAGCCAATTTACAACGGATCTAAGGGTATTATTGATTTCATTTGCATATGTTTCTGTATTACGACATTCTATTAACAACATACTGTCATCTGCAAATAATACCATGGGACGTGGAGTTTGACGTGGCAGATCATTTATGTACAATAAAAATATTAACGGCCCGAGGACGCTACCTTGGGGTACACCAAACTCCACATATCTACAGGTGACAAGTACTTTAATTCGATTTTAGATTTAGAGCAGACTCTAGAAATTCCTGTGAATTGTTTACGATCTTTTAAGTATGTTTTTATTAAACTGAGAGCGTTTCCACGAATTCCGTATGCGTAAAGTTTTTTTAAAAGAATGTCATGTTTGACATAGTCGAAAGCTTTCGACATATCAGGAGTAGTAGAGTAGTTCGTAGGAGTGCATTAAGACGGGATTTTCCGAAACTCCCACGGGGTCGAGAGGTAACGGTTAAATTATATCAAAAGTGCGCGCGTAGAGCAGGTATCATCTTTTAATTAACAAAATTCTTCTAGTAAAATTTATGAGACAACACATAAAAATATTCCTGTTGAATTGAGAACCCTCCTTTTTGACGTCGGTTAAATACGTTTAATTTGCCGTAGTATAACACAAATTATTGGGCTACCAATGTGTACTAAGCTAGAGCCAATAAGCAAACTAAATAATATAACTAGTATCTGAACGATATTTTCGCATTCTCTTTGATTTTATTACGTATTTTATATATTACAGGGAATTAGGATGAACATATAGTGTTATTGGATGGCCAACAAACTAGCGGTTTACGTTTCAATTTTTCGGTGGTAGAGACATAATAGGCTTACTTTGCCTTTTCGTTACAGCGTAGCCTCATAGAATGGCTTTCGTAAGGTCAAAAACGTTAAGCAACCCGTGCACAGGCTACCACTTGGATGTATGACCGCGTGGGCATGTACATTTTATTTATAGACTCACGCCTGAATTAGCGAAGGGATAGGCAGAGGTGTACCCCCACATCGGTACACACCCACATTTGACATGATTTTTAAAGTCCCACGTAATAGGGGGCGAGCCTATTGCCGTTACCGGGCACATTGCCAGACTCCGAGCTGCTACTGAGAATTCGGAAAAATCAGTAACACTGTTCGATCCGGGAATTGAACCCGGGACCTCCGATAAGCAGACGCTTACGCTATCCACTGAACCACGGGGGCAGTCAAGGCATGTACATAGAAAAGAAAGAAAAGAAAGAAAAGAAAGAAAAGAAAGAAAAGAAAGAAAAAATATTTTTTTGTCACAGACACAGAAAAAGTTTAACATACAAAATAAAACATCTCAAGGCATAACAGTAATCTGTGACAGATAGGTACACACTCAGGTATATTGTGGTAGTCCAGAATACAACGGTGGTATTCTGTGTGTGCTGTACATAAGAGCGTAGCATGCTTTGGACGGTACGTAAACCAATCAGCCCGGTTCTCGCCTCAGGACAAGAATCATTAGGCCATCTTGGTGGCCTTTGAGTGGACGGAAATCTCTGGCCATACACTCATCGAACAAAGAAGAAGACGATCACTGTATACTAACCATGTTTAGCTACACGCAACTGCAAGCTCGGCGGATACTTGCAATTCACTCACTACCAAATAAACGGGGATCAGAGACTTGCAGGCGAACAAGAATGATGGTGCACAGCACACTTTCACAAAAGTTTTCTAACTTTTGTCAGCAGTCGAGCATTTTATATCGATGGCAAGAATATTGTTAGGAAGTGTGTGGCCGAAAATTAAGGCAGACCACAGATTGCCATCAACAATGGCTCCCTTTGTGATCGATTTATTATATTTTTTTCTACTGCAGGGCACGGGCCTCTTTTCACTATGTTGTGGGTAAGGCCATAGTCCACCACGCTGGCCAAGTGCAGGTTGGCAGATTTCACCTGTATTTTGAAACTATCATGGAGATCTCAACTCTCAGACGTGCATTTTTCTACAATGTAAGACTCTGTATATCATCATATCTTATATTGGAAGAAAACATTCAATTCTTCTTTGTTCGATGATGACGATGATTCAATTCTTTGGAAACGCTTAACGCTTACGCTCCGCTTGCCGCTAACTCTAAAGCCATACGCGTATTATCGTTTACAAAACTGTTATTGCCGTAAAAAGTACGTGTGCAAAATAAAAAAATAATCTTGTTTTAGTCAGGATTACCATTGAGAGTGGCCCAAACCATTTCGTTTCATGAATATAATTCTTTATTTGGGCTTTCGCGATCTTTCAATTCTATCCAGCCATTACCAGCCTTCTGATTAATTCTAGTACCTATGAATGTTCAAAGTACTTATGTAGTAAGTACGTTTTGGTTGACTTAAATATATGAGTTTTTTGTATTCGGTTATTAGTATTAGGTTATTTATATTTCAATACATTTTTTTTTGCTTTGGAGTCATGGGTGGTGTTGCGTGTATGTGGTAGAAAAGAATATAATTATACATATACAATTTTGTGACTGAACTGGTTGAAAATTAGGAAAAATATAAGAGTATATGAAAGGAGTGTATCGTGCGAGAATGAATGGAAATGTCGGTAGGGGACGCCCTAGGTGGACGTACGCCGACCAAATAGGTGACGTTCTGAAAAAGGGCCAAATTAAAAGTATCCATAACCGATGCGCATGCAGATGAGGTTAATGAATATCGAGGAGGCGAAAGAGGTATGTTTGAACCGAAGCTTGTGGCGTTCCATAGTATCTGCCTACCCCAATGGGAGACAGGCGTGACGATATAGATAGGCAGATTATTTCTATTCTTACAATAACGTAGCAACGCCATTGGGAATCGTCATCAAATATTGCATAATGAGTACAAGTTGAATATGTTTTTAACATAAAAATATGTAATTAAAGCAGCTAATTAATGGTAATATATTATGAATTTTATAAATCTTATACTAATATATAAAGCTGAAGAGTTTGTTTGTTTGTTTGGTTGAACGCGCTAATCTCAGGAACAACTGGTCCGATTTGAATAATTCTTTCAGTGTTAGATAGCCCATTTATTGAGGAAGGTTATGGACTATATAACATCATGCTATGAGCGACGGGAGCAGAGCAGTAGCCTTAAATAACGTGGGTGTAACCGCGGGCATCATCTAGTATGAAATAAAATAAAATAAGTTATAAAAATATTCTTTCCATCGTTAAATCAATATAATTATTACTACTTACTGCCAATAAAAGATTGTTGCACATTACAGATAACTTTTATGATTAATTTTGAATTTTTTAACTGTGTGAACCCACAATGAGTTAAGATTAATTATTATGCACAGAAATTGGAGCACCTCTCAATTGCAAATAAGACAGTAATGCATGCCAACAGTTATAACAATAGTAATAAAATTCACTGATTGAATTCTCGGATCGAAATACAATATGGTTGACGAAATAAGCATTTTTTTGTTAAAAAGCCTTGAATCCACACAAACAATTACTTATATGAAGTAGGATATTACTTACCCACCCATCCTTTCCTAATAAAGTTTAGGCCGAAACACAACAAAATATACTTAAAATTCACTAGTAAACTTTTTAATTCAGTTGTAAACAAACACTAGCACACAACCGCACACGGAACACTGCAGGAACAATGAACATTCATGGAATTATATGCCTTGTCGAGTTTCTGTTGGACTGTAGTTCTATATTTTTTCGTCAGTATATGTTAAAGCAGTGCGAAATGCATATAAGGCGCCTAAATCCACGTTTTTAAAAACACTTAGCTACTGTCCCGGAGCTGACGGCCGCCAGACGCGCAAAATAATTATCTCTCCCGGAGCGGGAATTTGCCACATGTGTGACATTTGTGTGCATGAACATGGATGTTTGTCTTGGTCTGGGTGTTTCTATGTATAATATATATGTATTTACAAAAAAAAGTATATATGTATGTTTATCCATTATCTAGTACCCATAGTACAAGCTCTGCTTAGTTTGGGACTAGATGGTGTTGTGTGAATGTGGTAAAAAATATTAAAGGTCCGAGCATATTACAGCCATATACCACTTTTAAATTCGTTTGCATTCCAGTCTCCTTTAGCCGCGTTCCATTTTTCTCACCGCTAATACGCACTAAACTATAACCCTAACAAGCTCATATTATAACCCATTACAGCACACATCGGTTGTATGGGGGGAGGGAGGATGGTAAAAGCTTCCGAAATCCTATTAAATGCGCTATGGCGCGGTCTACCGTACTTGAGTGGGCTCGCGGTCGAAATTGCATCTAAGCTGTGCAACTATTCATGTGGCACAAGTGATAAGAGACTGACCTGAACCCCAGAGGAGAGGAAAGTGGATGGGAAAAGGAATAGAAGGAGGTTCATGTTTCTTTATATCTTATGGGCGGCAGATGAGCTGGCGGATCACCTGATGGTAAGCAATTACCGCCTTCTGCTATTCACTTTCCCATCCTGATGGAGGTAGATAGAAAAGAGGATTAGGTCTCCGGCAATTTCACTCACCGAACTAAACGAATGTGAGTCGATCTTGTGACTTCGTCGACCGAAATAAAGAAAAATAAAAAAAAAATTAAAAGCGGGGAACAAGAAAATAGTTCTTCAGATATTAATCCAGGAAGGCAGGTAGTAAAATGGTCAATCTAGAGCCGTGGTCGCACTTATTGTATACTAGTGTACATGTAGTTTTTTGCCATGTCTGTTTAATTAAGTTGTATGTTATTCTACATAGTGTAGTCGTCTTTAATAATAATTATAAATATTTATAAGAACAAAACGAAATACAAAACATGAAATACACAGTTGATGATACTGCAACAGAAGGCAAAAATTTCGTAGCTACTAACTCCGTCTCTTAGTAATAATGCAAATACAATACCTGACAAGGTGCAAATACATTCAACAGAAAAGACAAAAACAATAAATACATTGAGTGCATGTTTTAAAACTTTTATAAACACGCTTGTCTCTTAAAACTTACGTTGGGTTGTTGGCTAGGGCGAGTAGTGTAATTATCGGCCTGACTACACAAATTGAATTAAAATGTTATTTAGTTTTTATAGAAACTGCACATTTAGACGTCCCGAGCCAAAATTCTTAAGGCTTACTGTAAGAAAATAATTTTGAAAATCTTTTTAGTGTACAAAGCTTTTTAAAGTTAAAATAAAATAAAGTATGAGCCCTGGATTTCAAGATGAAAGACTTAGATGCCATTGATATAATTATTGATCAGCGTCATCTGTTCACGCATGAACATTTCAGCGATATAATCCTACGTGAGTATTTATCGCAACACAGATTGGTCGTGATTTATATTAAACTAGAGGACGCCAGCGGTTTCGCACGCACATATTTTCGAATTTCCCGTTTTTCCCGATCCCGTGGGAATTTCGGGAAATCCTGTCTTAGTGCACCCCTACGGTCCTCAAGGAACCTACATACTAAATTTCAGCTTCTTGCGACGAGTAGTTTTAGCTGTAGCTTGTCTGTCAGTCAGTCAGTAACACAAGGATTTTATGTATACAGATTAAGAAAAAATCACGTATTCATGTAAGGCATATACCGCTGAGATGGCACCTTTCACACACAGCACACAAATATAAAGTTGTGTGTGTGTACATAGGATAAGTTTAGTATATAAGATCATGTAGTTTAAGAAATAAAGGAGTCACAAGTTGAATCCCACTTTGACTCGATACCCTTCCCACACCTCTGACGGTGGCCAAGACACCTTTAGCCATCAATACCGATCAGCTCGATGAGTCTGACGGATCGACTGATGGTAAGCAAATACCGCCGCCCATGGACACAAGCAACACCACAGGAGTCACAAGTGCGTTGCCGCCCCTTTTGGTTGGGAAAAGGGATAGGACGAGGGAGAAGGAATAGGGGATAGGGTCTCCGGCACTCTCACTCACCGAATGAAACGCAACAGTTTAAGTACTGTTACTTTACGATGATTTTCTGGGAGAGGGTTGTACTTCCCCGGTCGAGCTGGCCCATTCATGCTGAAATCAGCAGCGCTCTACTACCTTGTTTTCAACATTTTATTCATCATACAGTTTCACATTCCACTGCTGGACAAAGTCCTCTCTAAATATGCGTCACAATATCTAAGAAATATATATACACGGGAATTTACGCGAAAATGCATTAGGTACTTATTTACATACCTTACTTTGCTTGACGTTTCGCGACGGTTGCACGTCCCGTGGTCACAAGCTGACTGGTGTAGCGATTTCACGTCTCCGAGTGCGAGGTAGAAGATTCTATTTCTACCCCCGGGTCGTTGATTTTGAAGTACCGGCGCAAAACACACTAACCGTATCACTGGATTCCACGCCGAAGACCATTTGAAACCCTGTGCCGATCTCACCGATTGAAAATTTATGTTTTCTGATTTCGATCGCTTCACGTACAACTCTTGGGTAAAAATGGCGTTCCGTGGAGAGGACCGTCACAATATCATTATGAGTTAATAGGAGAATTTAGCCTACTATACCACGCTGGCAAAACGAGTAGATGTAAGATTCAATGACGAGTTTTCCTTCTCTTTCTATGAATACTATTTGATTCGTGATTTTGCCTTAGTACACTTACAACCGCAACAGAATAAAATTAGGGTAGTGACATTTTGTACTCTTAACTATTATTAAATAGACTGTATTCGACGACCGGTTGGCGCAGCGGGAGTGTAAGCAACTGCTACGCCAATGGTCGCAGGTTCGATTCCCGCTCAAGTCAAACATTTGTGTGCATGAACATGGATGTTTGTCTTGGTCTGGGTGTTTCTATGTATAATATGTACGTTTTTATAAAAAAAAGTATATGTGTATGTTTATCCATTGTCTAGTACCCATAGTACAAGCTCTGCTTAGTTTGGGACTAGATGGTGTTGTGTGAATGTGGTAGAATATTCTTACGCAAGCAGCTACGCCTGCAATTTTTTTTAAATTTACCCGTTTTGGCCGATCCCGGGGATATTTCGGGAAATCCCTTCTTAATGCACCCCTACGGCCCCCAAGGAACATGCATGCCAATTTTCAGCTTCCTGCGCCCCATAGTTTCGGCTGTAGCGTGTCTGTCAGTCAGTCAGTAACGCAAGGATTTTATATATTAAGATTATATTTTAAACTTATATTACCTAAATCAATATACTAATGCTGAAGGAATTACATGCAGGGTGTCACAAGACCCATCACCAAGCCGAAGTCTACTCGTTGTGGACATCATGCCAAGTCATACTAACCAAAAATAATACCTGGGAAACGATTATTTTTTAAGTTTTCCCATTTTTCAAACCGCAATCAAAAGCGCGCGCGTGTAATGCTCGAAATACCTACTTATCCATGGGGTCATAGGGCATCTATAGAACATATTGGCAGGGTAAATGCATCAATTTTGTACGTAATTAGAAAAACTCTATACTAACTTTGAGCCTCAATATCTCCTGAACCAGTAATTTACCAGGTATGGTGCCGAAGTAAAAATGTTCGTAGTGATTGGTACAACATGGGAATTTAGTTTTCGTTTAGGGTATTTTTATTATTATACCTGTATTAGTTTATTTCGTTGAACGCGTTAATCACACTTCTAATTGACTGATGATGTTTGTGTTGGATAGCTATATACATCACGCTATGGGCCACGAGCTGAGCAAGCAGCAATAGCGGAGTGGAGGGACATACTGCTACGGAGAGGGTCTCGGGTTCGAATCCACGGCGCGCACCAATGACTTTTCGAAGTTAAGTGCGTATTAAATTGTTAAGTATCGCTTGCTAAACGGTGAAGGAAAACATCGTGAGGAAACCTGCATGTCTGAGAGTTCTCCATAATGTTCTCAAAAGACATGTGAAGTCTGCCAACCCGCACTTGGCCAGCGTGGTGGACTATGGCCATACCCTTCTCATAGTGAGAAGACGCCCGTGCAGCAGTGGGACATTATAAAGGGCTCATGATGATGGGCTACGGGAGTAAAGTAGTAGCGCCGTAAAATCCGAGGATATAACCGCGGTATCAACTAGTTATTAACACAAAAAATATTATAATGCGTTTGAAGCAAAACCACGTAACAACTCTTGTATAAAAACATTCAGCTAAGTACATTGCTTTTGTTTCTCGCAAGTAGGCGAGCATTAAAGCGATACATTAGTTAAACGTATTAGTTAATTATATCCCTGATTACTAATCCACTCGCGTACTGCCGTCTTGAAGCTTTGTCCTAATTACGGAGAAAGGTAAGCTCATTGTAGGCGTTTTCTTCTGACTATATTATCTGATTTTGACGTAAATTTTGTTGGTTTGCAAGAAATCCGATGGGATATAGGCTAAAATAATATTAATACGCGACGAGAACAGATTTTTTCAGTGTAATTACACATGATACAATGTGAAAATAATTGGTAATTCGATCAGTACTATTATATAAACGCGAAAGTTTGTGAAGATGGATGTCCAGGTACTCTTTCACGCAATAACTACTGAACAAATTTTGATGATATTATGCGGTTATACATACATACATACATATCGTCTCGCCTTTTATCCCCGAAGGGGTAGGCAGAGGTGTATTTCTACACCCACTTTTCGCCAGTTATACTTTAGTCCCACGTAATAAGGGGCCTATTGCCGTACCGGGCACTTTTCCAGACTCCGTGCTGCTCAGACCCAGGAATCGAACCCGGGACCTCCACGCGCACATTTATGCCGCGAGACCAACGAGGCAGTCGTATAGGGTTTGATGTCGAGTTTTCCGTCTCTACGCAAAGATGGTATTTGCATCGTGTTATCCCTTAGTCGCCTCTTACGACACCCACGGGAAGATAGGGGTGGTGACACTTGTATTCTATGCCGTCAATCACACGGCATTATATGATATATGAGGTTATATAGGTAAGTAAATGAGACTGCGGTTACACCCGCGTTAATTAGAGCTATTATTCTACACCAGTTGCTCGTAGCGTGAACTCAATTAATGGACTGCCGAACAAAATAATTATTCAAATCAAACCAGTTGTTACTCAGATTAACGCGTTCAACCACACATACAAACTTTTCACGTTCATAGAATTAGTATATAATAGATTGATATATCGGAATAACAGTGTCAGTACCGTGGAATATGCTGACACTGGTTTAAACCTAGCTGCTGACTGGTTAGAGCAGTGAGCAGACCCTAGGCATCCAAGAAAATGTCTTGGATGCCGTGATAAGGCTAGGATAGTTATGATAATTAAAATAACACGGGCGGAGCCGCGTCAGGAAACTAGTGCCTTATAAACATCATTTAGTGAATCTAAACGATTGTCATGTCTTACAGACATTAAGACGTTTTCGCTTCTACTCTCTTTTTCTTCGAGGTGGAATTACGAAAATACTTTCTTTAAATGTCGCCATTTACGTCATTTCAGTAAACTATATTCTGAACTTTCTATGTATGGAAGCCACTCCCCAAAAGATCATGCTGTACACATAGGAAAGGAATAAAGTGAACAGAGCACCTGTTCTGTTCTGCCAATTCAACTTTTAATCGAAACCACCTGCACAGGAAATAAAAATACAAATCATTTCTTTGGGATCAGAAGATACTATAGCTGTCAAAAACAAAGCTTAATTTAAAGGTAGTAGAGCCTTGCTGACTTCAGCATGAATGGGCCGGCTCGACCGGGGAAGTACTACCCTCTCACAGAAAATCGACGTAAAGTAACAGTACCTAAACTGTTGCGTTTCGTTCGGTGAGTGAGAGTGCCGGAGGCTCCATCCCCTATTCCTTCCCCCTTATCCCACTCCTCCTCCTATCCCTTTTACCAACCCCAGAGGGTGGCAATGCACATGTGACTCCTCTGGTGTTGCTTGTGTCTATGGGCGATGGTAATTGCTTACCATCAGGCGATCCGTCTGTTCGTTTGCCGCCTATAAGCATAAAAAAAGCAATGAATCAGCATTTCAATAATAGTAAATATACATTTTACTCCACGTTACCCCTAGCGTTTCTTATTTGATTTACAATTTGAAAGGACAAGTACTTTCGGTGTAATAGCAGCAAATTGCCAATAGAGATAATTCAACCGAAATTGCTTTGACTTCAAATTGGTTCGATTCAATAAACGAAACGTTATGAACATGCTTATTAATGCTCGCTTTGCTTATATTAAGAACATGTTGCAATTTGTTTCTTTTGCTGCAGCATGTGTATTACGGTAAGTAGTTATTCATAAAAAACTAGGAATATTATTATTATTTAACTGAAAGCTCCTTCTAGATCAATTGATACCTGAAACACTTCACGGCCGACGAATTTTAAACTTAGCAGAACTAAACAATAACATAATTATAATATGTTCTATTGGTTTTAAAGACACTGTTCCACAAGGTACACCCTCTGTGGGTACACCCACACAATTGTACTTTTTATAAATATCCATTTCAAATTAGGTTGTCTGGAAGAGAACGCATTTTGCGATAAGACTTACTATTGTGCAACTAGTTTTAAGTCACTTTTCCATTGTAATTTGGTATGTAAGTATACTGGTGTAAAATAAAGTGTTAATCTATCTATCTATAAACTAGTGATAATGGATAACACTGTTACATTCTTTGGGAGTCTTATGGGCGACTAAAGAATATATACGAAGCAAATAGAATATTTGCAAAGAGACGGAGAACTCGACATCAAACTTTATACCAATACCAACCCGCCTGGCCAAAGTAGTATAGTTGGTCGGATCCACCAATTGATTCACAAAAAATATTGTGACCCAAATTAAGGCCTATATCCAGCAGTGTTCTTCTTTATTTAAAAAAAGACTCTCACTGTAAAAAAACAAAAAATATCACAACAGGCAACTTTACAAGGGCGCAAGTGACGAACACAAAAAATACCCAGACTCGAAACAACAATTTGTGTATCACGCCAAGTATTGACTCGTGTGGGAATCGAATTCACTACACTGGCACTATTAAACGTCAAGACGTCAACATAATCAATTGCACCATACATGCACCCAGTACCACCATATAATCAGTAATATGTTTACTGAACTAAAATACGGCTGATTAAGCCAAGATATTAACAGATATTGATTTACTGCGGAGGTAATCCATTTGTGGGATTAGGTGATAATGATCTTATAGTTAAATTATCTGGTGCTTAGAGTAATTGCGTTAGCTGTGATGATTTGAAGGACATGATGGGCTTAAGGTTAGGTCACACATCTAGTCTGGTCTTGATAAAAGGTCTAAATATGATCTGTGTTTAAAAAATCTAGGGCTGCCTCCGTTATCCAGTGGACAGAGTATGCGTCATTCACGATAAAAAGCCGTCTCCACTGTAACTTAGCGTGCATTAGTTCTACGAAGGTGGTTGAAAAAAAATTAATTCTCCTTTGTTCCGCCGTGTAAGTGGCACTCTCGAGGTCGCAGCATCACACTGATGTATCTCTCTGTTACTAAGTGTAGATATATGGGTGTTAAAGCAATTATTTGCTATTTAAAACTGCAAATAATGGCTTCGATACCCATACGGGAAAACTTTTTGGGTAAGCATGAAGATTTTTTTTGAGTAAAATTTCATTATCATCAGCATCAGCCCTTTATACTGTCCCACTGCTGGGCACGGGCCTCTTCTCACAATGAGTAGGGCAAGGCCATAGTCCACCACGCTGGCCAAGTGCGGGTTGACAGACTTCACATGTCTTTCGAGAACATTATGGAGAACTCTCAGACATGCAGGTTTCCTCTCGATGTTTTCCTTCACCGTTTAGCAAGCAATAATTAACAATTAAATACACACATAACTCCGAAAAGTCATCGGTGCGCGCCGTGGATTCGAACCCGGACCCTCTGCGTAGCAGTCTGTCAGTCTCTGCACTAGGCTTTTGCTGCTTTAAAATTTTGTGTAAGTAAGCGTTACATTGTGTATTTATATAAGTTAATAAATAATTTTAGCACTGATTTTAAATCTGCGTGTTCATCATGTCCTTTGGTTGCATGTTTGTAAAGTCCCAGCGTAAAAAAAAACTAAAATATGAAAATGTATAATACTTAGGACAATATTTTAGTCACAGCAAAAGTCATCGTCAACCTAGCGTTTCCTAGTTACAATCGGCTTTGACAGATATTAGCGTTTCCACATAGTGACTGCCTGTCTGACCTACGCAACCCAAAGGAATAGGAATATTCCATACTTTATACTGACTTGTGTCAGTTTATTTAGACATACTAACTCCCTATAACGACTGTCATAGATCATCATGACAAAGTGGGACTGACGACTTAACGTGCTCTCAGAGGAAGTTCTCTACGTTAGCTATCTCCACTATCTTCCTTTCGGCGATTTTAATAACAGATAAACATAGGCCTGACTGTTGACTGCCTCGTTGGTCTCGCGGCATAAATGTGCTCGTGGGATTGGGAGGTCTCGGGTTCGATTCCCGGGTCGGGCAAAGTGTTATTGGGATCTTCCGTTAGGAAATTCTCAGTAGCAGCACGGAGTCTGGTAATGTGCCCGGTATGGTAATAGGCTCGCCCCCTAATACGTGGGACCTAAAAATCGATGGCGAAATGTGGGTGTAATATTACACCTCTGCCTACTCCTTCGGGGATACAGGGGCTATAAACTAAAAATAAAATAAATAAACACAAGCACGAACAAGTTTATGACGCTCCTTTTTTTTGCCTATTAAAAACTAGATGAGCCCGCGGTTACACCCGCGTTATTTAAAGCTTCTGCTCCGCTCCCATGGCTCATAGCATGATGTTTTATAGCCTAAAGCCTTCCTTGATAAATGAGCTATCTAACACTGAAATAATTTTTCAAATCGGATCAGTACTTCCTGAGATTAGCGCGTTCAACCAAACAAACAAACTCTCCAGCTTTATATATTAGTATTAGATAGCCAAGCAATAATATTCAACCACTTCTCATTTTCAAACTTCAAACTTCAAACTTCAAACTCATTTATTGCGAAAATGGGTACAGTTGTGGTGACAAAAATACATAATATAGGAATGGTCTCTCCATAATCGGCCCGAAAGCATGCAATGTAAAAATACAATATTCAAATTAAATAATTATCTTGATAAAAACATTCGATTTAAAACGGGTTTCGTGCAACGTATTAACGTAAATTACTTCGATGACAATGATTAAATTAATAATATCAATAATAATAATAATTAAATTTAAAATAATTTTTATAACAATGTCAATATTAATATATATAATAATTATAAGTAATGTCAATTAAAACATTAGAAATGATTATGTCAAATAATAATAAGATAAAAATTAAAATAGACAGATGTAGTCACAAATCTAAGATGTCATTACATATTTGTTTTGGATTCATTTAAAAAATCATTAACACTATAATACGCTTTTGCAACAAGGAATTGTTTAAGAACATGTTTAAATTTATTTCTACAAATAATTTCCAATAAATAAATCGGTAGGTGATTATACACGCGGGGTGCCATACAGAAGACACTTTTCGTCATCAAAGCACTTTTGTGTTGGGGACAACTTACTTTAAGATGGTGACGCTTGCTTCTGTAATTTTCGAACAAAGTGGGGTTCGTTCTTACAAATAACACTAACTCGTATATGTACAGACACGGTACTGTTAATATCTTAAGACTTCTAAAGTAAGGTTTACAACTGTCTGTTTGTTTTAGATTACACATTGCCCGTACACATCTCTTTTGTGCCCTAAAGACTTGCTCTTTTTCCGTACAGTTACCCCAGAATATAATTCCATATCGTATTATGGATTCAATATTCGCATGGTATGCAATCAATACTGCTGTTTGGTTTAATTTTTTGGTAAGCATGTACAGCGCATACGACTGAGAACTTAGCCTTGAGCATAGGTTCTCCGCATGTACCTTCCAGTTTAGAGTGTTATCTATGTTAAGTCCTAGAAATTTTGTTGTATCCACTTCATTAATTGTTTCGTCATTAAAGTTAATATTAATATTGCTTAGTAAGGGTATTCTATTCCTAAAAGTCATTAAGTGTGTTTTACTTAAGTTTATTTTTAAATTATTTGCTGTTAACCATTTTACAACATTGTCAAGAGTATTGTATATATCGGATTCAAGATGCAACTTATCGTTTCCCACAAATACAATAGTGCTATCGTCAGCGAACAAAATAGTTGGATGCTTTGTTATTCTTGGGAGGTCATTTATGTAAATATTAAATAAAAGCGGTCCTAGTACACTCCCCTGTGGGACTCCTAGTTTGTTTTCTCTATATTCTGATGAATACTTGATCACTGTTTTAAGCTTTGGACATAAACGCCTTATTTCAGTACATTGCTTTCTGCTAGAGAGATAAGATTCAATGAGTTTTGAGACTTTACCCCTTATTCCATACGCATTCAATTTTTTTAATAAAATGTCGTGATTTACACAATCGAATGCCTTAGTAAGGTCCATGTATAGTGCACAGGTGGGCATCTTCCTGTCTGTATTTTCGGTAACAATTTTTAAGAAGTTATAGAGCTCACTTGCAAAAAGATTGTGTTTTCAACAAATTTGTATATTCTATCGTGTATTACCTTTTCAAAGATTTTCGATATGGTAGGGACTAAAGCAATCGGTCGATAACAGGTCATTGAACATGGATCTCCCTTTTTAAATAATGGTTTGACTACCGTTAATTTCAATTTGTCGGGAAAAATGCCATGACAAATACACTGGTTGATTACATGACTTAATATGACAGATAGTTTAAGCGATACGCTCTTTAGAATTACAGTAGATATATCATCGTAGCCTGTGCTGGTGGTGTTTTTTAAATTTGATATTACTGTGCGTATTTCAGTTGGTGTGGTGGGATTCATAAATAAAGAATTAGAAATGTTTACCGAAACAGGAAATTTGCTATTGTGGTAAGATTTTCCAACCTGGTCAACAAAGAAATTATTAAATGATGTAGCTATTTGTAAAGGGTCGTCAATACTTATGCCATTTATTTGGATCTGATGTATTTCGTCTTTAGGCGTAGAATACTTTGAGTTATTAATAAGCGTCCATGTAGCTTTGCTTTTGTTGCTGGCAGTACGTATAAAATGTTCATTTTGGACTTTTTTAGTTAGTTTAATAATACGGTTAAGCTTCAAGGATAATGTATTAAAATCAGTTATGCTTTTCTTTGTTCGGTTTTTACGACACTGCCATAAAAGTTGCCTTTTGCGTTTGCAGCAATTCTTTATACCCTTTGAAATCCATTTTTGGCGCTTATGTACACTTATTCTGAATTTAACCAAAGGAAAGCACAAATTATATAATAAAACAAACAGGTCATAGAAACTATTAAATGATTCAATGGGATTACAGTTCTCAAAGCATTCACTAAAAGTCAATGACTCCATACATTCTTGAAATTTTTTTACGTTATCCTCATGCAGATCTCGTTTTTCGACATACCAATATCTGTAAGTGACGCTTGTCTTAACTGGGCACGTTAGCAATTGTGCTGTGTGGTCAGACAATGCAAATTCAAGTATTCTAGACTTGCACCTTGGAACATTATGCATAAAATTATCGAGACAGGTGCCACTAATAATACGTGTGGGTTCTTTAAAAGCACATTTTAGATTATGACATGATAATATGTTCAAAAAGTTCTTTGATAATGTTGAATTATTAAGTATATTTATATTAAAATCGCCACACAGAATGACCCTTTTTTTACTGAAACAGAACTTAGATAGTAAAAAGTTTAATTTGTCAAAAAATATATTTATATCTTCCTGCGTTACTTTCGGGGGTCTATAGATACAGAACACTAATAATTTATGATCCACTAACTCTATTCCCGACACTTCAATTTTGCCTTCCTCACTTAAATCCTTTAAACCAATGATTGCCTTGCAGTTGTGTAGATTACGAGTGAGAATACATGCACCGCCTCGGCGGCTCTTACGATAAAAAGATGATCGAATTGTATAATTTGGAATATTAATAAATTCAGCGTCTGATCGCACCATATTATGCTCCGTTATACACAGAATATCTATATATCTTTTCTCCTTTTCTAGTAGCTCGAGAGATAATGTTAGCAAATCGGATTTATTGTTCAGTCCGTTAATGTTCTGATGAAGTATATTAATTTCCTTAAACACGAAAAAAGTCATTACGTCTATTCGAGGAGCTCGATTCAAATATTACAGTATTATTAGTACATTGAGCATCTGTTTGCGTAGATTTGTCACAACGGTTATACACACGGTAAGTCACGTTAATAGGATTGTTATTGTCAGTATATTTGTCATAGTTGGACTTATATGTAATGCGTAATGTTTCTTTGAGGATAAGCTGCGAAATATGTAAAGGACGAGAACTGTATCCAGGCAAATGCACAGAATAATTCATATCAAGATAAGTAACGTGTCTGTACCGAGAACAAATGAAATTCAATTCGTAATTTAGCTTTTTTTCGTTAAGATGTCGATTGTATGGCACTTCGGTAACAATTATATTGGTGTTTTGTGTGCTATTTAAATAACTTTTTAAAGAAAATTGAAGTTCATTCGGATTAGCGTCATTTATGTCACCCAAAACAACTACAAAGTCATCCTTATTTAAATTACATACGGCCGTCATGTCTGAAAGCAATACTTCGCTTAATGTAGCTCCAGATTTCCAGAAACAATAGACCTTATAGTCATCGCCGACTAACTTCTGCAGAATGTTTCGAAGTCCACGTCCTTGCTGATCTGCTATAATAAGGATCTTCTTTTTTGTACCGAAGTCTTTATTCCCATATGAACTTTTGCTTACTACCGGGGCTAACTTTGTCTTACCGACGGATAAAAATGGATCTTGTTCTGAGATTGCACATTCTTGGACTGATGAGTTTTGTGTGCCATCCACAATTACGGCCATATCCATATTATTGGGTTTCGGAGAACTCATTATCTGCGTACCATAGTTATTAAGTTCAATTTTTGTGGAGTTATCATAACTACGATTTAAAGATTTCAGCGGTCGGCTTGTTTTTGGGGTTTGACAGTTTAATGCACTGATTTGGTACCTACCTAATTAATGCATTGTAACGTGGTTTGACTGAGCAGTGATTACATAACAACATGATATTTAACATGTGTGCGGTTACACCCTACTTGTCATTTTGTTTTGGAGGCTAAGTGTTAGTGATTATTCTCAATTTTCAAGTCTTAAGTAGGTACGTAACTAAATAAATGGGAATAGGTTGTGTGATAGCTATCATGTTAACTGAAATGTGATATTATTTTTTTTTTGCTTATAATGTATAACTTCTTATTTAAATACGCAGACAGTACTGTGTTGCTAGGGAGTTTGTTGCGCTGCTTCTTCTTCCTAGCGAAAACACATAGGAAGCAGTGAAGGGTTGGGCTTTTTGGGGGACTGTCTATTGTAAAATTTAACGTTCAGAAAGAGCTGTTTACCAGCCAATTTTGAATAAAAGATTTTGATTTTGATTTTGATTTTGATTTTGATGGTCAATTCCCGTGACGACGTCCGAGGTAAGCCTACTTTCATATTAGTACATTTAAATCGTCTACGATATTGCGGTGAGAAGAACTTAAGAGGTGTGAAATTATTGAAATTACTTTCTTCTGTTGCGCCCACAGATTTAAAAAGTCTTATTTTATGTTTACAACTGTCTATTTCCCTTTTCAGAATTGTGTTTTCAGTATTTAAGTTTTCTATTTCTGCATTGGCACTCTGTAATTCTATTGTTAACTTGTTTAGCTTCTCCGTTAATGCATTTATTTCCTCATTATGACACCCAATACTTGGTTGACTTTGATAAGATACATCCATATCGAATTCGCTGTCGTTAAAAACCAAACTTTGTGTTTTCTGTCTCCTTAGCGTAATATTTTCATGTTCAAAGTCTGACATGTTGAATAAATGAAATAATTCACAAAAAGCGCTCTTCGTATGTAGCAGGGTTTGAACGCACGACCATTAAATATCGCTCAATACTTATGCCACTAGGCTACCATATTCTTACTCAATGTGTTTTAAATAGGTGACTCAGTTCGGAACTTCAATGTTTGTTGACATCCACAATAGATGGCGCTAGTTTTTATTTTCGTTTGTGCATTAATTACTCTGTTTACTCATTTTTACTTTAATGTATGGCAAGCCTTATTATTATTTGGGTAGATATTTAGCGACTAACATATTAATAGTCAGCCTCTTATAACAAAAAAAAAAAAAAAAACAAAACGATTTTTTTTTGTCTCTGGTATTCCACGATGTGTTGTCAATGTTGGTAGTACCGAATGTCATTTGAGTGCCAATCAGCTGATTACAATGATTTGTGTTCGAAACAAAATGAGCCAGTGATAATCTTTGTTTACAAATCAGTGGTTATTGTTAGTAGTTGGTAATTGCCATTTAAATCTTAACAGTCACAAAGTTTTTATTTCAGCAGCTAGTTTTCGCTGTTATGGGTAATATTTATATATAATAGTAAGTGACTTGCCAGAAGTGAGGTTATGTGGATGTATGCTTGATGTTTCCAGGTAATTTTAGGCACTTTATTGTATATTATAAATAAATTTTATCACCACGACTGACACAGATGTTTACATTGATACGTTCAAACCGGAAGTCCATTCATCATATTATGGACTAACCGTTTCCCGCAGTTTCACCCGCGTCCTGAGAGAACTACTTCGCGTACCCGAAAAACCCAAATATCTTACAGACCCCTACTTTTTCTAAATATAGCCTATGTTACTCGCAGGTAATTTAGCTTTCTAATGGTAAAAGAATTTTTAAAATCGGTCCAGTAGTTTTTGAGTTTATTCATTACAAACAAACAAACGAAAATACAAATTTTCCCTCTTTATAATATTACTAGAGGACGCCAGCAGCTACGCCTGCATTTTTTTTTTATTTATTCGTTTTGGCCGATCCCGTGGGAATTTTGGGAAATCCCTTCTTAGTGCACCCCTACGGTCCCCAAGGAACATACATGCCAAATTTCAGCTTCCTGCGCCCAATAGTTTCGGCTGTAGCGTGTCTGTCAGTCAGTCAGTAACGCAAGGATTTTATATATTAAGATTAGTGTAGATATTCCACATACATATACATATCTATACGAACTAAAACCCTCCGTTCCCCTGTATTTATTAATCCACATTATGATGCACGTCACGGCATACGTTGGGGATATGTAAATGTTTTCATTAGGACTGAATAACAAACTCTTTGATGTTTTAAGCTCCTATTGACCAAGCTTGAAATGTTGGATCACTGTTTGTTCATATATTTTGTAGGATAGAGCATTTAATATTATTAGGCTTTTAAGTCCATAGGTAAAAGATGAAAGAAAGAAAACCTTTTAATTTGTCACATACCTACACAAAAAAATTGGGTAAATGCGAGTCAGACACGCGCACGAAGGGTTCCGTACCATCATCTATAAAAGAAAATCACGTTCGGTGTATGTATACTTAAATACTTTTTAATTGATGATGTTTATTAAGATTGAGTAACAAATTGCTTAAAAATTACGTTTGTTGTATGGGAGCCCCCTTTATTATTTACTTTTTCTATTTAATTATTTATTTTGAAATGTAATATACCTACAACTACATATTCTGTGAACATTTAAAGCGTCTACCACAGTACCCAGTAACAGTTAGTAATTTTGAGTAAACAATACGCAAAAAACACGTTTTTGTATGGAACCCCACCTTAATATTTTTTTATTTTTATTTTTAGTATTTGTTGTTATAGCAGCAACCGAAATACATAATTTGTGAAAATTTCAGCTTTCTAGCTATCACGGTTTATGAGATACAGCCTGGTGACAGACAGACAGACGGACAGACAGACAGACAGACAGCGGAGGCTTAGTAATAGGGTCCCGTTTTTTACCTTTTAGGTACGGAACCGAAAATGGGTAAATTTTATAATTTAGGATAAGGTATAATAGAAGAAATATCTTCTAAGCCCGCTCCGCAAATTGGGTGTCGGTTATGACGACAAAAATAGCCTAGCATGACCTCTTCAAGCTTTGCCTAAATTTATTTTTTATTATGAACGCATTCAGAATCCGATACCTACATTTTGCCAGCAATATTTTAAATGATCTAAAATTACCCTCCATTTTGTTTCGCATCTATTTTGCAATGTTCCATTTTACATTTCGTACTACACACTCAATGTAAAACTATCTACACATATTCAGTTTAACAGACAAACCAGTATGGTTTTAATACCGCCAAAATCGATCTCTGTACACGGACCTCATTTAAACACCAACCTAGAATGGTCTTCATTAATCTAAAACAGGAGTTCACCAAACTATTTTGTAGCGCAATATAACTTCCATCTAAGATATAGGTTTTACAATACGAGGTAAAGTTGGTTTACCTTTGTGGTTACTTATTCGACCTTAATTATGACGATTGGTTTTTATTTTATCAATAATTTAATAATATCTTTGGACAACACACATATACTGACCCCCGCCGCGACCATGACCACTGTGTAGACGGCCGAAACGTCGGTAAAACAGAGGAATACATTAAATTGATTAAATATCGCGAATAAGACCCTTAATAATAAATTGTATGATGATCGCACGTACACGATCATCTGTGTCCAAATACAGCAAAGCTTGTAAGTACTCTAGCAACCTACTAATTGATAAACAATAATAAACAGACGTAAATATTATAGAATTACACTTATATCCCCGAAGGTAGGCACTTTGCAAGACTCCGTGCTGCTACTAAGCATACGACAAAACTCAGTAACACTTTTGCCCGACCCGGAAATAAAACCTGGGATCCCGATAAGAAGATGCAAATGCTATCCACTGGATCATGAAAGCAGTCTATTACATATTTGACCTTAATTATTAAGATCGGTTACTATTTTACCAGGTTTTCCCAACGATATAATACAAATATAATTACGAGAATATTGGCTTTTTGTTTGCTAACATCATCATCATCATGAGCCCTGTCCCACTGCTGGGCACGCACCTCTTCTCACTAAAAGAAGGGCAAGGAGATAGTCCACCACGTTGACCAAGTGCGTGTTGGCAGACTTCACAAGTCTTTCGCGAACATTATGGAGAACTCTGAGACATGGAGGTTTCCTCACGATGTTTTCCTTTACCGTTTAGCAAGCGATAACTAACAACTTAATTCGCACATAACTTCGAAAAGTCATTGGTGCGTACTGGGTTGCAGCCCAAGACCCCCTGCGTAGCAGTCTGTCGGTCTCTCCACTCGGCTGTCGATGCTCTTCATACTAGTATATAAATATAGTTATTGGTTCACTAAACAGTCAATCTATTTTGTGAAATCGGGTGGAAGTAATCTTCTAGCTAAATTATGAAAGACATAAAGACATATTTATTTCTGCATTTTGGTTGTTTACAACACTTATACATGTCAAAACCCTATTCTAGATGAGGCCGGCTTTTCCTAGCTAAATGACTTCTTGAGAAGAAAAGCCGAAACAAACTCAGAGTCATTATTTTTTTTTGTCACTTCAATTTCTTTAGTCTTTTCTTGATCTTTTAAAGTCCAGACAAAAAAAAGGGTTTAGTATGCAAGTACAATGCAGGAAATCATCTGACGCTTTTGACTGACTCGGCCCACTGATGGCCCGCATTCAACAGCAATCGTACGGCTCAACCTTGATTGAGGGAGCCAGCACGATCTGTATCACTATGCCTCCACGCCATCAGAAGGTGTATGCATAAGCATGTCAGCCTAAGCCATCAGACAGGTTGCCACAACTATTTGCTTATATGTTTAATAATGCCCACATCGTACTCACAACTTTACATGCTAATACATAGTAAAATACATGTTGTAAACAATATGTAAAATTATACAAATTTAAACAATAAAATGTCATATATTTAAATGTCAAAAAATATTATTGAATGTCAATTTAAGAATGTCTAAAAAATAAAATAATAATATATTACTTAAGTAATTTTAAATGTCAAAAGAAAATAACAATGTCAAAACAAAATAAATAAAATTACAAATGTCAAATCAAAAATGTCAGAATGTAAAGATACAAGTACTACAAATGTAAATAAAAATATTATGTCACTAATTTCTAAATGTCAAAATTCATAATGTCAATTCATAATTTAATGTCAATTCATAATTTAATGTCAATTCATAATTTTTAAACTCAATTCCAGGCGTTTTTGTCTGCTAAATAATCTTTAACTGTGTAATAAGCTTTTGAACACAAGCTCTGTTTAATAAATACTTTGAATTTATTAATACTTAGTTCCTGAATATTACCTGGAATTTTGTTATAAAAACGTATGCTTTGACACTTGTATGAGTTACTTATTTTTTGTAGTCTAGTTGAAGGTAGAACAAGTTTGTTTTTGTTTCGTGTATTTATTTTATGAATGTCGCTGAATTTAGAAAACATATTTATATTTTTCCTGACATATAACAAGTTCTCATAAATGTATTGAGATGCGACAGTCATTATCTTAATTTCTTTAAATTTTTCCCTCAGTGAATGCCTTGAACCAAGACTGTAGATTGCACGAATAGCCCGCTTCTGCAGTACAAACACAGTTTGAATGTCAGCTGCATTGCCCCATAATAAAATTCCATATGACATTATGCTGTGGAAATAACTAAAATATACTAATCTGGCTGTGTCTATATCAGTTAACTGACGAATTTTATAAACCGCGTACGCTGCAGAGCTAAGTCTATTCGACAACTGACCTATATGTGGGCCCCACTGTAGCCTAGAATCTAAGGTTATGCCTAAGAATACGGTGTTATCTATAAGATCCAACTCTTCTCCATTCAAACATATGTTAGGTTTAACTTGTTTTACATTCGGTCTTGAAAATCGTATACATTTTGTTTTTCTTTCATTTAACAGTAAATTGTTAGCAGTAAACCGTTGAACTACTTTAGAGAGAGCGTTATTTACATCGTCATTATTTGATTGTTCTCGTCTAAGTTTAAAGATAAGTGATGTATCATCAGCAAATAACACTATCTCTTCATTATTTTGCATAATATATGGCAAATCATTAATATATACAAGGAAAAGGAATGGACCAAGAATTGAACCTTGCGGCACTCCCATCGTGACCACTGAACCCATAGAAACTTTTCCATTTACCTCAATTCTCTGTATCCTATTACTCAAATATGATGTTAGGAGATCCAAAGCAGTGTTCTTAACTCCATAGTAATGTAATTTCCTAATCAATGTTTCATGAAAAACGCAATCAAAAGCCTTAGATAAGTCACAAAAGACTCCTAGAGCATCATGCGACTCCTCCCAGGCATCAAAAATACTATCTAAAAGCTCAACTCCAGCATCGGTAGTTGAGCGACCCCTAGTAAAACCAAATTGTTTTTCATGTAACAGCTTATTGGCGCTTAAAGTGTTCGAGTTCGTTTTATCGATCTATACATACAAGTTGCAGGCGTACCTACCATTCAAATTCAAATTCAAATCGTTTATTGCGAATACATGTGAAAGTAAGGAAAAAATACAATGGTTCGGCTATGTTCAGCTTGTTAAGCGTGCAATTATATTTATAGGATTATCAGACTTAGTTTTTGCAATGATGCGATTAAAACAAGTCAGTGAAGTCGTTGTATTTTCAAATTGTCATTCTGGCACTATCCCAGTTGCTTCTAATGGTGCTGGTAGACCTGAGCATTCACTTGTAACAGAACAGCGAGCATTCGCCGTTTTTTATTTTGCCGAACTTCTCTTTTTTACTTTCTCGTGTGAGTGGATGGCCAACTCTAGTGTCGGAGTTTTCAGACCGCCAGAATGCCTGTGACATTCTTGTCCTGAGAACCGGGCGCGACAGCTTTACGTATTTTTTTTTATATTGTTAGGCGGCAAACGAGCAGACGGATCGCCTGATGGTAAGCAATAGGCTTGTGTCCTAAAATGTAATTAGAGATTGATTCGTTCCTTTATTAGATGTTAAACTGAAATACCTGATTTTTCTTCAAAAATCGATCAGCAACATTACTAATTACGGCTTTTTAAAAACCTTTTTGAATTTGACACGAAAACGCTGTAAACCATCATGGCGGTTGAGTGATATCACAAAGTGCAAAACAAAACAACTGTCGAGACGATGGTCTTGGGTTCAATCCGCAGTTACCCCGGGAACACACTTATGACTTTTCGAAGTTATGTGTGTATTAAAAAATATTAATTAATTATCGCTCGCTTAACAATGTGCCCGGTAGATGGCAATAGGCTCACCCCCTATTACATTGGGACCGAAACATATCTGGAAAAGCGTGGGTGTGTAATACACCTCTGCCTACCCCTTCGGGGATAAAAGGCGTGAAGATATGAGAAGATATACCTTTTAAAATAACATTCATTTACCTGTTTCTTCTTTATATTTCATACCTGCAGAAAGTGTAGTAACAGAGGGAGACTGTCTTTTGTATAATTGACCTTCAAAATAATGCTGATTTTCAGCCTGCTTTGAATAAATGACTTTATGGTGATTCTGCTGAATTAAGTCATAAGTTGTGACTGAAGCAGATGGAGAAAATAAGGAACACATAACAGGGTAAAATACATACTTATAGGACTTCTCGATATACAACATTAGTGGTTCGGCTCTCCGCAGCCAAAATGTAAAGAGAGTCAGGACTGGTGACGCGGGAGCAAGCGACATACAGGACACCCGCTGCCCGCAATGTCTGCCTCTGCGACTTATTGATGGTCATCGCAAAGCAAACACTCACGGGGAACTGTATGCGCTTGAATTATGAGGTATGAGAGAAATGCGTGGTATAAATACTGCCTCGCTGACGCCACAACCCGTAAGAATTTCCTAAATGGTGTGTCTGTGGAGCGAGATGACTTTCAGGCGGGTCACGTTACACAACTTCGGAGGAGATAGGTTCCGAAGAAGCATAATCAGGACACCGACCTTCAGCTTGATGCTATGCGCTGGAAGTTCACTTGCTGACTGGGAGTTCAGAAATTCCATGGGATAATGTGTGGCGTTTTCTTGCTCGACGACAGTGTTTATAGAGGTGTAGACCACTTCATTCCTCTCAATTTCCGAGAGAATGCATTCGGTTATTGCTACAGCCTGATTATTTTTAGGCGTCAAAATAGGCCATTCACACACTCGCGAATTCTGCTATTACGGTATACAGCTGTATAATTCTAAGCTGGATACAACTCTACTGGGAGACTCTGGAAGCACCACCTGTCCATCTCTCTCCTCTGGTAGAGTGTCTTCGCCAAGACTTAGAATTGTTGAGCACGTGCTTTGACGCCAAGCTGAGCTCTCATATTAATGGTCAAGCACAGCATACGAACTCGTGACCACAACAAAGATAATTTCAACGAAGCACTCACCTTGTCCGTGTGGTGACGGATTAAGAACACGGAATGTCACCACCCCATATCATCCCATGGGTGTCGTAAGAGCCGACAGAGGGAGCAAGAACAGCACTGTAAGAGAAGGAAAACTTGATACAAACCCTATACCAACCCGTTTGGCCAGCGTGGTATAGTAGGCCAATTCCTCCTTTCAAAGGAGAGGCCTAGTCCAGCAGTGGACTGTTAAAGACTGATAAATGATGATGATGATGACTCACCTCGTCAGCCCTCGATCCCCGCGTCACCACGGGAAGCGTTTGTCGGGAATCGTCACTGAACAGAACTGTGACCACCCATTAAATGCTCGTTCCTGCGGATGTCCTGCAGGGTTCTGTCCATGGCCTGAACTGCCTTCCTATTGGCCATCGTACGCTCATCCCATACGATCAGAGAGCAATCCTTGAGCACGTGTCCCTTATCACTGTTACGTGACACACCACAAACGGGTGTTACGGCGTTCTCTAAATCGATGGGAAATTTAAACATGGTATGTGCTGTCTTGCCACCCGGAAGCAGTGTGGCAGCGATTGCCGGCGACGCTACAGCAATGACAATTTTGTCTTGCCTCCTGACCTCTGCAACTATGCCAGTAGTAACAAATGTTTTTCCTGTTCCACCAGGAGCATCCAAGAAAAACATTTTAGCCTGGCTTTGCCCAACGCTTTCAAGGACGGTGTCGTAAAATTCGTAAGGTGGTCGTTTCAAATTGTCTCAGCGTTATACTCCCAATTTTCACGGTCTTGATGCGGTGATGATTGGGAAGCTGTTAACAAATATTTGACCAGTGGATTGCCGCTGATAGAAATGACCACGTCTTGAAGTGAACTGAGAGAGGTGTTTAGCACGCGGTCATCACTTACTTCGACTTCGTCTCTAATAACACGCCTGAAAGCTCGTAGAAAATCTTCAGACAGATGATGGCGATAGTTCTCCCAGAAAGCTACCGGGTTCGCGACTCCACAAAACACCAAGATGACGTCAAACAGATGACGCATGCGGCTGGGACTGTCACTGACGCTCGCCTCCGCGAGTTTGTCATCCCAGTTTTGGTCACCGTCGAGAAAGTGACGTACTACGCAGGCTGTGCGGTAAGTGGGATACTCCAAGCCATCAAATGTCCTCAGAAAGGCGAAAGACGTTGGGCCTCGGACCGTGTGAAGTAACAACCGCAGAAAATAGCATTCGACATTATTTGTGTGTACGGTATAAACTCTACAAAATGTGGTGTCCTTGAAACTTCCCGGAAAACCTTCCACAGCGCGTCCTCGTCAACGTCGGTTAAATACACCCTTTTGCTTGTCGTACGTGTAATATGAAGGCATCTCGTCATACGTAAGGGACCTCCCAAACTGATCGATTTTACAGAGCCTGAAAAATGCCAAGAGAGTTGTTTGACGCAGATTTTCCAAGTGCTCAGCAACGCTGTTGGGATCAAAATATATGCGCTGGCCGTTCTCTAGGTGGTCGTGTAAATGCATTACGGTAGGATGCTTCTCATGTATAGAGAACACCAGTATCCACCAAACCGCTTCAGACGTAACAATAAATAAATGGCTGTGTGTGAGTAAAAATAATCTAGCTAGTTCCACATCGCACTAATGTTTATATATAGTTAATCCAAACAAAGGTACGTGCTATATGTATATCCCGGAAGACAATTTGAAGCAAGTTTACATGCGACATGAAAATATATTAATTAAGAAGCAATAATTACACCAATGTGACCAAAATGTTTATTTTGTACTAACTCTATTACTATTTATTCTGACGGAAACGATGTAAGCAATCAAGTGTGGCGATGGTGTAGTTAATTAATTAAATAACTTCAACTAATAGTCTTGCTCATCTCTGAAACGAATTAAAAATACAATTTTTAAGAAGAAAATGTAGAATTCCATCTATTACTTTTGAAAACAACAATTAACGTCGCCAACATGTTCAAATTTAAATTATTTATATTCAAAAAGGGCTTACACATGTAATTCGACTTGATGTTTTTGAACTCTCTTAGGTGGCGCTGCATTAAAATTGTCTTGATTCTACTTATATTCAATTAATTATGTTTATCAGTCTAAGTTACTTATATTGCGTGATTTTTATAGTGTGAAGCTAGCTTATAGAATAGTTAACATAATAACAACATTCAAATATGCATTGTTACATTACACGTTGTTACAGAATGCGTTGAAGAAATAAAGGTTCTCTGCTCGTTCCCTGTAGATCATAGCGTGATAATATGTAGCCTATGTGGTGACCCGACTTTTTAATAATATTTGTACCAAATTTGAAGTAAATCCATGCAGTTCTTTTTTACTTTATCCCGGATATAAGGACAAACAGATAAACAGACAAACAGACCAAAATTCTAAAAACTATATTTTTGGCCTCGGTATCGATTGTAGATCACACCCCAAGTATTCTTTTAAAAAAATATTCAATGTACAGTTTTGACTTTCCTACCATGTTATTATATGTATAGATATTCAATTTGACAGGTAGAAAGTTTGACGTTTTAGTTGTATTTACTACTAAAACGTCAACAACGTTGTTCGTACTTTTTGACGTATTGCTCTCTGATTGGTGTTCACTGTCACAAGAATAAATAGATTATTTTTAGTTTTAGAATCCTAATAATAACATTAATCTTACCTTTTTATAATAAATAATAAACTTTATTGAGATCTGAGATCTTAAAATTGTAATGAATCT
The DNA here is from genome assembly GCA_944739405.2 of Euclidia mi. Lineage (NCBI taxonomy): Eukaryota > Metazoa > Arthropoda > Insecta > Lepidoptera > Erebidae > Euclidia > Euclidia mi. The sequence continues at coordinate 4,699,856 of OX123205.2, read as the reverse complement.
TTAGATACTACAATCAAACCGATTTATTCTTAGTGGACACAAGCCTATTGCCGCCGCCCATGGACACGAGCAACACCACAGGAGTCACAAGTGCGTTGCCGCCCCTTGGGGTTGGGAAAAGGGATAGGATGAGGAGTGGGATGAGGGAGAAATAGAAGATAGGGCCTCCGGCACTCTCACTCACCGAATGAAACGCAACAATTTAGGTACTGTTACTTTACGTCGATTTTCTGTGATAGGGCAGTACTTCCCCGGTCGAGCCGGCCCATTCATGCTGAAATCAGAAAAGCTATACTACTCTACTACTACTACTACTACTACTACTACTACTACTAAGTGGGCTCCGAAGCACAGTAGCGCTCTGATGTAAATTCCACACGCGGTCACCCACCTGTATGACCTGCGCCAACATTGTGTGAAATAGAAATATTGTCTATGATAAGTCAAATCGATTATATCAGTTTAGTAACATTTTATTTTGTCTATTGTAATTTTTTGACTCTGGTCACACTATGAGATGACACATCTCTATTTTTTTGCTTGCCTTGAAAAAAGTTAACATGTTTTGTCCTCTCGTAAAATATCGCCTTTTGAAAAGCACATGGCTGAAGCTTCGCGAATTGTATTGTAAAATCTTATAAATTGCCGCTTTTGATATTGCCCGCAAAGTTTGTAATGAAATTGTGACATATTAAACATTTGCAAAAATTTGCATTCGTAGGATAGTATTTTAAAATTTAAGTTAAGTTTAATTAAATAAGTATTTAGTGGTACCTAAATAATATTATGTACATTGTTATGAAAATGAATAAATACATTATTTTCTTTGCAAAAATTGTGTAAATCCGCACCTCGTGCAGCGTGTCCTGAAGACATCGTTTGGAGGAACAGCTAAGTGCATAATTCATTCAGTCTATTTTGGCCAATATAGTAGTCTTGTGTAGTTCGCGAACGAACTAGTTCGAAAGAGTGACTCCCTCAGATGAACTACGCGAACTAGTTCCCCAAATAGCCCGCTCCATAGTTCAGTCGTTCGTGACAGAACGAGTAAAGGTCTCGTCAAAAGGGGATCATTACACATATTTTTGTCTCCAATTTATTAGTAATTGTGCAATGTTCAGTCATCTCGTCGCAGCAGCAGCAGCAGATTTTTAAAACGAGCGAACGAACGGTTTTAAATAATTAATATAAGGCAGAGCCAACGAACTCCTTAAAATAGTTCAGTTTAAGGCAGATAGTTCGCTTGTTTTAAAACTGCTCCTGCTGCGAAGAGCGAAGAGCTGGGAACGAATCGCGAACTAACGAACTAAAAGAGCGAACTAGTTCGTTTAGGAGCGGCGAACTAGATCGTTCGATCTCAGACGCGAACTATTACGCCCAAGACTACAATATAGTTGTATGATTTGTCTCATTTAGCTCCAAGCCTGACATCAGTGAAATACCAGGTAATTGATTTGTCGTTGTTGTTGTTGTTGTTTTTCGACTCTTGTCTTTGCTTAGAATAACTGGATGAATACAATCACGCTTCCATTGCCCTCTGCAAACAATTCCCAGTCTTTCTAGGAAAACTCTGAACAAACATTGTTTTTATGCTTTGCGGTAAGCCTTTGCGCTTTAATCCGATAAACCAGTACTAGAACGTTTATTACCCAAATTGAAGGATTAATTACAGGAAAGTAGTATTTCCTGGAGCGAAGTAAACCCCTGGTCACGTAGCAATGATTATAAGAGACCGAAAAGTAATCCGTGGGTGGGACGCGATCGGAACGCAACAACTAAATAACTAACGTGCCGGCTTATGTAGTTAAGGGGCGTACTAACTTCGCTGGGTTACCATAGGAAGACTTGAATTTTCGTTAGATATATTTTAGTATGTCTAATGCTTGTAATTCTAATCCTGAAGATCTAAGCAGTATAACTTTAACTTTTCCCATCCAAAATGGTGGCAACACACTTGTGACTCCTCTGGTGTTGCTTGTGTCCATGGGCGACGGTAATAGCTTACCATCAGGTGACCTGCCCGCTTGCTTGCCGCCTATTACATAAAAATAACAACAGTTATTGACTGAGATTTATGACAATCTCTATCTTAAATAGTGAGACCAAGTCCCAAGTTAATAGACCAATCAAATCAGTAAATCCTGAAGTCAATAATAAAACAAAATATTATTAATATTTTTCTGGAACGCAGTTCCTTATTTTTTATTTATAGACTCACGCCTGTATCCCCGAAGGGGTAGGCAGAGGTGTAATATTACACCCACATTTCGCCATGAATGTTTAGGTCCCACGTAATAGGGGGCGAGCCTATTTCCGTACCGGGCATATTACCAGACTCCGTGCTGCTACTGGGAATTTCCTAACGGAAAATTCCAATAACACTTTGCCCGAGCCGGGAATCGAACCCGAGACCTCCCAATCCCACGCGCACATTTATGCCGCGAGATCAACGAGGCAGTCTTATTAATATATTGCTGAAAAAATTCATAAAGCATCTATTTATGGATATTTATGGATATATCGCAAGACAAGTAACCGAAAAGATCGAAATAAATTTAAAAACTATTCTTTAAGACTCAAACGAATAATTCATCTAACTCAAAAGGCACAAAATAATTATTTTATACAGCAGTCTAACAATAAATCCAAAGCCACATGGAAGGTTATTAATAGTACAAAATCAAATGTCCCAAAAGAAAATGTTTCCCGATTAAGTTTGAATGGGAAAGTGTTAACAGACCCACAAGCAATTGCTGAAGCCTTCAATAATTATTTTGTTGACATGGTTAAACCTATACGACATCTAAAGACAATAATTTGACATTATCCAGTAATACATTGACATTAATTGACAATAATCATAATGATTCTTTATTTATTAGTCCGACCATTCCAAACGACATACATAAGATTATACTTTGTTTAAAAAATACTCATAGCACAGGCCACGATGGTATTTCCACGTCTGTAGTAAAGTCTGTTGCACTGCAGATTAGCCCAGTTCTAAGTTATATCATAAACCTATGCATAGAACATGGCACCTTTCCTACTAAATTAAAAATAACTATAATCAAACCTCTGTTCAAAAAGGGATTCAAAGAGGATTTAGCTTGTTACCGACCAATAGCGCTGATACCAATTTTTTCAAAAATTATTGAAAAGATATACAATATATACAATAGTATTTATAATTATTTTGAAAAGCGAAATCATTTCGCTAACGAACAAACCGGGTTTCGTAAAAGTAAAACCATAAATTTGGCAATTTATAATCTCTTAACTGAAATCTATAAAAATATGAATAACGGAACGCCTGTAACTGCTCTCTACATGGATATGACGAAAGCTTTTGACCATGTCAGTCATAAACTTCTATTAAAAAAGCTATATAAATACGGTGTACGAGGAAACACTTTACAGCTGATAGAATCGTATCTTAACGAAAGGACACAAATAACTGAAATAAATCAGCTCTGCTGCTGCTCTAAAACTGAAACTAAGTACTTATCCAATCCGAGAACAGTCACATATGGCGTCCCACAAGGAAGTGTATTAGGTCCTTTACTCTTTTTAATCTACATAAATGATTTGCCAAAAGCCGTCAAATTCCCGATGGTACTATTTGCTGACGACAGTACTGCTGTATTTAATTTTACTGATGCCGACACTTTTGAAAATGACATAAATAATACTCTGGCAGATATAATAAATTGGTTGACATGCAATAATCTTATTATGAATCTTGACAAAACTAAAATAGTAAGCTATTCCCAAAGAAAAACTACACTGACATTAAATATTAATTATGGACTGAAAAAAATTGAAGAAGATGATACAATTACATTTTTAGGGATATGGATCGATAAAAATATGACATGGAAAACACAAACTGACGCTATATGTAAAAAATTGAATAAATTTGCATATGCCCTGTATAGATTATCAAAAATTGTCCATCAACCTGCAGTATTGGCCGCTTATCACGCGTATGTAACATCCACGCTAAGATATGGATTAATATTTTGGGGAAATGCTACAGACAGGGAACGTGTTTTTAGAGCACAAAAAAAATGTGTCAGAGCGGTATGTGGCACTTGCGTGACTGATAGCTGTGTCCCTTATTTCAAAGAGTTGAAAATATTAACTATGCCTGCCCTGTATATATATGAAGTTGCGACATTTGTAAAAACAAATATACATATGTTTGGAAGTCTGAAATCCCGTAGACACGCAGACAAAATACAAAATATGCCTCCGAAAACAGCCCTATTATCTAAGAGCTTTTTTGGCATGTCTTCGAGAATTTACAATAAAATACCTAAAAAAATAAGAGAGATTGATAATATTGCTGTATTCAAGAGAAATTTACATATATTTTTAATAACCAGACCGTACTACACGGTAAATGAATTTTTGTCGGACAGATTTCTCACCACAGAAGGTCTGTGACTGAGTGACGAAATTATTTATAATAAATGTAATTTAATTAATATTAAGGCTGACTCTATTTTTTTTTCTTTTTTTAATTGATATTTGTTTAATAATTAGTGTTATCTTGCAATTACAGACTTATAATGATAATTTTAGTACATACCCTATTATTTATTTATTACTTAATTTTGACATTTGTTATGATTTCATTTCATTATTCTATTTATTTATTATTTGTGTGTTTTTTTTTTATTTATTTAGAATTATCGACATTTATTACCTAATTAATTTGTAATTATTATTGTACGCCTTAAATGGCAGAGCAGTGAGGTCGCACTCTATGCTTCAACTTCAACACCTTGTAATAACCACTGTCTCACAATAAAAAATACTTTGACTTTGACTTTATTGACACATATTACCTGGCCCTCATACAAGCAATATTTATTATGTGACCAAGCACAAAGTTTCTCCCCATAAAAGAGCAAAGTTCCAACTATGTCCACCCAGCACTCAAACAAGTTGCAGAAATAATTCGTCTATTGTACTATAGTTAATAGGGCGTGTCGACTGAACCGAAAACATGAGTTTTTATGAGGTATTTGTAATCTCATCATCCTCCTGTTATCAAGTCTCAACCTGGGGTCCGTTTTCTAGTCTAACCGGATTTGGCGGAATATTAGCTTTTCACGAAGCGACTGCCTGTTTTACCACCGCAACCCGAAGGGATAGCGATATTCCATGGTTAAGACTAGTGTCAGTTTATTTTAGAGGTACTAACGCCCTATAACGACTGTCAAAGATGTGACTTAACGTGCTCTCAACAATTCAATACGCACGTAACTCTGAAAAGTTAGTGGTGTGCGTCGTGGATTCGAACCCGATACCCTCTGCATGGCAGTCCGTTGGTATCTCCACTAGGCTGTCGCTGCCTTGCTTTTTAGGTACTTGTAATCTGTATACCTACATAAAACTGTTTCATTACTGATTGACTGACGGACTACGCATATTGAAACTAATGGGCGCAAGAAGATAAAATTTGGCATAAATGTATGTTCCTTGGGGACCGTATGGGTGCACTAAGAAGGGATTTACCGAAATTCCTACAAGATTGGGCGGAGACAGTTTAATTAATATAAATACGAGCATAGCATTTCCAAATTGTTCAGTTTGCTGTTTAAAATTATGTTGATTCTTATTTTAAGTTAGTTTAATCATCAATCTTATCTTATAGTAATATATAAAGCTGAAGAGTTTGTTTGTTTGTTTGATTGAACGCACTAATCTCAGGAACTACTAGCCCGATTTGAAAAATTCTTTAAGCGTTAGATAGCTCATTTATCTAGGAAGGCTATAGGCTATATAACATCACGCTATGAGCCACGGGAGTAGAGCAGTAACCTTAAATAACGCGGGTGTAACTGCGGGTTCATCTATGATAAAATATTTGTGTAGTGCCTAGTATTTACGTAACATTCTAACTACTGTATCTAGATTCACGGCCTTCCTCTAGTTAAAAATAAACTGTACCAAGTTAAAGCTTTCCTACCTATCTTGAAGCTCAACCTACAAACATTTCTAAGAACGATAATATATTTTCTCTCTAATAATTCTCATAACTATCAGATCGGATATACACAAGTAGATTGCAATAATGGTTTCCACAAGAGAAATAACTCAACCTATTGAGTACAAATGTAAGAGCCGTGGCGCTGTAAAATTAAAAAAAATAAAAATTCATTTGGCGTCCTAATGAAGTTTCAAAGCTTGCAATTAGTGAAGGAATTATTTTGCGGAAACGGCCGTAAGGATGGAGTGAAGGCCGAAGGCCGAATTGATTTCTTTTTTTAATGCGAACGTATTCCAACATTTTAGCGTTCATAGTGTGAGTTGGCTTGCCGTTCGTAATAAGTCAAAAAAGACAAGCAATGTGTGCACAGGTCACCATTAGTGTGGGTGACTGAGTGACATTTATAACAGAGTGCTACCGTGCTTCGAAAAGTACCCTTATGAATCTGTTGGCCTCGGTTCTTGTCTCAAGACAAAAATTTTTAGGTCATAGCCGAGGCCTTCGGGTGGCCTGAAAACTGTGACGTCAATGTAGGCAACACACTCATGCATAAGAAAAAAACAAAAAGAAAATAACCTTTTGAAAGCAAGACTAGTTCAACTGAGTTATTACTACCCTCTCGCAAAGAATCGAAACAAAGTATTTTCGACGTACGGGCTAATAAACTTAATCAATTTGCAATATTACACATTATGATGGAAGAATTCATGCCAAAATAGTCTACTAAACTAAGTTGAAGAAGCCATGCTTCACAGCGCTTCTATCTATGGGTATAGGGTTAAAAGAAAATATAACATCACCTAGATAATTAGCGAGTGGACCAGTACAAAATCATTATGTTTTTCGCCATAAGCAACTTGTCAAGTTTTTATCAAATTACATAATTAAGCATTATACATTATACCCAATGAATCATTTAATGCATAAAATATACAATAAACACGGCCACTTGCATAAAACTACTTTTTCTTCTAGCTAAGTATAAATATGCCCACACAGCATAATATAACAAACAGTTTTTGTGTAAATAACATCAGAGTTACTTGATATTATTACCTACAGTTAAGTACACCTAACTGTAGGTAATAATATCAAGTAACTCCACCCATGTAATTAGAAGGAAAAACTGGAATAATACATTATTCCAGTTTTTCCTTCTAATTACATGGGTGAAGCGTCTTGTCCGTTTCTCTACGCCTCTTCGCTTACTTACGGGATACATCCCTATTTTCCTTGTAGACCAAACTTCAACAATACGTAACAATAATCTAACAGAATGTATAGAATCAGTACTTATATTATTATTGTCCAATATTGGCAGAATGAGTGATATTTTTATCAATGTATCTTCATAATGGCTGTTTTATTCATCGCGGGTTTGATAGAATAGGAGGTAGGTACGTGATTACAGAGATTTAGTACGGATAAGGATAAGAGCAGTGATATAGTAATATTGATCATTTGATTTTATTGTTTGGATAACAGTGATTTCAGGTAAAACCTTATGGCTTATTGCATGGCACAGTATTAATAATAAACAGCCTTTTAAGAATATTTAGATTATCAGGAATGATAACATTAGAACGTTGTTGATGTGTTGTCTATTTTATAAGTCAGAACTTTAAGTAAAGTATGAAATTTTGATATTTTCGACAGTAAATTATTAAGATAATTATGTATGTAGATATCTAAGGGCAGGGATAGCCTAGTAGAGGTACCAACAGACTGCCATTCAGATGGTATCGGGTTCAAAACCAAGATACGCACCCCTGACAATTCAGTAGTTATAGGTTTATGAAGTCAGATATCTTTGAATATACTAACGCTAGTCTTTGCCATGAAATATCGCATACACAAGAGGTCAGGCAGTAGTCGCTCCGCGGCAAAACTAAAATATTCTGTCCAATCTGGTAAGACTAGGAAGCGGTTTCCGGGTTGGAATGCTAAAGTCTATTTATAGTATATTTATTAAGCTTTTTTAACTTCGTTGTTAAAATAAAAGTACATAAATACTTCCCTTTCTTCTATCATATAAAATGTAAACAAAATATTTTATTTTTAAATCTCGGCAGGCCGAATCGAAACATTGTAAAGCCGAGTTTTCCCATCCCTAGTGACCTTATTATTCTAGTGAACGGGGAGCTCTCGCCTCCACTTATTTATTTCTAAGTTCTTGACACTTTTTGACAGAAATTATAAATATGGTGAATTTATTTTCATTATTGAATGTATTGCGTTTTCAAATGATTTATTTGCAGGTTCTGTCCAAATTAATTGGGTTTATGTCAGCATTTTGTTAATTATAAGAAATAATATGATGATAGATAGATACTAGTCGTTCGTCACATTAAAAAAACATCAAATCAACGCCATCTGGTCCTATAAGATATATATTTTATCTTCGTCTAACGACCTTAACATAACATAACGTCTCGTCTCTATCCTCGAAGGGGTAGGCTGAGGTGTATTACACGCACACTTCGCCTGTTATGTTTCAGTCCCAATGTACCTAAAAGGGGGCAAGCCTATTGCCCAACATCTTATTTTTTTTATCTAACGATCTTTATTCCAGATTAATGAGAACTGAATTAAGATTTTAATGTTCTTGCAATTTTATTCGTGTTGATATCAAAAGCTTGCAATTATTTTTTGGACAAGCTAACCTCTATAACAAAGGTGCGGTCTTGAATATTTTCTTACTAATTTAATGCAGTTATCTTCTCCGTTAGAACTAAAACGAACTTATAAAATATTTTACATAAGGTTAAACTTAGTTGTTTATTTTTAAATGGTAGCTAGGTGCTCTGTCTGATTAGTAATTACCGCAAAATATTGTCATTACAACTAGTAAGTACAAGGCCTGCACGTCAACATTTTGTAAGAAGATTGCTTTTTCAAATCATTATTAACTGTGCTATAGAATATAACGTATCTCCTATGAAGCATAAGTTGTGTATTTGATGAGTGAATACATAAACAAAGATACGAAACTCTGCAATATAATAATATACTTTTACTGTGGTACCACATAATGAATAAACTACATAACTACGACCTAACTGTACGGGTGCGGGGAGACGATTGTTGCGCCACGCTTACACAATAGCGCTTTGTATATAATTTGTAACGTCAGCAGACGCTACAACTATTAAAAAAAAACTCTATCATTCTATCTTTATAAGCTTAACAACATAACACGCTCCCCTCTTCCTATTCCTACCCTTTTAGGGGATAAAACAACAGAGAAACTGGTCCCAAAGGTCATTTCTCAAAACCAATCAAATTAAACATTAACCCCATAACTCTCTAAGGGTTGATAGTGAACCCTGCATGAGTTAGAAAGGGCACAAAAACATCAAATCAGCAACATATCAATTTTATACAAATTGAATATACGTGGTAAGACATACGTGAATGAAGGATGGCGCGCGATTTAGAGCGCACGATGCGGATACGATATTTTTGACTTAAAGGTGTTGCCGTGTGCGTTTTATACAAATATTAAAAATATAGGTACAGTAGGTATTGTTGCTTTTGTTTTGACACTCGTTTTTCACTTTATAAGCTTCTACTGTAAAGTAACCTTTTATAAGTTAGCTTAGTATAAATTGCTGGTGTCGAAATATAGGTACAGTAGGTATTGTTGCACTTATTTTGACAATCATAAACCTCAAGTTAACGTAGCTGAGAAAGTTAAACTGAAGTATAGTCCGCAAGAAAGTTAAGCGGAATTAATAGGTCTTTCATTATATTACGTCCTTATTTGATTTCTACATAACTTTATTATAATTATGTACTTTGATTCATAATTAGTAAAGGTCATTTAATATTCCCCAGGCAAATAGACTCAGCTGGATTTTTTTTTCACTTGGTCTCACACTCAAGCGCATACAAATCATTGCTTTACTTTCAATTAAGAACGTGCAAATTTTAAGTAGATTTTTGCTGATATCTGTGCAATATTTGAGGTCCTTTTTTGTTCACATAAGGTATTTAAAATATAAAAAAATATAAAAAAAATAGAATTCAAATACGTATAAAAAAGATGCGTAACATTTTCATCATGCACGTTAGCTTCGTCAGAAACCACACTAATTGGTGAAAACGAACAAAAATCCGTTGGGTCGTTTTTGAATTTATTGCGTTCATACAGACAGACGGGACGCGGCTTATAACATGTATATATAAAGATACTAGAGGACGCCAGCAGCTACGCCTGCATTTTTTTTAATTTACCCGTTTTGGCCGATCCCGTAGGAATTTCGGGTAATCCCTTCTTAGTGCACCCCTACGGTCCCCAAGGAACATACATGCCAAATTTCAGCTTCCTGCGCCCAATAGTTTCGGCTGTAGCGTGTCTGTCAGTCAGTCAGTAACGCAAGGATTTTATATATTAAGATAAGATAATTATTTAAAATCAGTTATTCAAAAACAATTATGTTAACTATGTTCCTGTATACTGCATTTTCCTGTTCCCTGTTTTTGGGTTAACCCAACCTAACTAAGCTAACTACTATGCATAAACTTAAACACAGAATTGTATGGACTCCGTAAATTTGGAAACTTAAAAAAATAAGAAATATTTGGCGGCTCTGCGATCGTACTTTAGTAAATTCTATTGAAGACATTGAGTTTTGAATCTCGTGAAGACTTGGAAATAGAACACTGACTTGTAAACTGCAGCAAATTTAATCGGAACTATCTATACACATAAATAAAATTGGAGTGTCTGTTTGTAATATTAAAATAACCGCTTTTTACTTAATGCATATGGATGTTTACACGGTACATATAACGAAATGTATTTTTTACAATTTTTGTCTGTTTGTCTGTCTATCTGTCTGTCTGTTTGTTCTCGCTAATCTCTGGAATGACTGGACCGATTTTGACGAGACTTTCACTGGCGGATAGCTGATGTACCAAGGAGTAACATAGACAAAAACTTAGATAAATTCACCGGGTAGGCGACGTAGTTTCCTCAAGACGCGGGTGAAACCGCGGAAAACAGCTAGTAATTAATAAATTTGATTACAAGCTACGGTTGCCTTTACAAACACCATGCACAAATATTATCCAGAATAAACCTGTTATGTCTCACAAAATCGTGAAGTATAAACATGCGTAAAACATTACGTAGATTAAAATTGCTTTTTTGCTGACGAGACAATGATATGTTCTGTTTTGATAGCAAAGTGAGAAACGTTACTGCCGTCTTTTTCTTTAATTCGGTTCACTCCTTAGAGGCTGGTTGTAGCTATATATCAACAGACGGTTCATGTTGAAGAAAATTATTTTTTTATCCTTACCTGTGGTATTGGATATTATTTTCTTGTAAGGGTATCGTATGGTTTAGAAGAACACTTGGTTCGCTAAATCTTGAAGAGAGTTGTAAGTACGATTCCAGTATGACACATTTTAGTTGTGCAGTAATCAAATAAGGCTTTTTGGCAGTTGAAGACAGGTTTTTGTGCTTTTTAAAAACGCTTGTGGCTTGTAATCATTGTATAGTGATTATCAGGTCACCATCCCATTGTCAATCCTATTTATAATCTGTATGCGTATATACTGTGCACATGACTTATTACTATGAGAAGTGTTAGGCCATAGCTAGCCAAGCTGTCATGCTTTGCAGGCTTTTGAAATCCACTACTGGACTTGAAACTCTTATATGCTTCACGGCAGCACTTTAAATCAATAAGACTATTCGGTCCACTATACCATCCAAGATTGATATAGGGTTTCATGTCGTTTCCGTCTCATAGCAAAGTTTTATTTTTATAGGCTCACGCCTGTATCCCTGAAGGGGTAGGCAGAGGTGTAATATTACACCCACATTTCACCATGAATGTTTAGGTCCCACGTAATAAACGCGAGCCTATTGCCGTTACCGGGCACATCACCAGACTCCGTGCAGCTACTGAGAATTCGGAAAAACCCAGTAACACTTTTGGCCGATCCGGGAATCGAACCCGGGACCTCCGATCAGCAGTCGCATACGCTATCCACTGGACCACGGAGGCAGTTTATTTTACACGAAGGAAGTTACTATTTGCTTCGTATATTTATCGTATTCGCCTCATACGACATCCATGGAAGAAATAATAGGGTAGTCACATTTTGTATTCTTAATCCGTCACCTCCTAGACTGCCTCGTTGGTCTCGCGGCATAAATGTGCGCGAGGTATTGGGAGGTCTCGGGTTCGAACCCCGGGTCGGGCAAAGTGTTATTGGGTTTTTCCGTTAGGCAATTCTCAGTAGCAGCTCGGAGTCTGGTAATGTGCCCGGTACGGCAATAAGCTCACCCTCTATTACGTGGGGCTAAAATAAACCTGGCGAAAAGCGGGTGTAGAAACCAAACCTCTGCCTACCTCTTCAGGGATATAGGCGTGAGACTATTTATGTATGTAATCTGTCACCACACAAATATTTCCAACCTCTTCAGCATACTTTTGATTCAATTTTACACGAATGGACTTATCAAAAGACTTAGATAACATAAAATAACTTCACGCCTTTTATTCTTGAAGGGGTAGGCAGTTAGGCACAGGTGTATTACACACCCACACGTTGCCAGTTATGTTAAGACTTCTTGTCATCAATGTTCACTGCAGCTGAATCTAGCTACATAAGTGAAATCGTAGTAGGCATGTGGTTGGGTCTAGCTCCAATATGTGTAAACACAATTCAGCATACGTGATTCCCCAAATGAAACGCCTACTGGTCTATTTTCGACTCGAACCATCCCAATTTACCACACAAGCACTTCCTACGAAGATAAATAAGTTACAATACTGATTAAAGGACTACAGAACACGGCACTACAATAATTTATTATTAAGCAACCGATTTCTATGCGCGGAGGTCCCTTCGGAATTTTATGGAGCCCGATAATGTATGGAATATGCTTAAATATTGATAAATTATGGTAAATATATGTAAGTTGGGCGTTTTTACAAAATGTGTCGAAGAAGACGATTTAGTAGCAGTAGTTTCGTGTTTAGGATTTATGAAAACAATATGGTGGATGCTGGCAGTGTTTGCGAATAAAGTAACATTATAAATATTTTTGTGGTAAAAAATATCGTTTGAGATTTACTTAAACAGTCCGAAATGAAGAATGCGTTTACTATTTTCTGAATCTTCAAGATGTTGAATGTAACATCATTGTTTATAAGTAAGTAGTTAAGAAATATTGATTGAAAGATTGAAAAAACGGTAACTTATTATATGATAAGGATTTTTTTTAATGTTGTGTCTCGCAATCTATGAAACGGCTTGAACCGATTTGAACTGCTTATTAACAAAAGCTAAAATCAGGAACAGCCGAAATATTGTAAGCCTGGGATGATTAATAAATCGTGAATTAGCTAGACGATAGCCAACGTACACGTTCCTAAGGTGTTTCACAGTATCACAATCAATAGGAGGATTCGATCTACTATGGCCAAATTATTGGTGTACAGTTTGATGTAACATTTTCCATACCTTCACCAAAAAAAACCATTTCATAACCTCACGCCCTTTATCCCCGAAGGGTTGGCGTAGGTGTGTACTCACCCACATTTCGCCAGTTATGTTTCGGTCCCAATGTATTAGGGGGCGAGCCTATTGCCATCTACCGAGCACATTATAAAGCGAGCGATAATTTACATTTTTAATACACACATAACTTCGATAAGTCAGAGGTGTGTGCCCGGGGTAGCTGGGGATCAAACCCGAGACCATCGTCTCAGCAGTCTATTAAGTACATATGGGCGCAAATTAATATATAATGATTATATTGTAACGATAATATTAATAATATTTAAGATTGATATTTAAATAACTATTTGTGAACACAGAACTGAGAACTTCACTACTTTACAATATTAGACACTGTATTGGCTGCTTTATAAAGATTGGGTATTTAATTTATCGCTTAGTTATTAAGATAACTCCAGAAACTTTCAAAGTAAAATCAATTAGTATTAAATAACATTATTCTGACACTTATTTTTACGGTAATAAATAACATGCGTTCATATTTGCATCCTGTTGATAGCGCCATCTGTTGACAATGTTGTAAAGCAGCGTTTGATTAATAAAATAAATTAATTTTTATTCGTGTAAAATAAATCATTTGGTGTTGTGCAAAATTCATTACAATATTAATGTCGATTTTTGATTAGTTTATAATTGTACAGTAATTTCAATTATATGTTAAAAAGGAAGTGGCAGTTGTTAAAGTGATGACGGTTAGTTTATAAAAAGGACTGTAGCTCGCATTTTAATTCAATTCTGTGCTAGAAATCAACTGATAATAAACCAAGTAATATTACGTGAGTGTTTTTATTATGGAGTCTGGACACCATAACCCTGGCGTATCGCCGACATACACCACTAGGTTATCGCCACTGTTGTTCTCCAAGTATTTTCTAAATTCGCCTCTTAGCACTAAAATTAATCTCTCTGATTCTCGTATGAAATGGGGTAGCGAAACTACCTAATCCGTCACTGCTCCAATAAATTAGCTAGTGATCAATTAATAGTAGGTCAGATTAAGCGTGCTTCCTCTAGTAGTTAGACCATCACAAAAGATCAGGTGAGAGCAGGTCAGTAACCTTTTCCCATAAACAAACTGGGTCAAAATGCCCAGAGTCTGTTACGCAATGTCCGCGGGTCTGTTTAGGCCGAGTATACACAGATACTTGTTTCTGCCCCGATTGGCGTGTACTGATGGTGACGATTTGCCGACACTACGCGCGCCTACTAGTGAGGGGAAACTGTCGATAAATTGGGAATATTTACGCCGTGCTATTTAGTACCTAAAATTATATTCCTATAAAAAGGCAGCGATAGCCTAGTGGAGATACCAGCAGACTGCCATGCAGAGGGTATCGGGTTCGAATCCACGGCGCGCACTAATGACTTTTGGGAGTTACAGTTAGTTACTTTTGACCCGGTTGATATCTTCATATCAACTGAGTCCGACGGCTTAACGTGCTCTCCGAGCGACGATTGTCACCCAAGAAAAGTTGTCGCCAAAGATCTTCATCTTTGACAATCGTTACAGGGCGATAGTATCTTCTAAAATAAACTGACACTAGTCTAAACCATGGAATATCGCTATCCCTTCGGGTTGCGGAGGTCAGACAGGCAGTCGCTCCGTGGAAAAGCTAATATTCAGCCAATGCCGGTTAGACTAGTAAGCGGACCCCAGGGTGAAACTGGGATAACGTTAGGAAGATGATGAATTATATTCCTTTACATTAAATTTTAATTTATCATGACAGGAAAGACTGTACTGTATGACTCTTTTGCAAAATCAATTAATAGGCCTTACCTAGCGGATAGGCCACTGATCAGTACGCAAGGAATATGGAGTTCTAATCTGACTGACTTTTCTAAGAATTTATCAAATTTTTAAAGATTGCCTGCAAAACATTGTAAGGAAACCTGCATATCTGATAATAGTCCAAAATATTCTCGAAAGACAAGAAAATACTGACAATACACACTTCACCAAGTTGGTGGACTAGTATAGGCTTTCCCAAAGTAAAAAGTCACTTAAAAGAAAAAGCCACACGTTTATCTATTAACCAGTTCGTTGGTAAATAAAGAATCAGGATATCAAATTTAATACTAGCTGAGCCCACGGCTACCCCCGCGTTATTTGGGGCTGCTTCTCAAAACCCGTGGCTCATAGCGTAATCTTTAAGTATAACCTTCATCGATAAATGGACTATCCAACAGATATAATTATCTAAATCAAACCAGTAGTTTCTGAGACAAGCGCGTTCAATCAAGCAAACTCTTCAGCTTAATATTATTAGTATACATGACACCGAAGGCAATTTATACATGACATTATCGTTAACCTCACTATCACAAAAAGACCTGCTCCCCGCAATAACTTCTACAATTGATTATAAAACTTTTATTGTCCCTACGTTAGTGTTATGGCCGTATAAGATTCAAGGAAATCGTCCAAAAGGATCACAATGAAAGTATGACTTATAAAATATTTTATTACGGAAGTTAGAATCCACCAACTATGTTCATTGTAATATTTATTAAACACTGTAAAAAATATTCACTCAGCCATTTTCTTAAAAGATATCCTAAGACTACAAAGTCAAAAGTTTTTAACGTGTAACATGTAAAACGGCTTTTATTTAAACTTTAGTGATATAGATCATATATCAAAATATCTCATAGGATACATTTTGTGGCGATAAACAAAAGCAATTACCACTTTATAATTCAATACTCTAATTTAGTGATATAGCACATTTAGTTTAAAATAGGAATTTCTCGCAAAATTGCCTGCTTCGCTTGCGCTTGGCTCGGTGTGCCAGTTTCGAGATAACATATTTAGACCCCGTTCTCTTTTCATATATGACGTAACACTTCCATAAGTTTGGCTTTTATACAATCGTCATGATGATAGATGCATACAAATTCAAATTCAAAATCCTTTATTCATTTGGGTCACAATGTGACGCTTATGAACGTCAAAATAATAAAATAATTACTTAAAGACTCTACATTTACATTTACTGCCACGTTCGCAAAGCAATAGGTAGAACCATGAGAAAGAACGGGCAATAAAACTCACGGTCACTCTTTTTTATCGCCAGGTTTTGCATAATACACATAATTTACATTTTGTAAGGTGCTGCAACTGTTACACCTTCTATATCACTTGTATATAGGTATTTACTGTACATAATAATACTCAAGCATAATACTTTTGATGTTCATTTTTTAGCCTCCTCAGAATAGACATGGTGAAACAGGAGCATCCACTTACATTATATATACCTACCTAATAATGCAGGCAATCCGCGAAAGTGATCAGACCCATGATGGAAATGATGCAGTTAAATATTAAAATCTAATACCAGCCCGCAAGACCGTCATCGACCAGTCATCGCAAGTAGCACCCTTTCACGAGTATGACGCATGTGCCAGCCATCATCCCTCTCGCCATATTAGAGGGACAGGGAAGACCCGACACACGACGCCACCACAAGAAATTACATTTTAGTGAGCATGACGATAACGGTATACGAACCGGCAGTAAGAAACAATCTATTGGTATACTGACCATGACCGCCAATTACCTCCATTTTCCAGATCGTTATTATTAACATAAATTAGTGGAACGCGTGAAGGAATGCAAATGTAGAAAGAATTTTATGAAGGTGACAAGTGAACAACGATATGATCAGGGATAAATAATGTTAAACTACATTCAACAAATCATAATAATATCCAAATCCTGCAAAAATCATGTGTTCACGAGGCACCTCCACTTAACATGTTACTAATTAAGAAGAGGGTATTTTACACAGTCATAAAAATAACAATAATGGTGAATTTAAAAAACACAACTAGACCCATGATGTCTTGTCATCTAGAAATTCTTTAATAGTGTAATAACCCCTTTTGAAAAGAAAATTCCTAGTAGTGGTTTTAAATTTGCCCAGAGGTAAATTCATTATTTCCAGAGGTAATTTGTTGAAGAATTGTATACTGAGACCCGCAAATGAGTTATGAACTTTATGTAGACGGTAGTAAGTGCCCACTAGTTTATGCTTATTCCTTGTGTTTACTTTGTGCAAGTCACTATTTTTACGGTAAAGAGTTAAGTTTTTCTTAACGTACATTAAATTAGCAAATATATACTGCGGTGCAACTGTAAATATTTCTACTTCTTTAAATTTATCTCGCAAAGAATCTCTAGCACCTAACTTATATATTGCACGTATGGCCCTCTTTTGAATAACAAAAATTGACTGAATATCAGCCGCTGTACCCCATAATAGTATCCCGTAAGACATTACACTGTGAAAGTAACTAAAGTAAACTAGTCTAGCAGTATCTACGTCTATGAATTGGCGAACTTTCCTAACTGCAAATGCTGCAGAACTAAGTTTGACTGCCAGACAGGATATTTGGGCGCCCCACTGAAGCTTACAATCTAAAGTTTAACCTAAAAATACATTTTAATCAACTAGGTTGTTTCGTTATTTAAAATTATATTAGTAAAAACATTTTTGACATTTGGCGAAGTGAATTTCACACATTTTGTTTTGCCAAAGTTGAGTAGCAAATTATTTGTCGAGAACCAATGTAGTACTTGCACAAGAGAATTATTGACGCTGTCAATGTTACTTGTATTACGATCAACTTTAAAAATAAGTGAAGTATGGTCAGCAAAAAGAACAATATCACATAGATTTCTAACAAAGAATGGCAAGTCATTAATATATATTAAAAAAAGAAATGGACCAAGAATAGAGCCCTGTGGAACGCCCATTCCCACTGGCAAACCTTGAGACCTACTTCCACTAACATCTACATACTGAACTCTATCTCTAAGGTAACTGGCAACAAGATTGAGTGCGCTATCTCGAATACCATAATGGTTGAGTTTACGTAAAAGTGTATCATGTTCAACACAATCAAAAGCCTTTGACAAGTCGCAAAAAACACCAATGGCATCCTTCGAATTTTCCCAAGCGTTAAAGATATGTTTTAATAGAGTTACACCGGAATCAACGGTGGAGCGACCCTTAGTGAAGCCATACTGCTCACTGTGCAATAAATTATTTGTGAGAAAGTGGCTCTCTAACTGATCCAAAACAACCTTTTCAAAAATGTTACTGATTGCAGGCAAGATAGAAATTGGCCGAAAGTTACTAGGGTCGCTCTTGGATCCTTTTTTGAAAAGTGGTATCACCTTGCTGTGTTTCATTAAATCAGGAAATACCCCTTTATCCACGCATCTATTAAATATTGCAGCTAAATATGAAGCTATGCTAAAAATCATTGTAAATGTTCATTGTAAATGAACATTGTAAATTTTGGATCAGAAGATGTACCAGAAATAACTGGCACCGAGATTCAAACCGCCCTTAACAAAATGTCGAACGGAAAAGCTCCCGGCGAAAACAGTGTAATAGTGGAAATGGTCAGAGAGGGAGGAGATAGGGTAATACAGTTTCTTAAAAACCTTTTTAATAAATGTCTTGAAGAAAGCAGAGTACCCGTAAAATGGGAAAGCGCATTGGTCATTTTATTATTTAAGAAAGGAAACAAGGCCGACCTTAATAACTACCGCCCTATAAGCCTACTGTCGCAACTTTATAAGCTATTTTCAAAGATCATCACTATTCGCTTGACAAATAAACTCGACTTGTACCAGCCAGTGGAGCAGGCCGGATTTAGAAGAGGTTTCAGTACCATGGACCATATCTTGTCTATGAGAATCATAATTGAAAAGGCTACCGAATACCAAATGCCATTATGGATTGCATTCATAGACTACAAGAAGGCATTTGATAGTATCGAGTCCTGGTCTGTGATAGAATCCCTACAAAACGCTAGAATTTATCACGGCTATACTAGCTTAATAGAAAACATCTATAGGAACGCGACCCTTAAAGTAAACCTTCTACCTGAAACCCAACCAGTTAGAATAGAAAGAGGAGTCAGGCAGGGGGACACCCTCTCGCCAAAGCTGTTCACACTAGTGTTGGAGGACGTCTTTAAAAAAATACACTGGGTTGAACGCGGCCTAAATATAGCTGGAAGAAGGTTGAGTAATTTGAGATTCGCAGACGACATTGTCTTATTCTCCGACACCCCAGAGGACCTCGAGACCATGATACAGGAGCTTAGCCACGCCTCTCGACAATGCGGATTAGAGATGAACCTAACCAAAACCAAGGTCATGACAAACTGCACAAATAGTACCGCTAATATCATGGTGAATAACTCAGTCATCGAGAGAGTCACAAAATATGTGTATCTTGGACAAGAGGTGGTAAAGGGAAAAGAAAATCAGGCTAACGAAATAAACAGGCGCATAAGACTAGCGTGGGCGGCCTACTCCAAGGTTGAATTTGTCTTCAAGATGAAGCTAAAAGCCGAACAAAAAGCACGCATACATGACCAGTGTATCCTGCCAGTGCTAACCTATGGAGCTGAAACCTGGGTATTCACTAAGGAGATTTTAAATAAACTCCAAGTGGCCCAGAGGGCTATTGAAAGAAAGCTGGTGGGTATTTCACTGAGGGACCGCAAACGAAACGACTGGCTTCGGCAGCAAAGCAAAGTCACAGATGTGATCAAGCGTGTTGCAAATTTGAAGAGGGAGTGGGCAGGCCACGTCGCCAGAAAACAGGGCTCGTGGTGCAAAGCGTTGGTGGAGTGGAGACCATGGGGCGTGAAGCGCCCACAAGGAAGGCCGCAGATGCGTTGGCATGACGACATCAAGAGAACAGCTGGAGTAAAGTGGATTGAGGTCGCCCAAGACCGTGAGAAGTGGCATATACTGAAGGAGGCCTACACCCATGCGGTAGAAAAAGGCTGAGAAGAAGAAGAAGATGCTAAAAATCATTTGGTGTACAAGACTAACTGAAATACCCCATAAGTCAATAGATTTCTTAATATTGATGTTCTTGAATGTCTTGAGGATGTCATTGGTGTCAATGTATTTAAAATTAAACAGCACATCACACTCATTCACATTGCCCCTAACTAATATCTCTGCTTTGCTTGGGCATGAGTCTAAACAGTTGGTTGTTTTCACTGGTATGTTTATGAAGAAGTTGTTAAAAGTCTGAGCAACATCAATTTTCTTTGTAACTATTTCTCCATTACATTTTAATTCATAGCTATTATCTACTAACTTAGCTCGACCAGTCTCACTATTAATAATGTTCCAAGTTGTTTTTATTTTGTTCTTGGATTCTTTAATTTTATTACTTATAAATATAGACTTAGCTGAAGCACATGCTCTCTTAAAAACTTTTGAGTAATTTCTTACATATTCAATCAATGAAGGATTAAAATTGTATTGCTTCATACAATACAGATCATACAACCTAGATCTACTTTTGTATATTCCTACTGTTGCCTAATCACAAAATTTAACTTTAGAGCTCTTGGCAAATGTCTTCTGCTTAAAAATTTTATTGTTTTTTTTTTATTATTTATAGTCTCACGCCTGTATTCCGGAGGGGTAGGCAGAGGTGTAAATATTACACCCACATTTCGCCATGAATTTTAGGTCCCACGTAATAGGGGGCGAGCCTATTGCCGTTACCGGGCACATCACCAGACTCCGGGCTGCTACTGAGTATTCGAAAAACCCAGTAACACTTTTGCCCGACCCGGGAATCGAACCTGGGACCTCCGATCAGCAGTCGCATACGCTATCATCTGGACCATAGAGGCAGTCAAAAAAAATATTATTGTACTCATTTTTAATAACATCAAATAACCACTTATATAATTCATCTGGATCATCGTGAGTTAAGTCAATGCTGGCGATCTTAGCAGCAACATCATCACTAAAGCGATTAAGGCGAGCAGAGTGTGATTTTTTGTACTGTAGGGGTTGTATTAGTTGGAATTACAACCTTTTGTCCACAGTGATCCGATGTCAAGTCACTCAAAATAGCTTTACTTAAGTACAAACAATTGCAAAAAATATTATCTAAGCATGTAGAAAATGTGAGGTAGTTCTGGTTGGTTCAGAAAATAAAACATTCAAATTAAATGACATAAATAAACTAACTAACCTAGTACAAGTTGGTGATTGTTCTAACAAGTTAACATTAAAATCACCACATACGATTATTGACTGCCTGGTGGAACTTAAGTGTTTTAAGACGTCCTCCATAATGCTTTCAAATTGGCTAAAGTCACTTTGCGGTGGTCGGTATACACAGACTATGACGTGTTGCTCAAGTTCAACACAAGATATCTCAGCGGTGCGCTCGATAGAAAGTTCAGCTATGTCCTTTCGTTCTTTACATTTAATACTATTACACACATATATGAGAGAGCCACCACGAATAGCGTTCTTTCTTACGAATGCACATTAGTGCATTCGTAATTCACTGTATAAAATTTATTATTAAATATTAATTGGTCACCTCTTAACCAATGTTCCGTAATGCATAATACATGCAACTTAATATGTTTCTTTAAAAATAAATCTATCTCTAATTCTTTGCCAGATAGGCCTTGTATGTTTTGATGAGCTAAGTTTAAAACACATGAATGCCTATCTGTTGTCTCATCTAGTAGTTTAAACTAATAGATTTGTCAATACTACTATTGGTTTAACTATTATCTACCAAATTCCTTAGTACTCTAGTAGTACTGCGTTCACTATGTAAATTAAATGCTAATAATTTAGCAAGTTGTCGCCTATGTATAAAAGAGAGATACATAGTATCTTTTGTTAAAAAGAAATTACTAATAAAAATTAGAGTCGAAAAATAAAATATGGTCACTATGACTACAAGTGCTATTATATAATAATAGATTCAA
This sequence comes from Euclidia mi, assembly GCA_944739405.2. NCBI lineage: Eukaryota > Metazoa > Arthropoda > Insecta > Lepidoptera > Erebidae > Euclidia > Euclidia mi. The sequence continues at coordinate 4,677,523 of OX123205.2, read as the reverse complement.
TTTACCTATCTGGTTATTTTCTTTATAAGATAAGTTATTGGAATATGGTAATGCACAGACAATTTTTTTTTTTTTTTTTTCCACATTCACACAAACACCATCTAGTCCCAAACTAAGCAGAGCTTGTACTATGGGTACTAGATAATGGATAAACATACATATATACTTTTTTTTTGTAAATACATACATATTATACATAGAAACACCCAGACCAAGACAAACATCCATGTTCATGCACACAAATGTTTGACTTGAGCGGGAATCGAACCCGCGACCTTCGGCGTAGCAGTCGGTTACACTCCCGCGGCGCCAACCGGTCGTCAAATTGCACCCCACTTAAGAACTTTGTTCTATCATAATATCTGATTAAGCTAATATTTCTTTCTTGGTAACTAGTAGGCTATCCCCATATAAAATTATAACTGTAGAATGTTTATTTAGTCTGGCATACTTTAATTTATTAATTAACATAGACATTCCTTGTCCTTTTTTTTTTTTTGGTATCGGCTTGGAAAATCCTCATGGAGTCCCTCCGCCCCGGGGGGGAAGGACGAAGGGGACTGTCAGACTCTTACTGACTAAAAACCAACCCGTGCTCCTCATGTACCCATGTGTCGGAGGGTAGGGTTTCACCAAAGCATTCCTCGCTACCCCCCGACGGGTATTGGCCCGCCAGATGGTCAGGCGGGCTCCGAACGAAACCCCCTTGGCGGCGGATGAAGGTGTTGAGCTCCGCCGCCAAAATACCCAGCGGCCGCAGAGGATAGGGAGGACGGCAACGCAACACCGCATCTCCTCTTCCTCTGCGGCCCCACCGCGACGCAACGATGGTGCGCCCCCATTTGGTCGCGGGAGATAGGGCGCGGGGCAACGCAACACCCACACGCCTCTCCTCCCGCGACCGCACCCAACTGTGAGGGACAGACAGAACTGTCCCCCGCACCCGCACCATGGGACGCATCCTACGCAGGCCTCTACCAAGCCCACGTGGAGCGTCCCCTCCCAGGATCCCGCTTAGCTTCACCGTGGGTGGCTTCTAACCCACGGTTACTGAGCCCCCCCACCACGACAAGGTGGAGATCCCACGGGGGGGAGACATTCCTTGTCCTGGTGAACAAATATTTTGTATTGACCGATCAGTATAACTATTAATCAGGCTACCCATACCAATTCCTAATCGGTCAGAAAAATTAAAACATTGTTATCTAAAACCTTATTATTTTCATTATGTAACAATGTGTCAGAACCTGAACCATGACATGTATTCGAAGGATATTTATCTTGAAAGTCACTATATAACTTGGTTGTACAATTAGGTGAAGCCTCTAACTTATGATTTGAACAATTTAAACAGTTACTGTTTTTGGTCATAGAGAGCAGTTGTTTTAGATTTTCTCTACCAACTCTAATAATTTCATTATATTTCAATATATATTCCTGTGTTTCACTTTGATGATCTATTATAAATTTGTTGAGCTGTGCATTCAATGATGTGATTTGTGTTTGCAGCTCACATGTGTGTTGTTCATATTGTAATCGGCTACAGGCTAATTGCTCACTACTATCCTTAAGCTTAGAAACTAATAACTCACTCTCTTTAACTAAATCATGGTTAATTTGTGTTAAATCTATAATTTACTTTGACCTCTTATAGTATTATAGTCACGCAAGTCGCTTTATTAATTTATTTAATTTTGTCAATTTCCTAAATTTACCATTTGACACCTTATATGTAAAATTACAATTACATTTTACAGATTTAAAAATATTTTCCTTTCCACCAATGACTTCAGAGAACAGGTCCTGGTTTGCTTCGCTGCTTAGTGACTGAATGGATTCCTCCAAGGTTGTTATTTTGGATTGAGCTTCACTCAAGCTTGTTTCCAACTCCATGATGCGACTGAGCTGCCTCATATGTGTATCATCGCAGCTACTATATGATCTGACTTCTTCCTGCAGTCTGTCCCGCTGATCCAGAATGTCCATATGTTCTATGTGGAGTTCCGTCAATTGTGCTTTCAGTTGTGAGACTTTGTCATTAACATACTTAATTTCCTCTTCACTGTCAATTCGTTCCTTCAACAGTTGACTATGATCTTCCTTATATTTCTTGAGTTCCAGTAGTGCAATCTTCAACTTGTGCTCCGTTTCCTTTGCCAAAACCTTACGGGTCATCATAGTGTGTGTAGACATATTTTGTACCCAAATTACCTTAAAAGAAGAAAAATAAAACAGCTGAATTATTTGAAAAATATTATAGGGTATGGGGAAAGGGATGTTAATATATAGATATAACAAATACTCAGAAAAAGTTGAAAGACAGAAATATTTTAAGAAAGTACAGTGATGTAGGTATGTTGACAAAAAAAAATAATAATAAGAAAAGTTATACAAATTGAACAGAAAAAAGAATAACAAAGGAACTAGAAAGGTAATTTGACTACTAGATATATTACTTATAATATCTTAGTTTCTTGGACAATCTTAAGTAAACTAGGTAATGTAGCTGTAGGCTGTAGCTATTATTATACTAGGTACTAATTATATTCAAATAAATCAACTGGAAATTGATGCATATACACTTAAAATAATAATTGTGAAGTGTGATTAGTGTAGTGGGTGTTTGTATGGGGCATTTGTTCAGTCCTCGATTTTGCTTCCACTTTTGTCAAGCAAAAGGAGACAGAAACTGTGCCAGTGTGTGATGGACGAAGCTCACGTTATGTGAGCCGAGTTAATATGTGATGAGGAGTGTAAGTTAATACGTAAAATACTTCCCGGGTTTCAGGATGATGATTTGAAATCCGTCCGTTGACACTGGGTAGTTGATCTGTCCGCCAAGAACTGTCGGCAGCGAGGTTTCAATCCTTTTCAAACACCAAACTCAATGTCTTTCACACTTTTTTTGGCATAAATACAACTTTAGTGAAACATAAACGTTTAATATTGATTTAAACTTTATTAAAATCACGAAGCTACGTAATTTTACGTCTGACGTTTTCAGTGTTGCCACTACTTCACTACACTACTGATACGTTATTTCTAGTATAAACAAAGCGACTATACTGCCTTCAATCTTCTTAAGATAAGAAAACAGGCGGCAAAACTGCTTGTTTGTTTTCTTGTTTAAGATCCTACAAATTTAATGCCTTTTTCACTACATAGGTCTAGACATTAATTATATCCCATTTTAATATTTAGAAGACGTAAAAAGTTCAACAGTATCCCAAAAAACAACCATCGATATACCAATCGTAAGCCCATCCCTAAACTAAACAAAGAACCAGCGATTTGTTTCTAAAAATGTTTTTTCTTGATTCCCCGTAGGAGGGGGGTTATTCTCGTTATTGCCTCCGCGATTTATACCCTGCCGGTTCAATTTTATTGGCCGATGAGACTGGGACGAATCGCGTGGACAGAATTGGATGATCGTAAACGAATAGGCAACACCTGAGACTTTCTTTGTGATTGAAATAAGTCGAACGGTGATGTTTCGCGCTGGGTGATTGGAATTCATATTGTTCGCGTTTATTTGGATTTCTTTTACTTCCATGCCTTGTTATTTTCAAGGGGAGTAGATAGAGAGTTGTTATGAGCTTACAAATAACTAGCTGTCCTTATAAAAAAGAATATCGGTAGTCTATGGAGAAACCAACGGATTGTTACGTGCGGGGTCTCGAGTTCGAATCCACGGCGCGCACCAATGACCTTCAAGTTGATGTGTTGATAAAATTGTTAATGATCGCTTGTTAAACTGTAAAATAAAACATTGTGAGGAATCTTGCCTGCCTGAGAGTTCTCCATAGTGATCTTGCGATCATGTTCTCTATAATGATCTTGAAAGACACTGCATTTGACCAGGGTGTTAGACTATGGGCTTACCCTTCTTATAATGAGAAGAGCCCTGTATCCAGCAATGTTACAGATTCTGAACGAGACTGATAATGATCGTTGCCCTTGGATTAAGACGCACTGCTGGGCACGAGCCATATTCCACCACCTGGCCTAATTGCCTGGCCTAATGAAGTCTGCCAACTCGCATTAACGAGTTGGCAGACTTCATTTACCTTTTTTTCATAATAACCGTATCAGTTGATAAATGGGCGGTAATCACAACAAGCAGCAGTCCTGTTGTAAAACAAATATAACAAAAATGAATCGTTGAGCTATCGCCTCTAACTTAGATCGTAGCAATTAGTCATGGGTTCAATTCCCACACCGCACAAATCTTTGTATGATGAGTACAATAATTACCTTTTCTGTATCTGGGTGTAATTTATCTACGGTTTAATATTTACGTACCTACTTATTTAAAAATATATGTGTCGAAGTGTCAACAACCTCATTTTATTTCAACGTAGATTGACAGTTAGTCGTTCGTTTAGGAACGTCAAGTAATGACTTGGGGATGGTTAGTGCGGAGTAATGGCAACACTGAACGAATGATCGAATAAAGTGTCGATCCGGAAGTGTGTCAAGCTTTTGACATTGACAGGTCAGTACCTTAACCTTTAGTAGTGTCAGTATACTACTGAAGGTTAAGTTGGCTAACCTGTAACGAGAACATAGGCGCCACGTGCGAGCGCTCACTTTGGATCGGACTGGCAGAGTGAATAGACAACCATTACTCCGTGCTAAACATCCCCCCTTCCTATATTTCTAATCAAGCCATATCATAGGCATCCATGTTGATTTTTGTAATCCGAGTTTAAAATCAAGTTATTAAAGTACTAACGAAGATATTGGAAGTGTTATTTCGGATGTCGCGACCCATCGATAACGAACCTCCGTCATATGTATAAGTTAGTATCTATGTTTGTCAGTTATATTGTTGTCATAGTACAAGCTCTGCTTATTTTTGGACTCAGCTGGTGACTGGTAATTTTTTTTTTGTTTAGCATATTATTATTGTTATGAATTTCTTGTGCATGTTTAATCTTGAAAGAGTATAATGAATACTTTTGCTTTAAGGTAGCACAGCAGCCGCGAAAATGGTGGGACTAATAGAAAAAAATTAAAAATTTATGAAATTAAATATTCAGTTTACCATAAAATAATCTAGCGTATGTTGGCATCAGAATTAAAACAGTCCCCTACATTGACATTATTTGCATCGTCCAAAACATTTCCATATTCACCGTACATACCAAAAATCTCCATAAACTTTGACGGCGGTTTTTATTATGAAAGCTTATTTATATGGATTAATTCTGTACATAAACAACGCAGAGTGCTGGGTAGTGAGATGTTTATCTTAGTTTTATTTTCTTACATAGACTCACACCTATATTCCTGAAGGGGTAGGCAGAGGTGTCATATTACACTCACATTTCACCATGTTATGTCCGACGTAATGGGGGCGAGCCTATTGCCATTACTGGTCACTTTGCCAGACTCCGTGCTTCTACTAAGAGTTCAGAAAAACTCAGTAACACTTTTCGCCCGACCCGAGAATCGAGCTCGAGACCTCCCGATCAGCAGACGCATACACATATCCACTGAACCACGAAGGCAGTCCAGTCAAAACTGATTCTAAACATGATCACAAGAATTATTAGTCCTAGGGTTCCCACCAAGAACTTAGGGTCCTAAGCCGACCTCACCTGCAAGTGGTGCACCTGCCAATCAACGGAAGAGGTTCTGGCAAACAACATATCCCGATAAGCGGCAATAGGCTCGCCACCTATTACGTGGGATCAAAACACTGGCGAAAAGTGGGCGTTTAATATGTCTCTGCCTACCCCTTCGGGGAAACAGGCGTGAGTCTATGTATATGTATGTATATATGTATGTTATTATAAACATAATACGCAATTTATCTCCTCCAAATCTCAAAATACCTATCCTATATTCACAAAATCTTATACTTTAACAAAGCGAGTTACAATAGTATGATTTAAGCCGTGTATCTCAGGATTGTGGGCTCATAAATTGTCCGGCGCTGGTTGAAGATGTATCTTTGAATAAATTTCAACTTCATTGAGTTAAATCGGGGAGAAAATTCTTGGGTATGGAGTGGTAATACGAAGTTTTATTTGTAGTTATTCAGATAAATAAATCGGTTTTTTATGTGAAACATATTAGGGAACAGGTTTGTCATATTATTACTGAAAGTATAAGCTAATCTACTTATTTTTCAAAGTAATATATTGGGTGTTATGAAGATGTATTGTCAAGTCCATGCATACAAGCATCAGTCAAACTTGAATCAGCTATTAAACCAATATCAATATGTCAATATGGAAGCAAAAAAATTTGGCAGATCAAACCTACACACCTTTGGCTAAATATATTTTTAATCCGAATAGATTGATATACATACAAGAATGGACAGAATTAGGAATGATTACATTAGAGGTAGTATGAAAGTGGCGCCCATTGATGAAAAGGTAAAAGGGAGTCGATTGGCCTGGTATGGACATGTTATGCGAAGAGATGAGAAGTATGTAGGTAAGAAAGTGATGAATATGCACGTAGAAGGACGAAAAGGGAGAGGGCAGCGAAGGAAAAGATGGATGGACTGTGTGAGGATGGATATGAAAGAGAAAGGGATAAACGATCGGATGACTGGTGACAGAGAAGTATGGAAGCGAAGGACATACTGCGCCGACCCCAAATAAATTCGGACCAGGGCAAGACAATGATGATGAGATTGATATACATCCTGCATATATGAAACCGCAGTAGTACAATGGATAGGATATAGCACAAATATAATTTTACATCAGTGTGCTAGCGTGCTAAGACGCGTAAACCTTATCAGTCATAGTTCTTGTAACAGGACAATAATCAAAAGGCTATGTAGGAAAGCAGTAATTAGATCTGACACTAGATTTGACGAATAACTTTCACAACAGGACGTTAAGTAAAAATGAGTTATAAGGTAAATTTAGATAATATAGGTCATCATCATCATCAGCCTTTGAAATGAAATGATATTTATTTCACATAAAATACAGTACAATAAGGTGGTCCACTGGTTGGTTTAACAATCCACTGCTGGACTAGGCCTCTCTTTTGAAAGGAGGGATTGGCCTACTATACCACGCTGGCCAAACGGGTTGGTATAGGGTTTGTATCAAGTTTTCCTTCTATTACAGTGCTTTTCTCTGCATAATATGCTCCGTCTGTCGGCTTTTACGACACCCATGGGATGATATGGGGTGGTGACATTCCGTATTCTTAATCCGTCACTGCACGGATTATAGGTACGGATAATATGGTACTAGTTTTTATTTGTAGATTAACGATAGAATTAACGATAGAATCACTTCTATAATAAAACTGTTCAGGTGAAAAGTATGTACCTACATTAAATATATTACACCGAAACTTAGATAAATATAAGAGCCAACTCAAGGATTTTTTCATTTGGCTGTTCGTGCTGATCTCAGGAACTAGGTAATAGTACGATTCGCAAAAATATTTTTGTATTGGATATTCCATAAACAAAGTTATCATAAATAAAAGCTTGAGCTCAGTGCCGTGCCATTGGAGAAGCCTATATCCAACAGTGGACTCTTGCAGGCTGATGATAGTATCCCATAATTCGAAGACATCACACTATGAACTACGGGCACCGGGCAGTAGCCATAATAAACACGTGTGTAGTAGACTGCCTCCGTGTTCCAGTGGATAGCGTATGCGACTGCTGATCGGAGGTCCCGGGTTGGATTCCCGGGTAGGGCAAAACTGTTACTGGGTTTTTCCGAATTCTCAGTAGCAGCACGGAGTCTGATGATGTGCCCGGCAACGGCACTATTGCCGTCCCACGTAACAGGTGGTGACCCTATGGTCGCCCCCTGTTACGTGGGACCTAAAAATTCATGGCGAAATGTGGGTGTAATGTTCCACCTCTGCCTACCCCTTCGGGGATATAGGCGTGAGTCTATAAAATAAAGTGTAGCTGATCTAAAATATTATTCAAACTTAGACCATTACGTATCACGTCATCACGTGACCACTAGTTATAATTATTCCACTATCCGATCCTTTAAAACGCCAGTTACCATCGCCCGCAACTAGTTTACAATTCTACAACAGAACTCCGAATAAATAATTCGGTTCCTGTTTCAATTTTGTGCGGAACCCATCTCAATTATAACCGGTACTGGCTAAGTGGTATTACTTGTTGAAGTGAAACTTTAGTTTCGTATTGTAAAGTAATTCTGAATCTATTTATTTAGAGCAAGATTATGCAGTTTGTAAACGTTTAAAGGATTGTGTATATTCAAGCAGATAAAGAAGCTTTATGATGCTGGTAAAAACTTGAGCGTACAATTGTAATGAGCATTCTTGCGGTGTTACATTGCAGATAGATAAACAAAAGTTATTTAGCGAACATTCTATTGAGTGATCGAGCATTCTTACGAAAGGACAGTTTAAATTATAGCTCATTGCTGATAATAGGCAGCGATAGCCTAGTGGAGATACCAACAGACTGCCATGCAGAGTGTATCGGGTTCGAATCCACGGCGCGCACCAATGACTTTTCGGGGCTATGTGCGTATTGAATTGTTAACTATCGCTTGTCCCGTGCCTCGGAGATCGCGTTAAGCCGTCGGGCCCGGTTGTCATGAAGATCTTTGACAGTCGTTACAGGGCGTCAGTATCTTCTAAATAAACGGACACTAGTCTAAACCATGGAATATCGCTATCCGTTCGGGTTGCGGAGGTCAGACAGGCAGTCGCTCTACGGAAAAGCTGATATTCAGCCAAATCCGGTTAGACTAGTAAGCGGACCCCAGATTGAAACTGGGATAACGCTAAGAGGATAATGATTATTGCTGAAAATAGCGTTTGCTAGAAAGATCGTGAAATTTTCGTAGTGATGTTTTGCTCTGTTCATTATTCTGTCCGACAAAGTTAGAAACCGCGAATGTTCGACTTCCTGTTACAAGTGAATGTTCAATTCTATCAGTACCGTTATGTGCTCTCCGAAGTATCGTAGTGCTCTGAGGTAAATTCTACAAATGGTCATCCATCCAAGTGGCGGCCTAAGCAAACGTTGCTTTACTTTGACAATCCAACACAAACGGTGAACAAAGTCATGCTATGTATGCTACGCTAGATTACTTACCTAGTCAGTCTTTTTGAACTATCAAAGTATTTATCCGATTTTCACTTCAATTCCTGTGTCACGAAGGATATTTTTGGACCCACAGACAAAAAATAATTCTAACTTGGAACAAAGGCTTTCACAAAGCTTTGTCCCGTGTTGACTCTTGATGTAGCAGCGAAAATATTTTTACCTGTTGTCAGTCGAGTTGGGTCTGTGAGTACTTAGGTATGTGAGAACATGATGATAGAGAGCCTTGCTGATTTCTTCATGAATGGGCCGGCTCGACCGGGGAAGTTCTAACCTTTCACAGAAAATCGACGTTAAGTAACAGTACCTAAACTGTTGCGTTTCGTTCGGTGAGTGAGAATGCTGGCGGCCCTATCCCCTATTCCTTCTCCCTCATACCACTCCTCATCTTATCCCCTTTTCCAACCCAAGGGGCGGCAACGCACTTGCGTCCATGGGCGGCGGTAATTTCTTACCATCAGGCGATCCGCCTGCTCGTTTGCCGCCTATTACTATATAAAAAAAGCATTTGATATTTCTGTCAATTTTGTTCACATGCGTGCGATGACTGCGATTTTGACGTCACGTTAAGTCACTAGCACTATAATTTTTTTTAGCAAGATATACATTGGAGCTTCCTGATACTGGCTAAAGGTATACTTAAAAAGTAGGCTCCAGCAACTAGATTTAGATAATTATATTATTGGTTAAAGAAACGAGGAGTTCTATTATTTATTTATTGTATCAAGTCGACTACACATTACTTGACACTAAGTTGCACATGCTCAAGTGGCGTACAAAGGCGTTTTGTATGTTCTGAATTACATGTGCATTACATTTGAATTTTTTCATGCCAATTTTGAAATTAATAATCATAATATTATGAACCTAAAAATAGAACTGTATTCCATAATTGTGACGTACTCCATAATTAATAATACCTTTCCCTCTAAGCGTCCAATATGTAATGACACCGGGTTAAATTCTACTGAACACACCATTAAACGTCTAAAGCAGTAATCCTCATGAAATTATTATTACATTTCTAGTACTATTTGCGCCCAGTCTTTTTCCCTTTTCAGTGTAAAAAATAAAAGATAAACTAGCGACAAAGGCTTACACAGAGATAAAAGTACGGGTTAATAAAAATCTCCGCTTACAATTCTAGATGGCGCGCAGAGAAGCGGCCGAGCGAAAGAACTGCAGGTGCAATGGAGGATGTACAGTGCGCAAATAAAAAACAATAATTTAATCTATATAAATAAAAATGAATCATCGAAATGTTTGTACGCGCATAACTTACAAACGACTGCACCAAATTGTATAAATCTTTCTTTTATGTGTTCGTTATTGTCAGGAGAAGGTTTATATGAAAATAAATATTTAAAAAATATATGGCGATACAAAGTGCGCTGGGTCAGCTTGTTTAATCATCAGCCTTTAACAGTCCACCGCTGGACTAGGCCTCTCCTTTGAAAGGAGGAATTGGCCTACTATACCACGCTGGCCAAACGGGTTGGTATAGGGTTTGTATCAAGTTTTTCTTCTCTTACAGTGCTGTTCTCTGCATAATATGCTCCCTCTGTCGGCTCTTACGACACCCATGGGATGATATGGGGTGGTGACATTTTGTATTCTTAATCTATCACCACACGCACACAGCTTGTTTAATAAGTGTCAAATGAACGCGCCCCATAAGAGCGGATAAATTATCCTGTAGGAAAAAGAAATCTTAAATTCTACATTTAAGATTCCTTTTTGCTAATTATCAAACGGCATGCCGTTTGATGGTATCGGATGTCGTTGAATGGTTTAATTGTGCGTTCAAACCCACACGGGACAATATTTATAACAAAAATTAAAATAAGATAAGGTATAAATCCTGAATTGCTTAATAATAACATAAAGCGGACATTCTAAATTGCGGAGGAATTTACAAATATTTAATCAGCAGATAAATACAACACTAATAAATTACCGCTATATAATAAGTTCCTGTAAATTTAACTAATTACGCGTTCGATCCTCGTAAGAATCTACCAGAGATTCTTACGAGGATCGAACGCCCTTAGCACAATAACAAAAGATGCGCCACTTCAGCTAATACACCATCTATTCCAGACATGCCTTAATTCCTTTTTTGACTTCGGTACACGATGCATTCCAAGTAAATCCACAAAAAACACGAAGTCCTTCGTTCTGCACATATCGCAGTGCAAACTAGTGAGATAAATCTGTGTAATGACTTGGAAGAGACAGTGCACAGTATAGAGATTTCAGATTAGACAAATATTAACGAAGTACGTTTACCTAGGGTTCTGAATCTGAGTCTTTAGAAAATCCGTGCCGAATTCGTCTGGAATAGCTCAAGTTTTAATTTAGATTCACTTTAGTAGACAAAAATATTCTAAACTAAATAATTTGAAAGTAAATGTGATTTGATTAAATATTTAATGGTAGAATATAAGGTATACACAAAGACAAAACATGTGCTTGGTGACGGCAATAGGCTCGCCTCCTATTACATGAGACATAAAAATTTCATGGCGAAATGTGGGTCTGCCTACCCCTTCGTAGAAAAAGGCGTGAGTGTATAAAAAAAATATTATGAATACGTGAATGTAGAAAAACTATAATAAATTTAAGGAAATCACAAATTGTAGTCAGTAAGTGTAAGTAGCGTCCGTGTGGTGACGGATTAAGAATACGGAATGTCACCACCCCGTATCATCCCATGGGTGTCGTAAGAGCCGACAGAGGGAGCATATTATGCAGAGAACAGCACTGTAAGAGAAGGAAAACTTGATACAAACCCTATACCGACCCATTTGGCTAGCGTGGTATTAGGCCAATTCCTCCTTTCAAAGGAGAGGCCTAGTCCAGCGGTGGACTGTTAAAGGCTGATGATGATGAAGTGTAAGTACTGTAACCTTTATGTAATTTACATTCTCACTCACTATTGAAAATTATAGCTCTCTTCTATTAAGTTTTCTATTTCTGAACCCCAAGACTTTGATCTAATATTACATTTACACTAAACTATAGAGAATCATAACATTCTTCTATTAGCTCCAAGGATTCCATTTCTGTCAACCTTCCCTAAGACTTTGATCTTAAAAAGAAAAAGTAAAATAAAACGTATGACAGATTAAAGTGATAATTAAAATAGGTACTAATTAATTCGAGTGAGAATCGTCTGTACATAACCTCGAGCCGTCGGTCTGATGCACAATTTAATCAACTTTACGAATTCGTTCGACACAAGCAATGATTAAAAAACGTTGAAATTATAAATTATTGAAGTACTTCGTGAGTAATTATTTCTTCCTTTGTCACATCTCGTGAAGTTTGTTTTCGCAGGTTTAAACACAAAATTATGTGAGATGAATAAGAAATGTTACATATTTATGATTGTAAATGCAGATATTATAAAATTCGCTCGAAAGATCTCGAAAGTTCAGCTACTTGTACCCAATAGATTTAGCCATGCGTTGTCTGTCAGTAACTAACGCAAGAATTTTATAAATCTATGTATATATAGTTTAGATTTATAATGTTTATTCGTAGATGTTTCACTGTACCCAATATATCTAAAAACTGGATGAGCCCGTGGTTAGACCCGGATTATTTAAGGCTACTGCTCCACTCCTCTGACTCAAGGCGTGTTGTTACATAAATTAAATTGCCTTCCTCGATAAATGGGCTATCTAACACTAAAATAATGTTTCAAACCGGACCTGTCGTTCCTGAGATTAGCGCGGTCAACCAAACAAACAAACAGACTTCAGCTTTATATATGAGTATTAGAGATTGAACAAATAGACAACGTTTCTCGGTAGTATTTGCCTGCTATCGGTACTTGGTACAGGCGCGCTGACGTCACAAATATTAGTCGGTAAGCGTCACATCGCAAATGACAATGTTGCACTTCACTTTGTTTGCGCGGCTGATAACCAACACTGACTAGTCAGCTCAAAGCGATACAGAGCTTTGCACTGCTGAGGGTAAATATTTGGTCGTATTGAGTAAATATAATTATGGTTGGTTACTGATGTTTGTGCTAACTGTACTTGGTAAATAAATTATTACTTTTATATTATCTACTAATTGTTACAAATATTTACATGTCATTTTGTAAACTTATGCGACTCGAGATCGACCTGTATGAAGAGTTTTGGCGGAGGTCTAGAACGAATGAAATAGTTAAAATGAATGGAATAACGTTAAAAACATTCTTCCAACAGACAAAAAACATCCACACAGACATGGAACAATTATATAATTATGTATAAAAACTATTTGTAAAATTTTTGTTATATGGTTTTAGTCCCCGGCAGCGATAACCCAGTGGAGTGACCAACGGACTGCCACGCAGAAGCTATCGGGTTCGAATCCATGAGACTTTTCGAAGTTATGTGCGTATTAAGGCGAGGTTGCAGTACAGTGCGTAGCTCGACCTCACCCCCCGCAAAAACAAAAACACGGGGGTGGCGTCAGCGAGTGAGCGAGGGGAGGGGAGGCGGGGTTTCGTGTGTGCGTGTTCCACAGCGCAGCGTAAAAAAACTGTAGATGAGTTATGCGAACTTCAAAAGTGGCACATTAAAAACAGGCTAAATGTATCATTTGGCTTTAGTCGCGTACGCGCTGCGGTCGGAAGCGCTCGCTCTTTTACTCGCGTGTGTGTACGTTACATTTGAAAATGCCGTCGTATGTGTAATGAGATTTTGCACAAACTATAATAGGAAAATGACTAAAAGTTATGGAATCACTTCTCATTCATGAGTATTACAATATTACAATGTTTTATTTACAATTTATAATAAATTCAGTATCACAAATAATAGAGTGAATAAAAAAATGGCATTTAGCGAGTGTAAAAAAGAAGCAGTATTGTGCGTGTTCAAAGAATAAAAAACAAAGTATCCAGATGGAACATTTGTAATAATAAAATACTGATGTGCGTTTTTGTCAAGTAATAAAAGTGATTTGAGACTGAATAAACACAATATATTATTATTATAGAAATACAAAATCATACGTAAGTTACAAACATTGACGGATGATCAAAGTCCATTCACTTGTTCTTATTTTTCTCCTTTTTCAAACAGTAACCATAGTTGTTATTAAACAACTAAGTAGATTGTACTGCACAGTTTTTGCTGCCGACGCACCGTACCCCTGGCAGTACCCCTGCGGGTATGGTGGGTCTTTTAAAGCTTAACCGTACTCTTAGATAACATTGTTGTGTAATAAGTTTACTAATTTCAGTTCGTTAATTTCAAGTTCTACTATTTTATGGGATCATTCCCAGTAGCTCTATTGAACAATTCTATATATTCTATATTCTAATTCTATTAGCACAACTTGATGAGGAGAATAGAACTAATAGGATAAGTAATAGGAAATGTCCCAGTCTAGTTCTATGTATGTTTTTACAAGGGTATTCAATAGAACAACTGGAAATGATCCGTAGTGTCACCACATTGCACTCATATATCCGAATGAATATGTTTTGTAGACGTTCATTTGTTTAAGGTGTAAAACAAATGAACGTCTACAAAACAAATGAACGTCTACAAAACAAATGAACGCCTACAAAACAAATGAACGTCTACAAAACAAATGACTTACAGAAAGTGATCAGCTATATCTGTTTTTTGCAATCACTATCGAGTGATTGCAAAAAACAGGTGCATGCGATTTTCAACTTAATTGACATTAGTCAGAATTCATAATTTTATTAACGTAATAATAAAAAAAAGTTTGTCATGAGTCGTCAATAAGGTCGAAAATCGCATGCACCTGTTTTTTGCAATCACTATCGATAGCTGATCACTTTCTGGTAATCATTTGTTTTGTAGACATTCATTTGTTTTGTAGACGTTCAATTGTTTTGTAGACGTTCATTCGTTTAACACATTTTTATACATACATATTTATTCGGATATGTGAGCGCGATGTTGTGTCACTACCCTTGTAAAACATACATAGAACTAGTGGAAAATTTCCTATAACTGTTTCCCATTACTTCTATCCTTCTCATCAAGTTGTGCTAATAGAACTAGTGGGAAAAAAAAGTCTCACTAGTTCTATCATAGAACTGTTCAATAGAACTAGTGGGAATGATCCGACAGCGCTAGGTTGATGATGATGACGGGTCTTCAACAGTACCACAGATTATACCTATAATATACAAAGCATTATAACCATTAGTAATACCTAAACGTTTTATTCTCTAATTTATCTCCTTGTTGCACTATATCGTATATCGTACTAGTGCTTGTCTTTGCTTGTCTAAAAATACAAAAACGTAAGTAGTAAGTAATTATCATACGAGAGATAACACTGTTCAGTTCAATGTCCACGTAGCACGTTGGTACAACACTACGAGCATTTCAGCCAAGGAGTACGGTTAATCTTTAAAAGACCCACCATACCCCCAGGGGTATTGCCAGGGGTGCGGTGGGTCCGCAGCGCACAGTTTTTATATTAACGTACTGTTTTAGGTTTCCATTGAATAAAATGAGAAGAATAAAATGTACTTTTTAATAAATGTTATAAATAAATCACATCGACTTTTTATTTCCCTACCTTAAATCAATTAATCAAATTTACTTTGAGGCGAATTGAATTTACTCAAGAGAGACAAAGTAATCATGTCGCATCTGAGTAAAATTATTCTTTTTGAAACGGTCAGCATGATGTCACAATGCGTGTCGGCACAGAGAGTATGTGTTTATCTCTTTTTCGCGCTTGCGATTAGATGTGCTATCTCACTTACACTTCTTATCTAATTCTTAGTGTGTCGTTTTGAGATATTTATATTAGTGTGCGTACGCCTTTCGCGATGCGTGCCACTCGTAAGCGCCGGTTACCTTGTCAGTAACCTGTCTACGGTTTCTTACTAGTATGTCTACGGTTTAAACGATTGAGTTTGGAATACGAATTACTTTGTACTTTTGCGAATACGTAAATGCGGGGGTGGAGGGGGATTTTGCGGAGCAACGACGTACGTCCGCCCTCAATCACGCCCCGGCGGGCACTGATGAACGGCCGGCGAGCGATATAATGCCAACATTTTGACTATTTTTTTTCTTGGAGAAAAATAATAACGAAATTACAAAATCTGTTATTACCATTTATTTTAAAATAAAGAGCTGTTTCTATTGATAATACTTTCATATAAATTCATTATGGAATCTCTAAGCAGTACACGTTTAAAATTGTGATTTAGTGCCATGTTTGACATTTTTTTTTATCGAGCCAATCATTCCAAATCGTGTTTCTATCTTTACGATTTACTAGAAGATATGTTCAACTTTTATACTTTAATTTTTATTCATTAACAATATCATAGTTCATGGGACTTTCAGACGTTCAAAGATCTTAAAAAGTACTGCAAGCTCGCCTTAAATTGTTAATAATAGCTTGCTTATCGGTGAAGGAAAACATCGTGAGTAAACCGACATGTCTGAGAGTTCTCCATAATGTTCTCGAAAGACATGTACAGTTTGCCAACCCGCACTTGGCCAGCGTGGTGGACTATAGCCATACCCTTCCCATAGTGAGAAGAGGCCCGTGCCCAACAGTGGGACAGTTTATATACAGGGCTGATGATGATGAAGAGTAATTAAATAATTTTATCTTGAGTGTCAATCAAACCCATAATAATCGATGCTGTACTAAAGGGTGATGCAGCTCCATCAAGACCAATGTGGTCCATAGGTACGCTGTTAGTTAGTTAGTTAGTTGGACAGGTGTTTTCCGCACTTAGCCACTTAGTTGGGCCATTGTGCGTTAGCAGGGACACGGTTGTCGCCTGCTACTCATACCATGCAAGCTCCTTCCAGAAGGCCATGAGTTGACCAGTGTTGCGTATGGCTTCACTCATGGTTCTGGGGTTGTTCAGGAACCTCGTCCGTTGGTCGCTCACACTGGTACAATGTAGGATCACATGAGCGGGTGTTTCTTCGGTCTCCATGCAGCCCCTACATAGTGGGCTGTCCGTGACGCCGATGTTGTAGAGATGCTTGTTTAGTGGACAGTGGCCGGTTATTATGCCAGTCAGATGCTTGAGTGTTTTCCTGTTGGAGTGCAACAATTTTTGCGAGAGTCGTTTATCTAATTGGGGAAAGGCATCTTTAGATTGCCTACACTCTTTTAATTCTGCCCACTCTTTTTCATGTTGTTGTAGGGTTCTCTCGCGTAACCACGTTTTTAGTTGGTTGAAAGGTATCGGAACAGTTGGTTCGGGTCCCAGAGTTGTTGTGTCCGATCCTTTCCTTGCCAGTTGGTCTGCTGCGTCATTGCCCGTGGAGTCACTGTGTCCTCGTATCCACTGGAGCGTGACCCGATTCCTCGCTGCAGTTTTCTGCAGCTCTTGGTGGCACTCCATAATTAAGCCACTGTTAAAGCAGTTGCGCTGTTAATTAGCGCTCGCTCAATAATGTGCCCGGTAGATGGCAAAAGGCTCGCACGCTATTACATTGGGACCGAAATATAACTGGCGAAGTGTGGGTGTGTAACACACCTCTGCCTACCCCTTCGGGGATAAAGATGTGAAATTATGTTTTTTGTGTTTTTATGTTTAAAAATAATCAATCTAGTCCTCCCAAAACCGTGTACTTCTAAAACCATACAACATACGTGTACTCCTCCGTATGAGTACACAAACATGTGTACCGAGTCGAGTGTACACAATATCAAAAGACACAAATTACGTGCGCACCGCGCTTTATTACCGCCTCGTAATGAGATGGAATATAGACTGCCGTGGAGTCGACTAGCAAAGAAAATATTCAGGCATGTGCTTCACTTTAAATTCATAAATAAATCATTATTGACCACGTTCGCGAATTTTACTTATTATGTTACATATTTATGACAAGTATGACTGCACTCCTGGCGTAGTGGTTTAAGCGACCGCCTCGACGCTTGACACTACGTTGAGTGTTGTGGGTGCGATTCCCACACGAGACCACACTTTGTGTGAGACATAAATTGTTGTTTAGAGTTTGAGTGTTAATTGTGTCCGTTCATTGTATGTTTAGAAGTCACCGCGACACAGGATTTAGTCCTAGTGCGGGAAAAGTCTTTATAAAGTAAAGTAATAATTCCATTCTTGATTCATTATAACTGTTCTAGCATAACCTCGGTTGCATCCAAGACTGCATGAACATGCATGAACATGGATGTTTGTCTTGGTCTGGGTGTTTCTATGTATGTATTTACAAAAAAAGGTTTATATGTATGTTTATCCATTATCTAGTACCCTTAGTAGTACTTAGTTTGGGACTAGATGGTGTTGTGCGAATGTGGTAGAATATTATTATTATTATGACTTTCGCCTTGTAGCCGGGAACAGTCTTATCAGATAATACAAATAGGTATGTATTAGCTTTTCCATATAGGCTGCCGTGTAACCTCCACAGACCATAGGGATAGTGATTCTCCATAACGACCGTCAGCGATCTTCATGAAAGCCGTGAGTGACGACTCATTGACGAGCGATGATTAAGAATTAAATACGCAAATAACTTTGAAAATTCAAAGGTGGAGCCATTGATCTCGATCGAATCCGTTACATTGAGTGCATGCATGCCTGCAGTCTTTAGTATCTCTACTAGGCTATCGCTGCTTGCTCAAATATGATATAATATTGTTAATTAAACATCTAGTGCCCATAGCACAAGACTAGATGATGTTGTGTGAATGTGGTAGAATATTAAATAAAAACCTAAGTCTACTCCATTCACGGCCCTGTTCTACGCATTGCGCACACTCTGCTATCAGTCATGATCCACATAAATTCGCCACTCTTTGTTCCATACCTTAATTAACTACATACATGTGTTAGGCGTGATGTACGCTTATTATTATACACGATTACACCCACGTATTTAAGCGTATTATACACCTTTTCGCATTACAAAACTTATAAAAAGGTTAAAGGACATTTCGTACCGAAATAACTACGTTTTTATAACTCTAAAATAATAATTATGTATGTACAATATTCTAATAATATTATAAGTCTAATATTCTTCTTCATCGTATCCGTGGTTGAGACTTTCTATTCCCGAATCTTGGCTACAGCACTGTCTGAGTTCAATTTCTAAGGTCTTGGTTGATGAGCAAAAAGGGGCGTAAGCAATTGCGCCCGGGATTAAGATGAAGCTCCACAGTCACAGTGTACCTGTGAGTGGTCCATGATTGCACATCACGCCGTGTTCCCTACAGTTCCCAAAGAAGGGGACTAAAGCTGGTAAAAATGCATATAAGGTTAAGATAATTATAGAATTGACCGACTGCTATATAAATATAACATAACATAACTTCACACCTTTCATCTCCAAAGGGGTATGCAGAGGTGTATTATACACCCACACTATATAAATACAAATGTATTAAAAGCCATTTCAAATGCAAGCTTTAAAAGTCTGCGCTGTGAACCTCACATACTGGGTGTAAGGGACGGTGTACCGAAAACTGATACCAGTGATTCAGTTCATTATACTGAGACCCTTGGCGGTCGAATTTTCCGGAAAACTCTAATAACTCGATAATTTTCCAACATATTGCGATGTAGCTCTGCTAACATCAAGCTTGACTCAACTGGACAATCTTTTAAAATACAAAAGGGTGTCAAGCAGGGCGACCCACTCTCCCCCAAACTATTCACTTGCACACTTGAGGAGATATTCAAAGCATTGGCAGCCTCATGGGAGACCAAGGGCATTGTGGTCGGCAATAAGAGGCTTACAAACCTCCGCTTTGCCGACGATATTGTCCTTTTCGCTAACACAGCTCTAGAACTCCAAACCATGCTCCAAGAACTGAGCACAGCGGGCTTCAGGGTGGGACTTGCGATGAACCGGTCAAAAACTAAGATCATGACCAACAGTGCCGCTTACAGAGTCGAGGTGGATGGGCAGGCAATACAATACGTCGATGAGTACATCTATTTGGGCCAGTTAGTTTCTTTCGAAAACAGGCAGGAAAAGGAAATCGATCGTCGTATCGAAAACGCCTGGAAAAGCTACTGGTCCATGAAGACGCTAATGAAGGGAGATCTGCCAATCGCCCTGAAGCGAAAACTCATCGATATGTGTATCCTGCCCATTCTCACCTACGGTGCTCAGAGCTGGTCACTTACCGACTCGCAAAGGACTCGCCTTGGAGTCTGCCAAAGAGCGATGGAGCGCAGCATCCTGGGTGTCACACTAAAAGATAAGATACGGAACAGTATACTGCGCTCTAAAACAGGGCTAAAAGACGTGGGTCAAAAGGTTGCCAGCCTTAAATGGAATTGGGCGGGTCACGTCAGCCGCATGCAGAAAGACCGCTGGGCAAAAGTTACTACACTATGGGTGCCGACGGATGGACAACGCCGCAGAGGCCGGCCCAGAAAAAGGTGGCGAGACGAGCTGGATGCCTACCACGAGAGCTGGCTAGAGGTTGCGCATGACCACAAAATGTGGAAAGACTTAGGGGAGGCCTTTGCCCTGCAGTGGGACAGTATAGGCTAAATAAAAAAAAAAAAAAAAACTTGCGATGTAAATAGGAACACGCAAACTCGCACTATCAGCTGTTACGGCCCTACAGAGGCAGGTGGTAGCGGCAGTGCTTACGATGTAGCTACTGGTGCGCCTACTATGCTGCGGCCGCACGCCGCGGCCGATGTCACATCAGAGTAAACGCGCCATGTACATGTTTAATTCTTAGAATTTTACAAAAAATATGAATGCGGACTATAGTTACTATTTCATTACATTATTTGGCAAAAAGCAAAAGAAAAATCGGAAAATTCGACCACCAATGGCCTCAGTATCATGTACTGAATCACAGGTATCGGTTTTCGGTACACCGTCCCTTACACACTGTATCTACGAGTAAACTTGCCGTATAAATTACAAGGTCTATATTCTTTTAGAGACCTTCTTATAAATAAAACTTTAGTAATAACTCAAGAAATAACCTCAAATAAATCACCCTCGCAATTAATCACCAATTAAACCAACAAAATATCACCAATTGCCTCCTCATACGTCCACTAAAACAAGCAGACAAGACCGAGGCCAACGAAAATGGTTTTAATCAGTATCACAGCTCACAGAGCAAATCTAATTTCGGAAGCCGTCGAGCGAGTTCCACAAAATGTGGTTTCCCTACCAAACGTGAGTGTTGGGACGTCTTATCGATAGTTTGGTTTCTTCGAGAATCTGGAGAATTAGTAGTGAGTTTGCTGTGGATTGAGAAAGTCTTAAATGAATGTTTTCTGCATGGATTGTGTCGTAGTTTTAGCGGCTGCTTTGTTTACTGTACTGTGTTTCCTCTCAGGTATACGAAGAAGAGATACAAACAAAATGCTACGCAGAGGATCGAGTGACTTTTCAAAATTTATTGCATTAGTCATCGCTAGCTAAATAGTTAAAGTAAAACATCGCGAGGAAACCTGCATGTCTGAGGGTTCTCTATAATGTTCACAAAAGACATGTACTGCAACCGGCAAGTCTGTCAACCAACTTTGGGCTGCGTGGTGGACTATGGCGACGTTCTCATAGTGAGAAGAGCATTGCATCCAGCAGTGGGACAGATTATATACAGGGCTGATGATGATGAGGTATTTTTGAAGCGTAAGACAATAAATTATACAATAAAGTCGATTTTATCGAAAGTTCCCAACACTAAAGTTCAAGTAAAGAGACGCAGCCGGTAGGAATTTGACTTGTAAACCTAATATTACGCCTAAGGCGCCTCCGATGATTCAGATCAGATTATATCTGCCAGATAGCAGTAAGTTTACTAATAGATATCAGTTTAGATGTTACTCACATTTACATAATAAGAGCCCAGTGTCAATGGCAACGTCGCAAATTATTATCTAAAACTTGCTTTGCCCGCAGCTTCGCCTCATGGTATGTCGATAGAAAACATTGCATAATCTCAAATATTTGTCTCAAGTCTGGGTTTTATGTGTGTCTCTTTTATGTAGGTAATACAGCAGGCAAACGAGCAGGCGGATCACCGAGTCGCCAGTCGTGATCAGCAATTACCACCGCCCAAGGTCACAAGCAACACCAGAGGAGTCCCAAGTGCGTTGTCGCGGTCGAGCCGAGCCCATTCATGCTGAAATCAGCAAGAATCTACTACCTATTAAATGTTTTTAACGTAGCTGAATTTATACCCAGAGCAAGAATTATCTATAAAAAAAAACTTTAAGATACACGGACAAAATGGTCTTGTACGTGTCAAGAAAGACAATCAAAATTCAATTTTATTTGTGACAATAAGAACGTGAGCGCATTAGCGGCTGACCGCAAAGCGGCACACCGCGTGCTGTTGAGAGTTTTACAGTTTCGGGCATTGAGGTAACAAATGGTTTCGGTTATTTGATTTTTATATGAAAATCGCACGAAACAACGTACTGACTTGCGGCCAATGTATATTCTGCGCCCAACCGATAGTGCGTTCACGCTCTTAAACCATTGACTAGAATAAGGCAGTAGGTATGTTTAATATTCATTACAAATCTCTGTTGTCCCTAAGTCAGCCATATTTAGTTAGTTCAACAGCTAAGCGGTTAGAACCGGTTGGTGGCTCAACACGCTGCCCGCGGTGGAAACGTGATTTTAGACAGACGTTAATTAAATCACCGTTATGTTATTTACACAGTTAAATTGCTTATGGCCAACAAAAATAGATAGAAACTGTACCTGTACGCAATTTACCACACCAGAATATATGCACACACAGGAGAAAAATATACAAGAGATAAAGAAATTATTTCACTCACCTGTAAAGTGCCAACTTACGTTTTAAAAATTATATATATAATATAATTAAAAATACTATTGGGCGCCAATGTCGCACGAGTGATTGATTTCCACGGGGTAGCCGGGATCGATCACTCGCCGAGCAATTAAAGAGAGATAATTAGGTTGACTTACGGGAAATAAATAAAAAATATCACCAGGAAAGTTTAAACTCGCGTTATAATTCCAGTTATTCGATGGCTTTAGTTATAAATAAAAAAGCTGACAATTAAGATTAGCAGATGAGACAATTATCCAGGGCGTGGGCGACGTTGGCACTTCACAGGTCTTCGGATGATCGTAGTACTCAACTGGCGGTGCTGGCCGAAGGAAAGGGCCGAGCCTCGTATCCGCTGTATTTATAGGGCCGGCGCGGAGGGGCGCGAGGGAACGGCCCATTGCTGTGCGTCACTCGTAGCGAGGCTCGCGGCGCAGGAGCGCGATGTGACGTCACAGTATATTGGCCAAAATAAATGAATGAAGTATCTTATACTTAGCTATTAGGCTGCAAACGCGACGTTTTCAAGACACGTTGGCACGTGGACGTCGATACCGGATTCACAATTTTCGCAAATGTCAAACAATAGTTCACAATGTTTTTTATCACAAATGAACCGATGCCTTCTGATCAAAGAAGCGGCACTCAATCGGGTTAACGTATTAACAAAACAAGAGTGTGGCTATTGATTCTAGGGAATTACAGATTTCATTCTGCTACTGAGAAAGCCATTTACACAACACTTGTCTACCGAGAATCAAACAACGCCTTACGATAACATAAGCCCACATTCTCTGCCTCTACAGCTGCAGCAGTCATAGCATGTCTTGTCTTGCGCGTAGTAGATCGGCAAAGTGAAGCAAGAGAGCAGAGGTAACTTTTTGGATGGATGACCTGGATGCGGCCTGAACACTAGAGCGTTACTGTGTTTAGTAGGTCAAATAAAGCACGTGCACGACGTGCAGGGCCAGGCATAGGCCTCCCCAAAGCTCTCCACACAGACCAATCAATAATAATTGACGACCGGTTGGTGCAGCAGGAGTGTAAGCGACTGCCACGCCGAAGGTCGCGGGTTCGATTCCCGCTCAAGTCAAACATTTGTGTGCATGAACATGGATTTTTGTCTTGGTCGGGGTGTTTCTAAGTATAATGTGTATGTATTTACAAAAAAAAGTATATAGGTATGTATGTTTATCCAT
This sequence comes from Euclidia mi, assembly GCA_944739405.2. Taxonomy (NCBI): domain Eukaryota; kingdom Metazoa; phylum Arthropoda; class Insecta; order Lepidoptera; family Erebidae; genus Euclidia; species Euclidia mi. Next base: position 4,653,445 of record OX123205.2, on the reverse strand, counting down.
TATCTAGTACCCATAGTACAAGCTCTGCTTAGTTTGGGACTAGATGATGGTGTTGTGTGAATGTGGTAGAATATTATTATATTACTAGAGGACGCCAGCAGCTACGCTTGCAGTTTTTTTTATATTTACCCGTTTTGGCCGATCCCGTGGGAATTTCGGGAAATCCCTTCTTAGTGCACCCCTACGGTCCTCAAGGAACATACATGCCAAATTTCAGCTTCCTGCGTTCAATAGTTTCGGCTGTAGCGTGTCTGTCAGTCAGTCAGTAACGCAAGGATTTTATATATTAAGATTATTATTAATCTTTCTTCTTACAGCAAATTATTTATCGCTAAAACTATTCTACTAATTCAAATTGTAAAACAAACGGTTCGCAGCGCTATTATTGTGGCATCGGAGCCCCGAAGCCACAACACGGCTGTTAATACGCGGTCGTACGCTGGCGCTTTGTGGTCGCGACACCCACCACAACGATATTCGACATCCGTATTACGACTATCGATTTGAATAATTTGACTGAATAATTGCCAAGTCTCGCGGATTATGTAGTGGGTGTTTCAGTTTTTAAGTAGAAGGTTGTAGGTTCTGTACCCTCTATCATTGCCTTATTACATGCCATGGGTGTCGTAAGAAAAGTAATGAATACGAAGCATCTCTGTGAAGAAACGGCAATGTATGTAAGTATCTATTACCATTTTCAATAACTATTTATCTACGTAGGTGTATTGTATTTCTTTGTATCTTTTTTTGTATTCTAATTTCTTCTTGTTATCACATGCATGAGTCACTAGAGGGCCTAATTGAAAATCGGCGCCAGGTGATCGCCTGGCAGATGCCGAATTAGGTCCTATTTTAACTACACACCTTACTCCTCCTGTACTGCTCTTTCATTTAATTGTATTTTCCTTGTCTTGTTTGTTATTTTTTGCTCCTGCTCCTGTTTCTCCTGTTTCACCATGTCTATTCTGAGAAGGCTAACCAAAAGTATTATGCTTGAGTATTATGATGTACAGTAAATATATACAAGTGATATAGAAGGTGTAACAGTTGCAGCACCTTACAAAATGTAAATTGTGTATTATGCAAAACCTGGCGATGAAAAAGAGTGACCGTGAGTTTTATTGCCCGTTCTTTCTCATGGTTCTACCTATTGCTTTGCGAACGTGGCAGTAAATGTAAATGTAGAAGCATACAGTAATAATGTTTTAAATTTGAGTATAAGTAATTATTTTATAAATTTATTATTTTGACGTTCATAAGCGTCACATTGTGACCCAAATGAATAAAGGATTTTGAATTTGAATTTGAATTTGAATTTATATAATTATGGAATGTTCTATTTTTTTGTTTTTATTAAATAAATCTTATCCTTTTTTTGTCACTTTATCATTTTTTGGTAGTATTGCTTGTGTGTATTGATGTGTCTTATAATGTGTAATGTGTGTATGATAAATAAATAATATTTCAATTTTAAACTTTCGCGATTGGTATACATCATACAAAATTAATTAGCGGGTCTTAATCGCGTGTGAGAGATATGTAATAATATCTAGGCTTTGGGCTGAAATTATGGCATCACGATGAGGAGACTCTGGAACTTGCAATTGGATGTATTAGTATTGTGGGCGCAAATTTATCCCACTTCTGACACCAGAATCAGGGAAGCTTCCTATAGTGTAGAGACAGTTTTGATAAATAAAAGAGACAACTATCAAATCATACTTTCATTTATTCAGTTTGGCACAAGGATATATCTTTAGATTACGTCGTGATTCTACATTTACATTTACAGCCCAGTTCGCAAAGCAAAGACATAGAACCAAGAGAAAGAACGGGCAATAAAACTCTTGATCATTCTTTTCAATAACTATAGGTATATAACAATAATTAACAAACAGTGGTACAGCCAATTTATATCAAATAGCAATGTTGTGGGTAGTTTTATATTACTAGAAAGGTCTGTCTTACAACAGAACATAATTAGCATTATTTAGCATCAATATAATTTACTAAATGTTTACCACAGGTATATACCTAATGAAGCTCATTGATAAGACTTGATCCACAGTATATTATTCTATCCTATATTACAATCTACAATATCTCACAAACGATCAAACTACCCACAACACAATATCAATAAGATAATGATTACACTATCTTACATTGTTTCCTAGATGATGAAACAAAAGAAAAAGCAACACAGAATATTGGAACACAGTGGCAATTAAATAGTCAGAACCATATCGTACCTGAGCCGTCGTCGAAGGAGAATAGGACGAGCTAGCCGAGCCTGTCGACTTATATAGGTACACCTTATTTACACGTTTGACAGTTTAACTGTCAAACTGTCATGTCAGTGTCATTTAGTTGCCACTATCCTCTTACATATTATGTATAAATACTTGGATATCAGTAATTTCAGCCCAAAGCCTAGATATTATTACATATCTCTCACGTGCAATTAACTTATTTTAGGTATACATACCTATTTGGTTCCAACGTTTCGCTCGTCTTGCACCGAGCGTGGTCGCGGAGAGACTGATGAGAGCTTAGCCCCTTCTTGTGGAAGTGCGGATTTCGGCACCTACCCTCACTTGGTCTTTATTTAAGTTCGCAATGTCGGTACTCCGACACACTACACTAATGACGACTATACACTGTTGAGATTTATCTCTGTGGCGGTGTCTACACTTGCTGATGACTGGATTCGAAGTAGCCGATAATCTATATCCATCCTCCCGGCTGAAATTGTTATGTTTCTTGATTTCTGCCGCTTCACGTACTATCCTGGAGTAATAGTGACGATCGGTGGATAAGACTTGTGGTGATGCAGTTCTATCCAGTGGTTTGGTCCAGACTCCAACAATTGCTCAGCTATCGCCGACTTATTAATATGTCGGTTTTTTACAGCTGCGATATGTTCCTTTACTCTTTCAGCGATTGTACGCTTAGTCTGCCCGATACGTTGGAACCAAATAGGTATTTTAAATACCTTAAATAAGTTAATTGCACGCGATTAAGACCCGCTAATTTATTTTGTATGAAATAATATTTCATTTTATTTAATTTCAATCTTGACATAAAAGCTCATCACACCTTATACAAAACCGTTAGGCCATCATTGATCAGTATTATCTCAATGCAGGCCAGCCTGGAATACTTTAGGACAAATTCCACTGAATCGTCCATCCAGGACGATTGTTTTTTTGGCTGACAATGCCATTGCGATGCAAATTAAGTATAGGCTATTTCAAACAGATGTCTGTAAAAGCTTGTATGAAGACTGTCTAGAGTTACCGTAGCCAGGTGGGAAACTGTTCTGTGTTGCAGTGGAATCTGTAATACATCCACCTGACCACGATAGACAATTTATCTAAACACTTTTACTGCGGTAGCACAGCGATGAATTATAATCCTAATATTAATAAAATGTCTTACCAACTCTTACTGATGCTGTTCTTGAGTGGACCTATAAGATTAACTCATAATTTTGGCCAAAATAACAAGAGAATCAAATAAATACCAGTCCAGTTCAGCGTAGTCCTTCTCCTCGGGCACCAATCAGGAATTCACACACTTGTTTTACAAAGTTCAATGTTCAATATATCATCAATTTATCACTAAACTTTGCCGGAAGTCAAAAGCGGCAATTATAAGTATTTACAAGTTAATTCAATTTGCGTTAATTCAAAAGGCGATCAATTTATTACAATATTACAAACGGAGCTAGCCCAAAACCCAAAGCGTCTTTTTCCGGAAGGGGAAGTTGACAGTTCAGTGTGACCATTGTCAGAAATTTTCAATAGACTAAACAAAATGTTACTTAATCGCTATAATCGATTTGACTTATAATAAAAACCAATTCTATTTCAAACAAAGACGATAAAATTAGTTGGTACCTACTTAAGAAGCAAAGTTGTTAAGGAAACTAATTTTACCCCACTATAGTAAATGAGAGTAAATGTGGAAAGTGCAGAAGATGTCAAAGTCAAAGTCAAAATCATATAGGTCTTCATTTAGGCCACAAAGTGACGCTTATGAACGTCAAAAATTTAAGTTAATTACTAGATGATTCTACATTTACATTTACTGCCACGTTTGCAATGCAATAGGTAGAACCACGAGAAAAAACGGGCAATAAAACTCGTGGCCACTCTCTTTAACTGCCAGTATAATGGTTTTACATGTTATCTTTGTAAGGAGCTGCAACTGTTTCACATTGTGAGTTATCTACTAATGCAAAATGAATATTCAAACCGACGCGACGATATCCAGCACTGGACTAGTAAAAGCCACATGATAATATAGCTATACAAAATAATGAAATCAAAATCGTTTATTAACTTACTTCACAAGAATACGCTTAAGAACATCAAATTTATAAAATAATTACTTAAAGATTCTAAAATTACAAAATTCTACATTTAGTGCCACATTCGCAATGCAACGGCGTAGCACCATGAGAAGAACGGGCAATCAAACTCATGGCCACTTAAAAAGTTATCAGTATAACCCCCTCTTATCTTGTCATCTGTGCAGCAGAATATCTAGTATTCAATAAAAGCTATTAGTAAAGTTAACTGGGACTATCATTCATCATTTACATGCATCAAAACTTTTCCTCTTTTTGTCACTTAATCATTTTTTTGGTAGTATTGCTTGCGTGGGTGTAGCAATATACCTCTGCCTACCTCTTCGGGGATATAGGCGTGAGACTATGTATGTATGTACTCGTATGTATGTAAAACTTTAGCGCGTGATCTAGTTTACCGAATCGCTATAATTATTTTGTATCATCATCATCATCAGCCTTTAACAGTCCACTGCTGGGCTAGGCCTCTCCTTTGAAAGGAGGAGATGGCCTACTATACCACGCTGGCCAAACGGGTTGGTATAGGGTTTGTATCAAGTTTTCCTTCTCTTACAGTGCTGTTCTCTGCATAATATGCTCCCTCTATCGGCTCTTACGACACCCATGGGATGATATGGGGTGGTGACAATCCGTATTCCTAATCCGTCACCACACGGACCCATTATTTTGTAACTCATACAATAATATAGAACAGCCAGATTTATGTATGAATTGAATTTGGATGTAACGGAGATATAACAGGTTTTATTTCAATAAAAAGCGCTTGTTCAAATGCAGAGATATGTCAACATATCAAGTCAATTATTTGAATAATTTTTAATTTTAATGTTAGCAAAACATTTTTCGGGATATGTTATATGCTAGCTTCTGCCAGCGGCAGTGATAGTCTAAGAGAGAAACCGACTGACTTCCAGCAGGTATCGGGTTCGAGGGTAAACCTCGCAACACTGACTTTTTGAAGTTATGTGCGTAAGGTATAACTTATCGAAAACATCGTGAGGCAATTTGCACAGTAATAGTTCTCACAGTAAGAAGGGGTATGGCACAGTAATAGGACTGATGATATACGCATTGGCGTACCGGGTTACTTTTCAGGGTAGACCTGGGTCTGTATAAGACAATGGTGTGAATTGAAAAAATAATTATTTTTTATATAATAGAATTTGAATCAGTAACAAAAATTCGAACGACGATAATCAGTTTTATTTTAGATAGCTGCTACCCGCTGCTTCGCACGCGGAAAAAAGTAACGTTTTAGAAAGTTATCTGCCAAATCTCATCTTTATACAGCCGGCGGTATTCCAGATTTCAATATGATTGACCCTTTGCTTATATATATAATTATACAAAAATTCGTGTCATAACAACAGCGCTACCTACCGAGTCAAATTGTAGCCTATATGTAGCGCAATAAAATCCTGTATCTTCCAGTTAAAGTCTCATTTGAATCGGTTCAGCCATTCCAGAGATTACCCCAAACAAACAGAAAGACAGACAGACAGACAGACAGACAGACAAAAATGTTAAAAAGGGTTGTTTTGGACTTAGAATCGTGTCACTTACTATATGCACTTGAAAAAACATAGTTATTTTGAACTCACAGACAGACACTTCAATTTTATTTATATGTATAGATGAGCAGAAGAAGTAAAGACTTGTTATCGCGACAACAGCGCCAACTACCGGGTCAAATTGTAGCCTCTATGTAGCGCTATAAAGTCCTCTACCTTGCAGTGAAAGTCTCATTTGAATCGGTTCAGCCGTTTCAGAGATTACCCCGAACAAACAGAAATACAGACAGACAGACAGACGGACAGACAGGCAGACAAAAATGTTAAAAAGGGTTGTTTTGGACTTAGAATCGTGTAACTTACTATATGCACTTGAAAAAACATAGTTATTTTGATATCACAGACAGACACTTAAATTTTATTTATATGTATAGATGTATAGATATTCTGTGACTGGCTTGCACGTGTAATCCACACTGAAATATCGCGAAAATACAAGGCAGCCTATCTTAATTTTCAAATAAGCTATTGATACTCGATACACAAATACTCGAATAAGTAAATATACATGTATTTTTAGGTAGAAGAGCCTGCATGAGTGGCCCAGTTCGACCGTGGAAATACTTACTACCTTCAGACAGTAAAATAGACGTAAAGTTTCAATAGCTATACTCTTGCGTTTCATTCCCTATTCCTTCTTCCTCATCCCACTTCTCCTCGTATCCCTTTCTCAACCCAAAGGGCGGCAACACACTTGTGACTCCTGTGGTGTATCCTTCGGCGGCGGTAATAGCTCACCATCAGGCGATACGTCTGCTCGTTTGCTGCCTATTCACTACATAGTATAAAACAAAGTCTGTATTCTGTCTGTCTGTCCCTATGTATGCTTAAATCTTAAAAACTACGCAACGGATTTTAATGCGTTTTTTTTTAAATAGATAGATTAATTCAAGAGGAAGGTTTATCTCTATAATTGACGCGGGTGAAGCCGCTGGCGACGTCTAGTCATCATCATCATCAGCCCTGTATATAAACTATCCCACTGCTGCTGGGCACGGACCTCTTCTCACTATGAGAAGGGTAAGGCTATGGTCCACCACGCTGGCCAAGTGCGGGTTGGCAGACTTCACATTTCTTTCGAGAACATTATGGAGAACTCTCAGAAATGCAGGTTTCCTCACGATGTTTTTCACCGTTTAGCAAGCGATAATTAACAATTTAATACGCACTTTAACTCCGAAAAGTCGTAATTAGTGCGCGACGTGGATTCGTACCCAGACCCTCTGCGTAGCAGTCTGTCGGTCTCTCCACTAGGCTATCGCTTCTTAACACGTCGATGTCTAGTAAATGATCAATAATACATGTATATAAATGACTATTTGATCTATTTCCAGCCAAGGTGTGCTTTCGCTCTACACATCTGTCCAATTGTAGAGAAGAAGCATCGGGTACGCGACCCCAGCTTCCTCGAGCTACCGCAATTATTACCAATATCCCTTCCGTGATTGCGGTATCCTTTGTCACCTTTGACTTCCTTTCCAAACACCAACCTCCTGTAACACTCCCCTACCCTGTCCTAAATTCCATTCTCTTCCCAATCCGAAGTACAGGTGGAGAAGATGGCAGTATGAGTTTTAGGGGATTAAATATTACTTTACCCCAGGAGGGTACCGGACCTACCGGAGAATCCCTCTCTGAGCATCTTCGCTCAGACTGCCCCATCGTATCTGGGGGGGGGGCGAAATTCCCAACGGCGACGCGCTTTGCCACACGTCACGTTTTGTCTCCCCGTCAAACAGAGGCAAAAGGAGGGCTAGGGAATGCCTGTTTGCAACGGTGAATGTTTGTGGAGGAGTGGATGGTAAGATTGATGAATTGTGTGATATGATGGATGTAAGGGAAATTGATATACTAGGAGTGAGTGAACGTAAGAAGAAAGGTTGTTCAACAACTACTCATGGCCGATTTAGTGCATATTGGTCTGGAGTTGTTGATTCTGAGAGAGCTAGCCAAGGAGTTGGAATGATTCTATCAGATAGAATGAATGAGTGTGTGAAAGAATATGCATTTGTTAACTCCAGGTTTATTTGGGTGCGACTAAAACTCGGCTTAACTAAAGTCTTTAATGCTCCAGACATGTTCAAACCGTCAAATGTAAGACAGGAATTCTGGGATAATGTAAGAGATGTGCTTGCTAAGTGTGAGAATAATGAAAGGATAATTATGTTAGGCAACTTTAATGGTTGGGTAGGTGTGTGTCGTGATGGCTATGAAAGGTTTCTAGGGCGATTTGGTGACGAGAGGGTGAATGAAAATGGTAAAAGTTTACTGGATATATGTATGGAGAGAAAGCTTGTGGTGACAAACACTCTGTTTAGTCACAAGATGATTCATATGTATACATGGCAAAGGCAGACAGACCGAAGTATGATAGATTTTGTTGTGATAGACGAATGATTGAAAGCAAAAGTGAAAGATACTAGAGTGTACCGAGGCTAAAACGTGGGTACTGACCACTTGTTGGTTGTTAGCCGCATAGCGGGACTAACCACAAAATGGCGCCATCGTCCTCGCATACACTCACCTGCCATAAAAAGAGTGAAAGTTGAAAGATTTGAAGAAGAGGATGTACGTAGTCGGTATAAAGAGGAGTTGGAAGAAAGATTTAAAGAATTGTTTGAGGAAGATGATTGCGAGATAGAAGAATTTTGGAAAGAGTTTAAGAATGGAGTAATAGAGACAGTAGTGTGGTCGCGGAAAAGCGCAAAGCATGGATGGACTTGCTGGCCATAAGAGCCAACGAAAGCATACAAGGTAGTGTGACTGCCAATGAGAGGATAGTAAAAGAAAAGTATGACAGGTTGAAATATAAAGTAAAAGAGACAGTGAGAAGAAAAAAAGAAGAATGTAAGGATAAAGTTGATAGAAAGTTTTCTTAGCATTTTCAGGCCAATATCAAATTATTCTGGCACTTGGTTAGAACAGCCCGAGGCAAAGCTGGAGACTCAAAAGTTGGTGTGATAAGGGATGAAAATGGAAATATTATAAGAGAGCATGGGGAAGTTTTGAATCAGTGAAAGATGTATTTTGAGAATTTGTTTGAACGAGGAGAAAGTGAAACTAGGAATATAGTAGCGAATGAGGAAGATAATAGTGAAAGTAATATAAGTATGGAAGAGATACGGTATGCAATAAAAAGTATGAAAACGGGTAAAGCTGCGGGGTATGACAGGATATCTGCTGAAATGCTCAAGGTAGGCGAAGGCGTCACCGCAAGCCTGCTGTACCTACTTTTCAAAAAATGTTGGCGGTCCGGTCGTATACCAGGTGACTGGAACAAGGCCGTAATTGTGCCACTGTACAAGGGAAAAGGGTCCTAACAGGAATGCAAAAATTATCGCGGTATAAGCCTCCTGAGTGTTGTTGGCAAATTGTATGCAAAGATACTGATTGAAAGAGTGATCTCTGAAACGGACAGTAAGATTTGGGTGTGCAAGCGGGATTTAGAAAGGGAATGGGATGTACGGATCAAGTCTTTTCCTTAAGGTGCATTTCAGAGAAAATCTTAAGTAAACACCAGAAGGTTTTCTGCGCCTTTATTGACCTGGAAAAGGCTTACGATCGAGTGGTGAGGGATGAACTTTGGTCAACACTTTCTGTGTATGGAGTGAACAGCAGTCTGATACGGGCACTTGAATCCTTATACGGATTCAAGTGCCTGTGTCAGAATAAACGGGGCCTACACGGACTGGTTTATCATTGATCGTGGTGTTAGACAGGCATGTGTAGCGTCTCCTTGGCTGTTCAATCTATTCATGGACAGTTGTTTGACCGATCTGAAAGAGTCTGAATGTGGATTAAGAATGGGTGAATCTGTGTTTAAGACCCTGTTATACGCTGACGATCAGGTTCTTTTTGCGCCGTCAGCGTCTGATTTACAGCAGATGGTCACCGTAATGAATGAGGCGTATAAGAAGAAGGGCATGAAAGTGAATGTAAGCAAGACTAAGGTCATGGTCATAGAGAGGGAAGACAGTATAACTGAATGTAACATAATGATAGGAGATGAAAAAGTGGAACAAGTGAATGAGTTTGTGTATTTAGGGTCTATGTTTACGAGAGATGGCAAATGTGAAGGAGATTGAAATTAAACTACAGTTTACTTCTTGGGTTTACGATACTATGTGAAGGAGATGTTGAAAGGAGAGTGAAAGCAGGAAATAGTGTGAATGGCGCCTTACAGTCCATCATCAGTAATGAAATTATTCCAAGTAAGGCTCGCCTTGCTGTACTGCAGGAAGTTTTGGCGCCAACGCTGATATATGGAAGCGAATCATGGGTATGGCAGAAGAAACATGAAAGTAGAATCAATGCTGTGGAGATGAGAGCTTTAAGGAGTATATGCGGAGTAAGGCTGATAGATAAAGTGAAAAACAGTGTGATACGAGAGAAGTGTGGTCTAAAAGAAGATGTAGTGATAAAGATTGAAAAAGGAATGTTGCGATGGTTTGTACATTTGGAACGGATGGATGAAAGAAGAAATACGAAAGAAGTGTATCGTGTAAGAATGAATGGAGATGTCGGTAGGGGGCGCCCAAGACGAACGTACGCCGACCAAATAGGTGACGTACTAAAAAAGGGCCAAATTAAAAGTACCCATAACCGGCGAGCATGTATGATGAGGTTAATGAATGTCGAGGAAGCGAAAGAGGTGTGTTCGAACCGGAGCATTTGGCGTTCCATAGTCTCTGCCTACCCCAATGGGAGACAGGCGTGACGATAGATAGATATAAATGACTAATATTAATATATTACGTTGGACAAATCTGTGCTGTAACCGACCTCAGAAGGCAGACAAGTAATAGATGAATCTCATCAATAGGGTAGTTAATTTCATTGAGTGTTGATTGTTTTGCGCCCAAGGGAGTAATCCCTAAGACTTAAGTTTGATACTCCGTCTTGAGGGCCTGTGGTAAGAATCACGCCGAAGATATTATTCACAAGACGAACAATATAAATTATCTACCTTTGTTTCTCAAATGAAAAGGACATTGGGCAAATAGTATGGGAGAAAAACCCACGGCGGACAGAAATGAAATTGTGAGTATATATCGGTAAATGTCTCTAGTTTATCATGGTAAGGGTCGCTTTCTTGTGGGTTGTGGGAATTAAAAAAATAAATGAAAAAACTGATTCATATTTTTTACATTATTTATTCGGCTGCCTCCGTTGTCCAGTGCATAGCGTATGCGTCTGCTGATTGGAGATCCCGGGTTCGATTCCCAGGTCGGTCAAAAGTGTTACTGGGTTTTTCCAAATTCTCAGTAGCAGCAAGGAGTCGGGTGATGTGTCCGGTAACGGCAATAGGCTCGACCTCTATTCCGTGGGACCTAAAAATTCATGGCAAAATGTGGGTGTAATATTACCCCTCTGCCTACCCCTTCGGGGATACAGACGTGAGTCTATAAAAAATAAAAATATTTATTCGGCGTAATCGATGTCTATGGTTATTTCATCTAAAAATACCGCAGGAGTGTCAATTTCTTGATGGTGCCTAGCCCAGGATAAAAAATAAACGATACTGACAATATGCGCGCAACTGCCTATGGTACGGCGGCCATGTATACATAAGCAGTAATAATCCTCAACACTTTGTCTTCCTTGTCTCGCTGGGTTTATTACAATATATGTGTAGTGTTGTCGCGCTGTGACATGTCGCGACTAAATTCGTCCTCTTATCAATACTTTATTGCTTATAATATCTTGGTGCCGATAGAGCTCTATCAAGTAGACGCCATTTAGTCTGACATGACAGTACGACTTGGCCAGTCTTAAATGATAGCTTTCCAATGTGAATAATGTCAGCTCTTCATATGTTAACTGTGGGAAATCTCTAAAATCTGGATTGTTTCCATCTAATGGCATGAATACAACTCTGGAATGGATCTGAAATAAGTTAAAATATAACAGTTAATGTTTGTCGTCTACGAGACATTGATTTTCTCAATATGGCTATCCACTGACTAATAATAACGTTAGATAGCTTTATCAACGTTATTTACATTACGTACACAAGGTTTTCATTTCATAAAGAGGTAACAAGACAATATTATAATATTTAAAATGGGCGATACAGTATCACGCCATTAAATCAAGCGAAAACTCTTAAAGTGTATTAAAAACACAACTTACCTCTTGTGGTATTATTTCTTGTAACAATAACATAGAGTGATGTCAATATCTTTCATAAAACAATTCTGTAAGTATGTGTTTTCTGCGACGTAACACAGATCTGTCACACACCACACAGTTATTACGTCTATCCATACCAAATATATTGCAAACAAACAGCAATTAACTTGGTCCAGTAAACGTGCTTAGTTAATGAATAAATTCAAAAGAAAACCGGTAAATGACATTCGCGTTATTTTCTACTTTCGCTGCTTGCCATGGCAACACAAGGAATTCCTTCTTCGTTGACCACGTGAAATATCGAAAGCCTATGTCAGTTCCATACAAATTTTGCTCTTAGCGATAAGTGATATCGCTAATCGAATGCCATTTGGCTACAGGCTCTGATGTGTGAAAGAGAGGAATCGAACGTATACCTGCCGATTTGGATCACACGGCAGGCACATGCATGCAGTCGACGGAACCCATTTTATAGCTATTTTTAACAGAACGACAATTTATATTACTTAAATAGAGAATTCGATTTTCTTTTTGTATAAATATATTTTTAGTTCTAACTTTGTTCTCCCATGGATTCTAAAAAAAATTACCATATGTAATGGTAAGTGAATTTGTCCTCTTTCATTTTATACTAAATTCGTCAATGTCCGTGACCGGGTCGGAATACGCCCAATGTCCTTTGAAATACATAGTTGATATTATCAATATCTATACTATAATAAAACTGTGGAGGTGAAAAAGTCTGTACATTAAAGATATTTTGACGAAACGGTACTCTACGTGCTATCAATCGCCTAAGGAACTTCCTACCACCTAAAACTAAGACAATGCTTGTGCAAACTCTGGTATTTCCCTTTATCGACTATGGTGATGTATGCTACTATGACCTGAATGCAGATCTTCTTAACAAACTTGACCGTCTTCTCAATAACTGCATTCGATTTATTTTCAATCTTCGCAAGTATGACCACGTGTCTACTTATCGTTCCCAGTTGAAGTGGCTTCCTATTCGTCAAAGACGCAGTCTGCGTGCTCTCACTACTCTCTATTCCATCCTTATGTCTCCCAATACTCCCAACTATTTAAGTTCTTACTTTCAGTACTTATGCACCAACCACAATCGTAACCTTCGTTCATCTAATAACCTTCTCCTTCTCTGTCCTTCACATAGATCTTCTTTCATCCATTCTTCCTTTCCTACTCAAGCTATTCTTCTTTGGAATGACCTTCCTCTCGAAATCAGGACGTCCACTACTAGGTATCGCTTTAAGACAAAGGTAAAGCAGCTTTTATTGGCTAAGTTAGCAGAAGTATCATAACATCTAAATATATTTTAGGTACATATTTATTTATATATGTAGGTATACATATTATGTATGTGTATTTAAGTATAAGGTATAAGTATGTGTATGTAGGTATATGTAAGTATGGGTATGTAAGTATATGTACTTATGCATTTCTATCTATGTATGTATGTATTATTATTATGATTTAATTTTGTTTAATGTATGCGCGTCCATCATATCTATTAAATATATGTATAAGTCAAACTCCGCTTTTTAAAATACACCTACCATCAATCTCTGCACCACTCTAAGGTAGACTGGCAGAAAATGCCTAAGGCATTAAGTCCACCTTTATACGCTATGTGTGTATATAAAGTTAATAAATAAATAAATAAAATTGGCTAAAAAATCTAGGAAAATGCTAAAAAGCAATACTTGATATTTTTTAGAATTTATGTCTGTCTGTCTGTCTTTCCCTATGTTGCTAAAGATCTCTAAAATGGCGGAATTAATTTCAATAAAACTTACACTCATGTACAAAGGATACTTAAATCTATAAAATAGTATATGTTACATCACAATCGGCTGAGTGGTTTTCGGTGTACAGCTTGACCTCTCCTTTGTACGTAGTCCCAAACAAAACAGGGATCATCCAAAACTGGTTATATAAAATATGTGGTGCCATCTATGATCACTATAAGTTTGTTAGTAAAAGTATAGTTAGTCTAAATAGGTACCTTCAAAGTGTTTTATGGCTATTTACCGACCGATAGATGTCACTATTTTCAAATAATTTTCTAGCAAAATAAATGTTTCTTGCAAAAAAGACAATAATTATGTGTCGGGTATCTTTCTGTTATTAAAAAAATAATAGAATATACTTAATATTCGGCACTTTCATAAACAAAAAGTCTCTGTGTCAAAATTTATTACAATGTCCACTTAATTTAAACGGTCAATCTCATTTATTTCAAATTATTATGTTTATATAATAGTTATATAATCATTTCATTATTATTTATTTTAAATGATAAATACAATAACTATAGACCCTATTTTTAAAAAATTGTCGATTAGTCCATAATTATTATTTTCTATCTCGGTCGGTTTGTATATGTAAACATAGATGGCAGGGCCTGTATGGCAGCAGACGAGACGGCAGCCCACCTGCTCCTCGACTGCCCTGAGGTCGCACAGTACAGGCAGCAGTACCTGTCCAGATACAGCATTATGAGGGATGCAGTGGGCCACATCAAGAATCTGCTGGCCTTCCTCGAAGAGCTGGGGTGGCTCGAATGACGACACCATTCCGACCCGCACGCAAAATACACGCCAAGACGTGGAGTTGCGGAAACAGCCCGTGCCTTCAAGTATCAAGTAAACATAGATGGCGTTGAGCCAATGACGTCGCGATTTTAAGGGTAAAAAAGGGTTTATCTCGATTGCCAGCAAAACTACAAGTCCTACGGGAAAAACGTCAACGGCAAAGTTGTAGGTAATAAAAAGATCTACTACTTTTGTATTTACACTTTATTCACACAACGTCATAATTTATGTGAAAAATTCAAATAACCAAGTTTTTGGTTTTTTTATTTTTAACTTTTACAATAGGTTTTCTTTTACATTCGTGTGAAAACTTGCCTTTTTATGTTCCAAACACACTGTTAATGTTTTTTATTTAAAATATGTCTTTTTACGCCTTATTTTGACTTAATATCGAAATAAAACCCTAATTTTCAATTGAAAATTCTTACGTCAATATATCAGCCTTTTTTTTAAATTGTTCGTCGTGTTGTTCTTTGAAATTTCTACTTTCTGATGGTGGGAATAAAATATACATAACTAAGGTAAACGTTCTCAGAAAATGCAATGAAATGAAACAACTTCGAGACCGATTTTTAATCATAATGTACGATTTTGAGATATTTATTAAAATTAACACTTTATTTACTCGAAAAACGTAAGATTCCATGCTACATTAAAAAATAAGAACTTAAGATATACAACTAAAATGAGCAACCAAATAAGTTAATATTTAATAAGACATCTACAATATTTTGAGAAAGTTATAGAATCTTCTTTAAATTATAGCGTAGACTCCTATTTATTGCTTTTTTAAGATATTGTATATTATATACCTGAGTGACCCACAGACAATTTGAGCCCATCAATAGTTATTTTATAGAGAAGTGGGGAAGGGCTAGGTGGATCCCAGCCCTGACATGTATTTTTATGAAGAATAGAATAGAATAGAATAATTTTTATTTTCAAGAATATGGTGGTACAAATGGTGTTTAAAAGTAAAATAGTACAGCATATTCTGCCATTTCAGGCGTGTAAATTTTGAATATTACAATAGAGTTAATTAATTTGCAGACATATATAAATACAATTAAAAAATGTCATAATGTTTAATGTCTATCTACAATTCGATTTTATATAAAATAGTAAAAAAAAAAATAATAATAATAATGTCAAAGTTATTGTCTATAATTCGATTTTATATAAAAAATGTCATAATTTCAATTAATTTAGATTAAATAATTATGTCAGTATTGTGTATTTTCAATAAATTTATCATTTAAGTATTCATTAATGTCATAGTAAACTTTCTCCAACAACAACCTATACAGTACCGTGCGGAACCGTCTTGTTGGCAAGTCTGTAATATATACTGGGAGGTGATTATACAGTTTCACCGACATACAATATGAATTTCTTTTATATAGTTCTAGTTTAATTTGGGGTACTTTAAGTCGGTTTTTATGCCTCGTCCGACTACCTTTATTATCTCCTAGTTTCTCATACAGTTCCGGATTGTTTTTGACAAAGAGACAGGTTTCTAATATGTATAGACACGGTAACGGTAATATTTTATGTTTTTTAAATAACGGCTTACAACTGTCTAAATAGTCGCAATTGAAAATAGTTCTAATGCATTTCTTTTGCGCTACGAATAGTCTATTTACTTCGACTGAATTGCCCCAAACAATAATGCCGTAGCGGAGAATAGAAGATACATAGGCATGGTAGGTCATTATTGCAGTCTTTACATTGAGTATTTCTCTCACCCTTTTCAAAACAAATATAAAGCGATCAACCTTGTCAAGAACTTTTTGAATGTGCGGTTTCCAATTGCAATATTTGTCAACCGTTATACCTAAAAATACACAATCGTTAATATTATTTATCTGTTGGTTATTATGGTGCACTTCTATATTGGGTGTATTTGCTTTGTACGTTTGGAATTGTATTATATTTGTTTTGGAAATGTTAATTTTAAGATTGTTTTGGTTTAACCACTTTATAGTTTTGTCGAGAGCGCTACTAACTTTACATTCTAGAGATTTTATATCACTGCTATTAATTAAAAGTGTTGTGTCATCCGCAAAAAGGATACATTTTTGACCAATTGCATCGGGAAGGTCATTAATATAGAGAAGAAAGAGAAAAGGAGATAGCAAACTACCTTGCGGTACACCGTATTTATTATGTATATATGAAGAACGGTACCGTTTTTGTTGATTTTGTGTTATACTTTCTATTTCCACACATTGGATTCTGTTTTCTAAATAACTTTTGATCCAGTCGTATGCATTGCCGCGTAAACCATAGTTATATAATTTTGACATTAGTGTATCATGGCACACGAAATCAAAGGCCCTGGTCATATCTAGAAATATACAGGCTAACATTTCCTTATTGTTTATGGCTTGGGTAATTTGTTTAAACAATGAGAAGCATGCTAAAGTTGTAGAACTTTGTTTTTTAAAGCCATATTGTTCACTTTTTAGGATGTTACATGCCGATATAAAATTTTCTAGCTTATTATGCATAACTTTTTCGTACACCTTTGCTATAATTGGGATAAGAGTTATCGGTCTATAATTTTGCATATCAGTCTTTGCTCCTTTTTTATGTATGGGTTTTACAATTGATTGTTTTAATCGTGTTGGGAATTTCCCCTCTGTTATTGACAAATTAATTATATATGTAAGTGGGGTCAGAATAGTTGTGGCACATTTCTTTAGTACCTTAGTATTTATGTCATCGAAACCTGTCGAGTGTGTATTATTTAGAGATTTAATAATATTATGGATGTCAAATTCATTTACTGGTGTTAAAAAAATACTTTTAGAATTCATTGGAATGGAGTGATGTCGGTTAGAATTGTCATTTTTTACATTGGTAATGGATATATAAAATTCGTTAAATAATTCGCATATTTGTTTTGGGTCTTCGTGCCGAATGTTGTCAACTATTATAGAGGTAATCTTAGTGTTGTTACTTGTATTATTTGTAGTATTCTTTATGAGTTTCCAAGCAGCACTGCATACATTTTTCGAATTGGCAATGTAGCGTTGACTGTCTATTCTTTGCGAGGCAAGTATACACTTTTTTAATGTTTTTGTATATAGGTGATACATTGTTTTATTATATTTTTTGTTTGTTTTATTTTGTTGATACGTTAGATATAACATCCGTTTCTTAATACAGCATAGTTTTATGCCCTTGGTTAACCATTTGTTTTTGATTGGTTTATTTGTACATTAAATTTTTTTTATTGGAAAGCAAAGATTATACATTAGGGTAATAGTGTCATGAAAGCTATTGAATGCTTGTTCAGTATTTTGGTATTCAAAAACCTCAGCGAACGACAAACAAGATAGATACTGGTTGTACTTGTTTATGTTTTCAGTACTTAAGTCTCTGACATATTTAAACCACGAAATTGGGGGCGTATTCTTTGTTTTTTGGCAAGTTTCCAATTTAACTGTTATTGATTGCGCTGTTTCGTGGTCTGAAAGAGCTAGATAATGAAGATTAGACTTAGGTTCTTGTATATTGCTTACTATGAGATCCAAACAAGCGTTTTTCCTTGTTGGTAAGATAATGTGATTTTTTAAATTATTGTTGTGCAGTATAGAGCTTAGTTCGTATGACTGTTTATTTGATTTTTTCATATCAATATATGAATAATGTTGTTCACTGTTCTGTATTTCGAATACTGACTAGGTAACTGTTTTTACAGCTGATACGAAATAACAGGCAGTAAGGCCTAGATCCACCTAGCTCTTCCCATTTTCTCTATTAAATAACTAATAATGGGCTAAAGTTTTCTGTGGGTCACTTAGGTATATACATTATCTTAAAATAACAATAAATAGAAGTCTACAGTAGTTGACGCAGCTAAACGTGCGAGTACCTTTGGTAACGAGGCAGCTTTGTGTAGTCCACAAATTGTTGTATCAAAAGACTGAGTGTTCTTTATGTCCGTTGATGGCATTCTGGGATGGTTCTGCGAAACAGAACTGTCACTGTCCCGCTGACACAACCTCCCCCAAACACAAAATTCACCGGCGGCAAAGGCATATTTGTAGTCGGCGACTGATCGTCACTCCCAGCCATATTATTTGTAGTTGTTGGCGAATAAGCGCTATTCCCGGTTGGTAGCAACGGGGCGCCATTCCCAGCTACATCCGTTGTTGGTGACTGAGCGCTATTCCCGACAACTTCTATCGTAGCTGACGACTGCGCACCTTCACTAGCACTGTTTATATAATGTCCCACAGCACGAGGTCCTTCATATCCGTACACAATTATGATGTTAAAAATAAGAACACTGCATATACACACAACTACGTGCCATCAAGTATCAAGTAAACATAGATGGCGTTGAGCAAATGACGTCATTTTCTGAAT
This sequence comes from Euclidia mi, assembly GCA_944739405.2. NCBI lineage: Eukaryota > Metazoa > Arthropoda > Insecta > Lepidoptera > Erebidae > Euclidia > Euclidia mi. The sequence goes on along the minus strand of OX123205.2, from coordinate 4,634,378 downwards.
GGCGGTGTTAAGATTCTCCGGGATTGATGAGGTTCTCGGATAATTTGCTTTCGTCAGCGTTGGATTACTTGAATTGTGTATTTGACGTTACTTATGAGTTTTTGAAGTTTATGATTGTTAAAAGGTATCGTGTTTCTTTGATTTCTTTCGGTCGTTCGTATATTGTTCTTATACAGTACAAGTGTCTCATTTTGCCCAAGTTTCCAACTTCCCACTTCTCACGTCACGTACGTGGGAATCTTTGGGCGGGAGACTGAGGCCTGAATTCAGATACCTCTTGAATTACTCAACGGGGCTATCTTACTTTCGGCATGGCTGGATATTCGTAGTCCTGTGTGTATTTTCTAAATAAATCGCAGAGACAGACACTTGACACAGCTGGAATCGACATCCGAACATGTTGTTTTTCATATGATCAGTTATATGTGGCGTGTTCACGAATGAGCGGTAAAAATAATTTACATGTTCTATGTGAACGTGGTAATACAGTTAATGTTCTGTATACAGAAATTCTCTAAAGATATATATTAGGTATATAATATACATATAAAAGTTATAAATATTATATACTCTTGGCACAAATGTCATGCTAATTAAGTTCCAACATTTACGCGAACAAAGTCGCGGGCACAGCTAGTTATTATTTATAACTGTTTTATCTCAGTAGATGAAAAATTTTACTAGTAATGTCTACAATGTGAAACAGTTGCAGCTCCTTACAAAAATAAAAGCACAATCATTATATTTGATTGAAAAGAGTGGCCATGAGTTTTATTGCCCGTTCTTTCTCGTGGTTCTACCTATTGCATTGCGAACGTGGTAGCTAATGTAAATGTAGAATCATTAAGTTATTAACTTAAATGTTGAAGTACATAAGCGTCACTTTGTGGCCTAGATGAATAAATGATTTTGACTTTGACTTTGACTTCAGTCAATGAACGTCTACTGTTGGATATAGGCCTTCCCAAAGGCTCTCCACATAAACAGGCCTTTGTTATTATCCGACACCAAGAAGATCGTCAGTCCACCTTGCGGGAGGTGTACCTTTGCTGCGACGTCCAGTGCGTGGCCATCACTCCAGAACCTTTCTGCTCCAAAATTTCTTCTAGCTAAGTAAACTGGCTGTGTTTCTTTATTACCTCTGAGTTCAGAGTTTTGAGCAAAATACTTAATAAAATTTATGAAAAAAAAAAAACCGATTTCAGTCATCTTTATAGGTAACTAGAGTTCGTGCGCAGCTTCGCCTGTGAATTATAAATCTAAACCTTCTATTAATCTGTACTAATAAATCCTCAATCGTTTTCTTATATATATAAAAAAAGCGGCGATAGCCCAGTGGTGTACGTAACAGACTGCTGAGACGATGGTCTCGGGTTCGATCCCCAGGTATCCCTCAGGATACACACCTCTTTTTTTTTTATAAGACAACTCCCGCATCAGGACTAAATTCTGTGTCGCTGGGGACTTTCCAAAAATACAACTAACGGACACAATGAACACACAGACTCGAAACAACAATTTGTGAATTACACAAAGTGTTGCCTCGTGTGGGGATCGAATCCACAACACTCGGCGCAGTGTCAAGCGGCGAGGCGGCCACTTAAACCACTACGCCAACCGTGCAGTCAAAACTCTGACTGAATTAATTATCGCTCGCTTAATGATGTGACTGGTATGGCAATAGGCTTGCCCCGTATTATATTTGGGACCGAAACATAACTGGCGAAGTGTGGGTGTGTAATACACCTCTGCCTACCCCTTCGGGGATAAAAGGCGTGAAGTTATGTTATCTTATGTTACGTATAATATAAATAGGAATAGAAATTTCCCAACAACAATTCATTAAGAAATAACACCCTTAAACAACTAACAAACAATTTATCACACAAAACAATTACACGATCATTTTAATCAAACAACCACAAAAACATATGAGTCGTCGCTAAGTCCGTTTTTTGTCATCCCCAAATCCTAGATAAAGCCGTCCACTCATCATTGCTAAGTCGCGGCTTAATTCTTTCCGGCGTCATTAACGTATACAATAGAATTAGTGGGGTGATGAATGCCCGGCATTAGCTGATATCTTTAACTAATTGAGTATTTAAGATGATATGTTTGGTTTTTGATTTGAATGTTTTATTTATACTAGCTATAAATCGGTTAAATACGACCTGGTGGTGTAGCTGGAGTGTAAGGGAAAGCCACGCCGCAGGTCGCGGGTACGATTCCCGCTCAAGTCAACCTGGTAGCGCCATCTACCTTCCTATCCATAACTAATCGCATCAACATCAATCGTTCCACGTTCTAGTGCGAGCGATATCATATTTCCGTCCCTTTCTATCCCTCTCCCTGGAAGAGGCACTGCCTTTCGCCTGATCGTCGACGCGAGTGACAGTCGAGAACATTCCTCTCGCTGAGAACGCCGTCTTGATACCGTACCGCGCCGCACCGTTGTATGTGATTTATTACCGCTTCTACCAAGGAAAACCCGCTCGCGAATGGTGAATTGAAGTGAAAACAAGCAGCTGCATCACAAAACCACCAGGAGATTGCCCTACGGAAACGAAGAAGGTTGTATAAGGTAGGTGCCCTCCATCCTTGAAATATCCTATACCCACTCAATCACCCCTTAGCGTATCCATCTCCTCTTCCCTTATTCCTTTCTAGGCGACCCAGAACTCGCCCTAATACAGTCCATTTTCCTGCTCCAAGTCGCCTAGAACCCTACGGTTTCGGTGTAACGCCGAACCACAACCATTTGTGTGCGTGAACGTGGATGTTCGTCTTGGTCTGGGTGTTTCTATGTACCTATTTACAAAAAAAAAGTATAACATACTTGTCAATTTACTGTCTGGTACCCATAGTACAAGCTCAGCTTAGTTTGGGACTAGATGGTGTTGTGTACAATCAAGCAAGTCAGCGGTGGACCAGTTTGAAAAGAAATCCCTTGGCTCGCTCATAGAGTCGAGGCACACTAGAAACTGGTTATGTATACGAGTGTCAATATGCGTGTAAAGTAGCACTGGAAGCGACGATGTCTTACTGAGCGATTGTCGCCCTTATGGTGGTCTAGCGGGAAGTTGTTCGAATGTATATGTTAATATATTATTGTTTATATAGCCCATGTGCTATTTGATGCATAAGCTATCATCATCAGCCTTGCTGATAATCTGACCCACTGTCGGGCATCTAGTCATTATGGTAATCAAATGGAAGGAAAGAGGAACCCACCACGCACGCTCGGATTGACCATCCCAACTATTTCAATAGAAAAAGGTTGACAATACCGAACTCCTCTAAAAGGATAAGGGATATGGGAATGGTATGGGTTCCAGGAAGATACCTGACTTGCAGTATTCCGCTGTATGCGCCGACTATTCTTCGACACGTGTTTCGCCTCTGCACGAGGCATCCGCAGGAGCGATGGGAACGATTCTGGTAATGTCAATAGTGCGCGCCACGGAGTGGCACCTGAGCGCCTCCGCGTTGCAGTCTGTTAGTTTCTGCACTAGGTTCTTTAATTGCCTGTCTTATGAACTAAACGTAAAACCTAATATTCTGCCGAAAATAGTAAGAGCAGTCAGGGGACGAAGAGGGTTAACGCTAGCACGATGATAAAGCTTTCATCAAAATCTTTTCATTGGTTTTTGCGTGAAAGACGAACTTACGTACTTACAACCCTCTCAAACTTTCGCATTTATAATATAAGTAAGATAAATTATACCAAGACAGAATAAATGATCCTGCTCATCGCACACAGATTATGTAAGAATCGAACACATCAGCGATAGCCGAGTGGAGAGACCGACAGACTGCTACGCAGAGGGTCGGGTTCGAATCCACGGCACGCACCAATGACTTTTCGAAGTTAAGTGCGTATTAAATTGTTAACTATCGCTTGCTTATCGGTGAAGGAAAACATCGTGAGGAAACCTGCATATCTGAGAGTTCTCCATAATGTTCTCGAAAGACCTGTGCGCCAGAAGGACACCCGCCTTCTCCCACATTAGTGTAGGATTTAGAGAAAAAATTATAAATACATTTTATAAATCTCATATTTCAATCAACTTTAATTCCTCGGCTCTAAGGTGTTGCCTACTTAGCCTACTTAGGTAAAATAATAGATACATTAGATATTCTTATTTTGTTTCGGTCTCATTAGCTTATACTTACGTAAGCATGTCACAACAAAAGAAGTCACGCGTGTCGGAAGACAAAGAGATGACAATCTTAGAAGCAAAACGCAATATTTTATTTGAGCGCATTCAAAATATCTATGAATGCTCAAAAACCGCATCTATGTCTGACAGTAATAGCGAAGCATTTCTCAGTTATTGTATAACAGTAGATAGTATTCGAACAGATTTTCATAAGTTGTTAGACGATTATAACGCAAGATTACTTTCTATCAATCCTGATAAAAAACCGAACTATCAGGCGTATACCTCATTCGAAGATCTTTATTGTATTATTAAGCGTGTACAATCGCAATTGGAGGGTAAATGTTCGGCAGAGCCCGTTGCCCGCAAACCGAGATTACCGCCAATCGAGATTATGTCGTTTGACGGAGATATACGAAATTGGCCGTTATTCTATGCGAGTTTTAAGTCTACAGTGCACGATAATGGTTCTCTGACAGATGCTGACAGGTTGTACTATTTAATAGGTAAACTGTCACCGAAGGCCCAGTCCGTATTTGCAGGTGTCACACCCAGTGCTGAGAATTATCAGGTCATATTTCAGTCACTACTTGACAGATATCAGGACACGCGCGTCCTAGCGTCTACGTACTTTGACCAAGCTTTAAATCTCAAACTGTCCGGCAACGCGTCTGTCTCGAATTTCCAGCTGTTTATTGATAACTTCGTAACCGCGGTTAATTCTCTTAGGAATTTAAAATTAGAAGATCTTTCCGACTTTATGTTGCTTCAACTCGCTTTAAAAAAGTTTGACACTGATACAATTCGCGCATTTGAGATGACGGAACGCAATAATAAAATACCTACACTAGATAGTTTTATTTCGTTTATAAAAGATCAGTGTCGAATATTTCATAATACGCAGTCTGGTTCACCTGGCCCGTCTAACACTAACAACAACAAACAAAGGTTGAATAAATCGCGAAATAGTAATAATAACTCGGTCCCTAATCCACAATCTTACGTAACATGTTCGGAATCTAATAGTAATAATTCACAGAAGTGTCTGTGCAGTAATATAGTGCACGACCATTACTATAAGTGTCCTACCTTTAATGATTTAAAACCAATTGCTCGTTTTAAATGCGTAAAAGATAACAAAGCTTGCATTAATTGCTTAAGCATAAAACATAAAACGAGTAATTGTTCCAGTAGAACGAGATGTCGCTCGTGTAAACAAAAACATCATACACTGTTACATTTCGATAAAAATAACCGGTTGTCAAGTCAAGCCGCTAACCTTGACACACTCACGCCGCAAGTGCAGAACACGGTAGCTGCGCCTTCCACGCCTCGCAATAATGAGATATCGTTGTGTACGACATCCATTGCGCGGGCGGCACGCACGCGCGGACGGCCTTCGCGCGCTTGTAGTGATCAGAGCAGTGCTAGGCCGCCATGTATGGCGTCTAAGACTGTTCTGTTAGCGACAGCGCAAGTTATCATATATGATGTCAATGGGTCGCCGCACATGGTACGTTGTCTGCTAGATAGCGCATCTCAGACCAATCTAATAACATCGGAATGCTTCAAACGCCTCGGATTATGGAATAACTTTAAAAATACTAACTCAACCGTCAAAGGGATAGGCGGATCAGAAAAGCATTGCAGGGGTTCCGTAGATATTAAAATACATTCGCGTTTTGATAGGAATATTAATTTTAACATTTCTTCGCTTATCGTGGAGCGTATTACGGACACGTTGCCGAACGCTAATGTAGACGTAGCATCACTCACTCATCTCGAGTCATTGCCGCTAGCCGACGCGTAGTTTGCGAATCCGGCAGGCATTGATCTTTTGATCGGAGCTTCAATATTTCCGCACTTGCTACTAACTAAAATAGTACGTAGTGAGCGATATGATTTACCGCCCGCTATTGAGACGGTACTTGGGTATGTGATTATGGGTACCGTACCTACGTTACATACTTCTCATTGTATTACGTCTTGTTGTTGTTCTGCTCTTCAAGAGATCAAGGTGGGTGCTAAAACTGTGTGTAAGATAAAGCACTAATTAGCTATGCTATGCTATGCTATGCTATGCTATGCTACGCCATGCTATGCTACGCTATGCTACGTTATGCTACGCTATGCTACGTTATGCTACGCTACGCTACACTATACTATACTACACATCCGCTTTGTATATAGATGACATTGCCTGTAATGTCATACCCGCTCCGCTAGCAATTTCGCTTTGTGAAGAGCTTATTCAGCTTTTCAAGCGAGGCCAAACTGATCTTGTCAAATGGACAAGCAACTCTAAGGAGGTTCTCGCACGCATACCAGATTCTCATAAGGCTTCTCCAGACATTGAGTTTGAGAAGTCTGTACCGCATAAGGTTCTCGGTTTACGCTGGGACAAATCCTGCGATAGTTTTCGGTTTGACGTCTCACCACCAGATGATAAGTGCACCAAACGCACTATGCTGTCCACAGTGGCTCGACTATGGGACATAATGGGTTTTGTGGCTCCCACAATTTTGTACGCCAAGCTCTTGATCAAAGAGCTTTGGCTATCAAAGTGTGAGTGGGATGAAACACCCCCTTACCATATTGTCGCCGCTTGGGGCCAGTTTTGTATTGAGCTTACCGCGCTCAATCAAGTTACTATTCCGCGTCATCTTGGGTTGGTAGATGGATGTACCATCAACTTGATAGGTTTCGCTGACGCCAGCGAGCGTGCTTACGGCGGAGTCGTATATCTGCAAGTCCGCATTGGTTCTAACTACTCGGTGCAGTTAGTTTGTGCCAAGTCTAAGGTCTCGCCTGTTAAAACCATTTCGGTTGCGAGACTGGAGTTGTGCGCGGCACTTCTGCTGTCTCAGTTGCTCCACAAGGTTCAAGACACAGTTTTGCCCCACTACTCTATTAATAAATATACGCATTTTCCGACTCCAAAGTAGTGCTCGCTTGGATTCATTCTTCTCCTCACCGCTGGCAGACTTTTATCGCCAACCGCGTTAGTAAATTGATTGAACTTGTTCCCGCTACTTGTTTCAATCACGTCGCGAGTTATCGTACTCGTCTTCAGGAAGAACTCTCCATAGATCATATTGACTGGAAGTTTATTCCACCAGCATCACCACATTTCGGTGGATGTTGGGCAAGCATGGTCAAAGTAATTAAAACGCATCTCTTCAAAGTTATAGGTCAACAGATCTTCTCTTACGAAGAGCCTTTAACTGTCCTTGCACAAGTCGAGGCACTGATCAACTCGCGTCCGCTTCCAACTCAGGGAGATCTAGCCTGAAGTTGGACTTACCTCTTAGTTTAAGTATTTAGTTAGTAGTTTTCGCTATTATTGCGTTTGTAGTTTTCGCTAAAGTTAGTTTAGATTAATTTTATTGTCATATCGCTGTCTTAGCCTATTGATGGGTTATGCGGTAGTACACCCAACATAGCTAAGTTCAATTCAATTTTTTTTAAAGGCAACCCTTTAGGGCCGGTGGGATATGGTAGCGCCATCTACCTTCCTATCCATAACTAATCGCATCAACATCAATCGTTCCACGTTCTAGTGCGAGCGATATCATATTTCCGTCCCTTTCTATCCCTCTCCCTGGAAGAGGCACTGCCTTTCGCCTGATCGTCGACGCGAGTGACAGTCGAGAACATTCCTCTCGCTGAGAACGCCGTCTCGATACCGTACCGCGCCGCACCGTTGTATGTGATTTATTACCGCTTCCACCAAGGAAAACCCGCTCACGAATGGTGAATTGAAGTGAAAACAAGCAGCTGCATCACGAAACCACCAGGAGATTGCCCTACGGAAACGAAGAAGGTTGTATAAGGTAGGTGCCCTCCATCCTTGAAATATCCTATACCCACTCAATCACCCCTTAGCGTATCCATCTCCTCTTCCCTTATTCCTTTCTAGGCGACCCAGAACTCGCCCTAATACAGTCCATTTTTCTGCTCCAAGTCGCCTAGAACCCTACGGTTTCGGTGTAACGCCGAACCACAACCATTTGTGTGCGTGAACGTGGATGTTCGTCTTGGTCTGGGTGTTTCTATGTACCTATTTACAAAAAAAAAGTATAACATACTTGTCAATTTACTGTCTGGTACCCATAGTACAAGCTCAGCTTAGTTTGGGACTAGATGGTGTTGTGTACAATCAAGCAAGTCAGCGGTGGACCAGTTTGAAAAGAAATCCCTTGGCTCGCTCATAGAGTCGAGGCACACTAGAAACTGGTTATGTATACGAGTGTCAATATGCGTGTAAAGTAGCACTGGAAGCGACGATGTCTTACTGAGCGATTGTCGCCCTTATGGTGGTCTAGCGGGAAGTTGTTCGAATGTATATGTTAATATATTATTGTTTATATAGCCCATGTGCTATTTGATGCATAAGCTATCATCATCAGCCTTGCTGATAATCTGACCCACTGTCGGGCATCTAGTCATTATGGTAATCAAATGGAAGGAAAGAGGAACCCACCACGCACGCTCGGATTGACCATCCCAACTATTTCAATAGAAAAAGGTTGACAATACCGAACTCCTCTAAAAGGATAAGGGATATGGGAATGGTATGGGTTCCAGGAAGATACCTGACTTGCAGTATTCCGCTGTATGCGCCGACTATTCTTCGACACGTGTTTCGCCTCTGCACGAGGCATCCGCAGGAGCGATGGGAACGATTCTGGTAATGTCAATAGTGCGCGCCACGGAGTGGCACCTGAGCGCCTCCGCGTTGCAGTCTGTTAGTTTCTGCACTAGGTTCTTTAATTGATGTTCTCGAAAGACCTGTGCGCCAGAAGGACACCCGCCTTCTCCCACATTAGTGTAGGATTTAGAGAAAAATTTGTTTTTGTAACTTATGAGCAAGATAACTGCAAGGTTTCAACAAAATCTGTTGTATAGTTTTTGCGTTACAGACTAACCAAACATCCATGCACTCAAAATTGTATTAAGACTAAGAAGCTTAAAAGCCACCTTTAAAAAGAAGTCATCAACAACAAGACAGTACCCTAGCCCTTCTTACGCTAGCGCAATAAAGAGAGTAGACACCAAAAAGTTTAATTTCAACGCAAGTCAGTCGTGAAAATCGGTCCACTTGTTTGAAAACTCTTCTGGTGTCGGACGATTGTGAATTAAATTAAATTCCCGCTTCAATCCTAGCGCCATTGCGGACACGCTTGTAACTCAAACATTCGGTTATGTATGTAGATAATGTGGGGCGTTTAATAAAGGATTTTATATTATTTAAAGGTTTGTGGTAGTGATTATTAAAATGATCTGCTGGAGGTAATTAATTTTACTAGGTATTGCCTAGTAAAATTAATTACTAGGTATTGTCTAGTAAAATTAATTACCCAGCATAATATATAATATAACTACCTACCTATATAAAAACGGTCGTTTTAAAGAATGTTGTGGAGAAAATCTTTTGCAAATAACGAAATTTCATAGTTGTGTACCGTTCTCATGTTAAGAGCGTTTAATCCGTCGGAGGCGATTTTGCGGGTTTTTATTGTTCTATTACGTTACGGATAAATAACAATTAATGGAAAAGATATAGAAAATATGAAAGTTCAGTTCTTTATCAAGAGAGTGCTAAAGATAAATATATGGGTTACTATAGTAAATATTTTAAAACGGATGAATTTAAAAAAGTCATTTTCGTAATTTCTGTAGTTTAGGCCAGGATTAATGGTCGCTAGTGCTATGAAAACTTATCGTTCTATAATTCTGTAAATGTAAACTGTACGAGCAAAAGCTATACAAGCGAGTCCCTAAAAAAGAAATTGTACTTTCATTCATAATTTTCAAGAAAATCGGAGAACAAAACAGTGCATTTTGCTTAATTTTAGCCAGCAAATTTGCATTTATATCTAAAAAACTACTGTGATTATTAAAAAGATATATACATATTTACAAACCTTAAGATTCATTTTAAGTCATATAAAAAAATTGGAATCTAAACTTTTCGTTTGTAATTAATATGATTTTTTAAAAAAGACCTATAAAACTCGAAGCGCGATGCTATGTCCGCCATTCAGCGCTGAGCGCTCTCAGAGGACGGACCTGTCGCTCGCGTCCGCATCCGCCATTTTACGTAAATATTGCATTCCAAAACGTTTATAGCGCGGCTAAAGCTTCTTGATCCTTATTTTTTTCTCAACGTATTTTTTTTTATAAATATGAAAAGTTGATGTACTTAACTTTATTTATGTATTACGTATTAAACTAGTGTGTTAGTCGAGACATCTGGAGTCTAGTGGTTACTGGTTAGTATAGTAGCGCGGTCAACTAGGGGCTGGGCGAGACTGACAGAAACGGACCGTTAGATATAATACCTTGCTGCAAAAATCAAGTGGCAATATACAGTATAAACAGGTACAGTAGTTAGACGCATTTGATCTTTGATGGGTGACCATGGGATTGGCTTGCAGAGCCTTTATCGCAGGTTTATTTTCGTACAAACTACATAAGTTAAGGTAAAGTAATTGACATCACGGTCATAGTATGGATGGGTGACCGACCGATGAATTTACAGAGCCCATGTATGAGGTTCTTAATGGGGGCAAAATTATGGTTATTTTTAAGCTAGGACGCGCCGTCGTTAGCATGATACCAATGTAATAGGTATTTACCTAAAACGTACTATGCAATGCAATTAAAAGCACACTTGAATCGGATATTATCTTACAAACCGCCGCAGCTCAGCTGATCCTCACGAGCTCGCATTGCAGGTACCTAACACACACAAGCCCACCTACCTACTGTGCAGTCTTATTCTGCACCAGTTAACAGTTTATTTTGACTCAATTCTTCTAACTATATTTGTTCAAAATGCAGTTTCGATCTAATGTCAGTGTCATACTCATGTCACAAATGGTATGCTCCTAAATAAACTGATATTGCAATGTTATCGTGACTAGATCGTTAATTGAACAATGTCATCATCATCGTTCTAGCATACCGTGGATTCGAACCCGATACCTTCTGCGTAGCAGTCCGTTGGTATCTCCAGTAGGCTATCGCTACCTGTTGTTAATTAAACAATGTGTCAACGTCAGGGAGAACAATAGAAGTCAAATTATAGTTGGTGCCACGAGAAGATAGACTTTTTGTAAACAAACATTCAGAGCTTCACAACCTTTTTTCGAACAGTGGCGTTTTAGATTTTATGCTTTTGAACAGTCTTTTTTTTCAATGCCTAATTATGCCACTATGTTCTTAAATTTATATTGTTAAATTTTACTGAAATAAAAATATTTGAGTTTGTGTTTTAGTGGTCGAATGTTCATAAATTGGCCGATTTTTTTGTTGTTTTACACGTAATAATCTGTAAATTAATGAAAAATAGAGTACCATGTATGTTAATTATAGAGTAGGTACATACATGTTACTTTATTATTGACACGATTTTTAAAAAATCACTACGCAATAAATAATATTGCTCAAAGTAGCATATCTATTCTAAAATATTAAATTATTGACCAACAATGAATAATATAACAGATAACTAGCTAATACATTGCATAAACATTTCTAGGCATAGAGATTTTACGTTGTCTGTGAATGAAGAATGTGTCGTCAGAATGAACTTAAACAAAAACCATTAAACGTTAAGGTAGTCTGAAAACGCAATTTCTTTTTTAGGTATAAATAATTTTCTGCCATCTGATATTCTGCACGCGCTTTTTCGAGATGCCGGCAGCGAGAAGAGCGTTGCAATCCTATAAACTTGTATTTAACTTAACACCAACCCCTTTCTGATAACTAAAAATTTAATTTTGTCCTCTGATAAAAAGATGTTAAGCACAAGAATGTATCATTTCAATGAACTAACGCCAAATGTTGACAATCTAGGCGTCAGTACCTCAAAACATTAAAAGATCCGGTTGACAGCGCATAATATCGATAAAAACCCGATCCATTGACATATTAGTTTCCAATGACACGTATCTATGTATAGGTCGGTTCACGAAAGTTAACCAGAAATGGCGGCCGTCGCGCATATGTACATTCGTGCACCAATGGCGTGGCTCCATTCTTGACGCATTTAGGGAATGCGTCAAGAACGGAGCCACACCATTGGCATTCCACCCGCGCCTCACCCCGAACCTCCACGGAGACCTAAAAAATGATTTTTTGCGCAGTGGTCATCTTTCGTGAACCCGACCTATACCGTTGCGCTCATTGATTTGAAATTATTTGTTTTTGACAGAACTATCGCTAAGTCACTTAAAAATTCTTTGTTTACAAAATGTCTATGTTCTCGTGACACGGACTCTAGATGATAATGACATTTAAATTAGAAGAATACCAATTCTGAGATCTCATTTCGTTCAAAATATAATTTCAATGTCATATAAAATACGAGAATTGGCCTTATCTATGTAAAATTTTATTAAAAGAGGGATTTATATCATCGCACACTGTGTGAAATAATTTTAGGTGAATATGTATTGTGATGGTTGACGGCATAGAATACAATTATCACCACCCCCTATCTTCCCGTGGGTGTCGTAAGAGGCGACTAAGGGATAACACGATGCAAAACCATCTTTGCGTAGAGACGGAAAACTCGACATCAAACCCTGTACGACTGCCTCGTTGGTTTCGCGGCATAAATGTGCGCGTGGGATTGGGAGGTCCCGGGTTCGATTCCTGGGTCGGGCAGTGTTATTGGGATTTTCTGTCACGAAATTCTCAGTAGCACAGTAGCAGCACGGAGTCTGGAAATGTGCCCGGTACGGCAATAGGCTCGCCCCTTATTACGTGGGACTAAAGTATATCTGGCGAAAAGTGGGTGTAGAAATACACCTCTGCCTACCCCTTCGGGGATAAAAGGCGTGACGATATGTATGTATGTATGTATGTATTGTATAATTACAATATTTTGTAAAAACAAATCAACATATTGTATATTTTTTTCTTTCTTTTAATTAATTAAGTATTTTCTTTTACCCGACTCTTTTGGTTTTGTATTTAGTGTCATTCGTGGGTTTTCATGCATTAATAACAAAATAGATGTATATTTGAAATGTAACAATTATGTAGATGACAATTATAAATTATTTCTATCATATCTCCATATATATATCTACTGCGCCAAATTATTATAAATAGTCGTTGTTATCCTGAGGAACATCATCCTACTAAACAAATATGTAATATCTATCGTTATTTGATACCTTTAAATGCATGTGCATTGAAAATAATTAATTTGAATACTTTCATATCATAATCGACGTATTACATAAACGAATACTGTTCATGTATGGCAAGAAGGATCAAGATTATTATTCCACGCGATACCGTCATAGTGCGCCGGGTCTCGCATGCGCGGTGTGCGGGCGATCGCGGTACTATAAAAACCTAAACTCGAGCCGCCGCTCGAGGCGTATACGCTCTTAAGGAGAAGCTCCAAAAGTGAGAAGGTTTATGTGGCTAATCATGATAGTTTGTACTGAAATATACGCAGATAAACCTTAGAAAAATGTTTATATTTTTGGACAATCAAGTATTAATAAGTCACAGTTAGGATATTTGTTTTAGTAGTATTACAAGAGCCAGATAAGAACAAATAGAAATGTAATTTATTATATCAATATACCATCGTCAATCTTCGCAATTCTTGCGTAATTGACTAATAGACAACGCACAGCCAAACTGTCGGGCGTACCAAGCTGAAATATGTTATGAATTTATGTTCCTTGGGGAGTGTACGGGTGCACTAAGAAAGGATTTCCCGAAATATCCCATGAGATCGGGGAAGAAACAGTTAAATAAATACTTTGTGCAGACTGCCTCCGTGGTCCAGTGGATAGCGTATGCGACTGCTGATCGGAGGTTCGATTCCGGGGTCGGGCAAAAGTGTTACTGGGTTTTTTCCGAATACTCAGTAGCAGCACAGCGTCTGGTGATATGCCCGGTAACGACAATAGGCTCGCCCCCTATTACGTGGGACCTAAATATTCATGGCGAAATGTAGATGTAATATTTACACATCTGCCTACCCCTTCGGTAATTCAGGCGTGAGTATATGTGTGATATGTGTGGACGTAGCTGCAGGCATCCTCTAGCTAAATATAATAGAAAGTATGTCATACTAGCTGTTGCTAGCATTTTCATAGCCCTATCTTCGAAATTATATTGCAATTGTAGGTCATTAACTTCGCATAAGGCTCCACCCTCATGAATTTATATACCAAAATTTTGTTCGGCAATCACAACATATTATTTAAGAAAACCGTACAGAAAACATGCGGCGTTTTTTTAGTTTATGGCGTGTTCATACAGGCAGACAGACGCGGCTGGGACTTCATTTTAATATAAGACAGATACGCTATATAAATACACACATTATAACAAAAACAGAGCCAATATTACATAATTTACGAGTGCCTAAACTTGTCATAATAGCAAAGGGATTAAGGTTAATGAACTAAAAGAGCTTAGTAGTACAATGCCAATTAGTATTGTTTGTTTAATCGATGTTATACATGATTCTAGAATATTCTGTTGCTTCTTAGCAGGCAGCGATAGCCTAGTGGAGATACTAACAGACTGCCATGCAGAGGGTATCGGGTTCTACTACGGTGCGCACCACTGACTTGCCAAAGTTAGGTGCGTATTAAATTGTTAATTACTTACCGCAAATTATCGAACTGTTGAGGATTGGATTTATACTTTTTATAGGTTCACGCCTGTGACCACCGAAGGACTGGCATAGGTAAAATATTACACCCAAATTTCGCCACATTATGAATATTAATATCCTATAATATCCTCCAATTAGGAGGAGAGCCTATTGCCGTTACTAAGCACATAGCCAGACTTTATGCTGCTACTAAGCATTGAGAAAAACTCAGTAGGTAACAGTTTTGCCCGACTTGGGTATCGAACCCAAGATCAGCAGACACATACGCTATCCATTGAACCACGGAGACAGGATTCGATTGATATAAGACAATAATTTGTAAAACACTCAAAATAATATTGCTCAGTTTCGCTAGTCTACTCTACGTCCCGATTTTTTCATTGAAGTGGACCAATACACAAGTGATTCCTAGATAGAGAACTTGGATATTGAACGAACATTTTCTTGGAAACCTTCATACGGGTCGTGGAAACCTTCCAAACGATTAGATATTGCCTCGGATCCGTGTACCTTGCTTACGATATTAAAATATCTACCGGTAAACAAAACAAGACTGCAAACTTTTGCTGAACCCGTGCCTCGAAAAGCACGTAAAGGCGTGTCTGATATATTTTATCATGTATCGCTTGTCCGATCTGATCACCGTATCCGTATCACTGATGAGTGTCATAATCGCCTATTAGGACGCGTAATGATTAGCGATCATGATACGTCTGGATACGCTGCTCTGATACGATACGTCTGTGATACGACCCAACCCGTGAAGATAATAAAGGCGGCGGCAACTAAATACTAACTACTTGATACGATACAATAAATAATATGGTGATACGGTGATCAGATCGGGCTACTGATACATAACTGGACACGCTGTCGGTCTCAGCTATTAAGCTGTTGGTCTTGGCTGTCGTGAGGCGCTTTATCAGTCGTAAGGAAAGCTAAGGTGTCAGTATTCTTGAATGGGTATACTGACTCTGGTCTAAACTGGTCTTCCTTCCGTCCTGTCTGTTTGTATAAACAAGTTTAATTAAAAATCTGGATTTTTGTACAGTTTTCACACATAGATTCCTGAGGAAGGTTTATTTATTTATTTATTACAGTTTTACAATACATATATTAATAAAGTAGTGCTCCACAAAACCGGTTTAGCGGTTTGACTGTGGAAGAGTCATAATACTGTTTTACATACATATTTTAACAAATGTTATTTAACAAATATTTTTTAGTTTTTGTTTAAATTTAATTTTATCGTTTTCATGTCTGATGTCCGCGGGCAATCTGTTCAACAGATATGGTACACGTTTTTTCAATGTTCTGTCGCCGTAGTAATTTGTTACTCTGGGAACATTAAATTTACCTGCGGTGATCAGACGTGTGTTATGCATATTGGTAACCAGTGATAGGTTATGCTCGTTTTTACCATGTTGATTTAATAACAGAAGATATTTATGTTTCATACTTACTGGTAGGATGTTACATATTTTGAATAATTTACGGTAGTCGCCCCTACAATTCTCTTTTGTTTTTTTCTGTTACTAGTAATTTAAGAAATCGTATTTGTAGTGATTCTAATTTATCTATATAACTTTTAAACGTTAGTCCATAAGTATCCAGAGCATAACTGATCACTGATTCGACTAGAGTTAAATATAGGCACCTTAATATATTAATAGGAACCTTGTAACTTAAGTGATAGAACTTACTTAGTAATATTCTTAATTTACAGCAAATAAAATCTATATGTTGAGACCAAGAGAAGCTTTGATCTATTTTTACATCCAAATATGTAACAGATTTCACAGTTTCTATAGGTTTACAATTGCAGGCTACTAAGTTGTTATGTAGACATATGTATTCATGCGTAAACAAATTAGGTGAAGAGACATTAAGCTGTAAATATGGTGAGCGAACGATTAAAAATTTGTTTTTTTCTGAATTTAGAATTATCCCGTTGTCGTGCGACCATTTAACGACTGCATTTATGTCCCGTTGAACTAATTGGATAGTTCTGTATATGTCAGTGCCAGCACGCAGCACGCACAGGTCGTCTGCGAACATGTATGCCGAGCAATGCCGCAGCACTCCACACAAGCTGTTTACGTGCATTAGGTAATAAATAGGACCAGTTACCGATCCTTGGGGCACCCCGCTGCGCACCAGCATCCTGTCACTGAGTGTTTCACCAACCCTAATACGGCAGGAGCGCCCCGTGAGGTAATCTCTGAACCATTAGTTCAGTGGTTCTCCCACGCCGCACTCCTCCATCGCATTAAGAAGGGTATGTTTTTGCAGGGTATCAAATGCTTTTTTATAGTCGAACATTATTATTACAACAATTTTTTTATGTTCCAAGTAATTATTAATTTCGTCAGTAAACTTTCCTAATAATGTACCTGTACTTTTTCCTTTTAGGAACCCATGTTGACTATTATCTATAATATTGTTTTTTCTTTTGTAAATATTTGCTTATCTGATTAGCGATACATTTTTCAATGATTTTATCTAAACTTGAAAGTATGGCTATAGGTCTATAATTAGACGTATTTTTAAAGTCACCTCTCTTGTGTATCGGTCTGACTATTGCTTCTTTTAATTTATCGGGGACTACATGTTTACTGACAGACAAGTTTACCAGTTTGGCTAACACAGGACACACCTTATTCATAATAAGTTTAATGTCTGACATGCGTACATGATCAGAACCCAGTGACTTGTTGCTGCTCATATTTTTTAGTACAAATTTTATGACACTAGGGGTCACGGGTTGCCATCTCATACACATATCAGATAGTTTCATATACTGTTCTCTGTCTAGCCATGTTTCGTTACACAGGTGTTGTATTTTTTCAACTTCTTCTAAAAAAGTTTTTGCGAAATTATTACTGATTTCTTTAGTGGTTCCTAACCTGTTCATATTTGACATTATTAAACTATCTATCGACTGTTTTTTACTACCTAACATACTATTAATTTTGTCCCATAACTTCTTGATATTATTATTACAATCTTATATACTTTTTTTGTCATACTTATTTTTAGGTCTAATAATATTTTTTTGGCATTTATTTCAAAATCTAGTGTAGTTCAGTCTCCTCAGCATATTCTTTGGATCGTCACTCCAAACAGCAAATAATCTATCTTTTTCCTCTATCATAGACCTCAAATAATTATTTATCCAAGGCTTGTTTCTTTCACTAGTGTAAGTATAAATAGTTTTATAGCATTCATTGTAAATGTTTGTAAACATTTGGCAAAAGGTACTATACAACTCACGTGGACATTCAATTGTTAACAAATTGTCGAAATTAGTACGCAATAATTTTTCTCTGACCATATTGTTGTCAAGAACTCGTACCGCGCGATGAGCAATCAGACGATGTGCGTTTCCACTCCACCACGGCCGACACAAAATAATGATCCGAAATTTTATGTTTTATTACGGCGGAGTTAATACTATCTATATTAGTTACTCTGATATATATATGATCTATGCAAGATTGAACTATTTTGCCTGATACAATTTCCTGACGCGTTATGTCATTTATACATTTGGTGAAACCGTACTCCGACAGTAAGTTTTCGTATTAATTTACGTGTTGGTCAGAGTAATTCAAAAGATTTATATTGATATCGCCGCATAAAATTGCTTTTGTTTTAGGCGGTAAAATTTTAAGTAGGTTGCGTAATTCAATAAGAAACTGATTTATTTTGTCTTGCTTGTTAATTTTTGATGGTCTATATATTGATATAAGGTATATTTGTTCGTTGTTATGTTTAATTGTAATGGATACGCACTCCTCCGACTGCATACGTTTAGGTGTATACGTCACGCTGGTGGCACCGCAGGCAAAGTCTAATCCCGCTGGGTGTTTTGGCGGCGGAGCCCAACACCTTCATCCGCCGCCAAGGGGGTTTCGTTCGGGGCCCGCCTCACCATGCCGCCTGGCGGGCCAATACCCGTAGGGGGGTTGCGAGGAATGCTTCGGTGAAACCCTACCCTCCGACACATGAGGATAAAAAAAGCCAAAGTCTAGTCAATAATAAAATAAAGCAAAATACCAACCTGTATCTACATTACAAATATCGTCACAAAAACCTAACATTGATTCACACTTTGTCAAAAGTTCACTAGGATGGTTCATGCATAAATATACATAAATTTTGTATGTATGTTATTCATGTGTGTGCATGTGGCTGAGTGCAGTCAGGGCGCAAAATGCATGTATTAAACTTGGTCCTTGGTTTGTATGCACTGCTTGTACTGCGTTGAAGCCTTATTCTGGTTAATATGGAGCCTGAAAATTTGTTGTAAAAATCTTTTGGGTTTTGTTTGGAACAATCGGACTTTAATAATAATAATAATAATAATAATTAATTATTTATTGTACACCAGGCAATAACAAGAGTGCATTACAGAGAGTTTCTTATAAACTAGTGTTACAAGGGCGGTCTTATCGCCTAATGCGATTTCTGCCTGACAACCGTGTACGGACAGAATTAAATAACAGGACAGGTAGTATGCGGGTGCACTATAAAGGGTCAAACAAATAAAAATAATTATAACTGTATATATATATTATATACTATATACTTAAAACTAAAATAAGCTTATCTAAACCGATAAGAAAAACATATAGGTACATCCATAATCCATATACATAAATTAAATATGATAATAATCTCAATATATAAAATCCTTGCGTTACAAACTGACTGACAGACACGCTACAGCCGAAACTATTGGGCGCAGGAAGCTGAAATTTGGCATGCATGTTCCTTGTGGACCGTAGGGGTGCAGTAAGAAGGGATTTCCCGAAATTCCCACGGGATCGGCCAAAACGGGTAAATTAAAAAAAAATGCAGGCGAAGCTGGTGGCGTCCTCTAGTACAATATAAATCACAAATATATAAATAAATAAATACATTACATATATATACATATATATATTTACATATTTATATTATAATATACTAAAATATAGAAGATATCACTGGAATGTTACTTATTATAGTGACAAGTAATGTTTCTTTAGAAGCTTTTTAAATATTGGCAATGATTTTTTAACGTCTTATAGTTTTCGGTAGTGCATTCCACAATCTGACAGCTAAGACAGTAAAAGATTTATCAAAGAACTTAGTAGAATGCACCGGAGTTTTTAATTTAAGATTTTCCGATGATCTCAAGCACCTAGAATGTGTGTCATGCAGATAGACGAATCTATTCTTGAGATATAAGGGATATGAAGGATTAAACAGAATATTATACAAGAGACTGAGAATATGAGTATTCCGGCGAAGGCGGATGGGCAGCCATTTGAGCTTGTTTCGAAATTCGGAAACGTGGTCATATTTGCGTAAACCAAATATGAACCGTATACAAAAGTTTTGGAGTCGCTCTAGCTTCTCTAGCTGGTCCTCATTAAGATCTAGATAGCTGGCATCGGCATAGTCAAGAATAGGAAGAAGGATAAACTGCACAAGCGCAACTTTAGTGGCAATTGGAAGAAAATTGCGCAATCTTCTTAGCGATGCGGCAGCTGCAAAGAGTTTCCGACTAGTACTTTGCAGTTGAAAGCTCCAAGAGAGTGTTTGGTCAATGTATACCCCTAAGTTCTTCACTTTGTCACTGAAAGGAATTGGAATGTCATCAAAAGATACAAGGGGAACCATTGACCAGTCGATCTTAGAGATTAGTCTGGAACTACCAACCAAAATTACCTGAGTCTTCGTAGGATTAATGATTTAAGTATAGTAAAAAAGATTTAAGTAAAGTAGATTCAAGTAATTTGCTGAAACTATACAATAGATAAATAAACACAATAGATTAATAAATTTTATCTACACATATTATTAACTGCAGTGCCCTTTGCGTCCTATTTAGCAAAATAAACGAGACTGCCTCGTTGGTCTTGCGGCATAAATGTGCGCGTGGGATTGGGAGGTCTCGGGTTCGATTCCCGGGTCGTGCAAAGTGTTATTGGGTTTTACCGTTAGGAAATTCTCAGTAGCAGCACGGAGTCTGGTAATGTGCCCGGCAAGGCTAGGCTCGCCCCCTATTACATGGGACCAAAACAATCATGGCGAAATGTGGGTGTAATATTACACCTCTGCCTACCCCTTCGAGGATACAGGCGTGAGTCTATAAAAAAATATATAAACGGGATAAACTCAAAAATCACAAAATCTATTCTGTACGGTTTTCACCAATAGTCAGTGTCATGCCTCAGGCATGTTTAGATGTACAATCACGCGGCAGTGACATCCAAACTAGGATTTATAATTTTGGATCAACAAACGTGTTGTCAAAAAACTCGCAACAAACAGCGCAAAGTTAAACAGTGAGACAGCCACTTTAAACGACTTAACCATACTGCCGTAAACCTCAAACCTTTATCCCGTTGGGGTAGGCATAAGTGTATTAACACTCACACTGCGCCAGTTATGTTTCAGTCCTAATGTAATATGGGGCGAGCCTATTGCCATCTACAGGGCACATTATAACAAA
The DNA here is from genome assembly GCA_944739405.2 of Euclidia mi. Classification (NCBI taxonomy): domain Eukaryota; kingdom Metazoa; phylum Arthropoda; class Insecta; order Lepidoptera; family Erebidae; genus Euclidia; species Euclidia mi. Next base: position 4,613,053 of record OX123205.2, on the reverse strand, counting down.
GGGCCCGGGGTACCTGGAGATCGAACCCGAGACCATCGTCTCGGCAGTCCGTTACGTGCACCACTGGCCTATCACCGCTTTAATTATATTAATTTGTTATTAACAGCAGCTAAATGTTTTAAATAGCCACTAATATAATTGCCTCTGTCCCAGCTAAGGGACAAATTGTTCTAAAATGTAATTAGTTTCCGTTTGGAAATCTGAATAATCTACTTTTTCTGTTCAGCTATTTTTACTTGACATTTCCCCAGAGAAGCTTTCGAGAGCACTGAGTTTTGTTTTAAAATTATTTCATTTGTAAACAGACAGATTTTAGTAATTTCAAATTGTCTTTCGGGATTCTAAATACCTTTCTTTGCAGTATTTGACTGCACGGTTGGCGTAGTGGTTTAAGCGGTCGCCTCGCTTGACAATGCGCCGAGTGTCGTTCGTTCGATTCCCACACGAGACAACACTTTGTGAGATTCATAAATTGTTGTTTCGAGTCTGGGTGTTCATTGTGTCCGTTGGTTGTATATTTGTAAAGTCCCCCGGAGTTGTCTTTTTGAAAAAGAGAAAATAAAACAGCACTATTGTAAGTGCTACTGCTAGAAGGCTGCCTATCGTGACTTCGATTCCCACTCGTAATGTGTGGCAATCGATACGACACACAAGTTTATGTGATCCCAGGTTTATATACTGAGTCTGGTTTGTATCCATTGTTTGAATATTTTTAAAGTCCTCTGGACCATGTTCCTAGTCCGGAATATTTCTTTTGTGTCCACCCACTGTCACGCTGATTGTCAGCACACACTTTCATCTGCATCAATCAGCATAGATTAAATGGTTCCTGACTGACAGACATAGCCAAAACTGTACGGTGAAAGAAGCTGAAATTTGGCATGTATGTTCCATGGGGACCGTAAGGGTCGGGAAGAAACGGCTTAAAATAAAATCTGCGGACGTAGCTGCAGGCATCTTCTAGTTTTATATACATATATACATAATATATCTGATAATGGAAAACTTGCTTTTAAGAAGATGAATAGTTTTCTTTTGCCTGTTACACATTTCCAACATAACTCCTACCTACATATGTTCTTCATCATTGCATCGTGATCTCAACAATCTCGTTTCATTACACCAGAATACTTCAGTTCTAAAGGATTTGTACGGGTTTAAAGTTATTGCGGGCTCATAGGTGAGCAAGAGTTTATACCTTTTTGTTTTATACTTTTTTGTTCAGCACTTGATGCAACTTTTCTAAAGAGCAGTTTTACCCGTGTTCGTTAGCAAGCTTCAGGAAAACCGTGTAGAGATAATATTAAGTGATCATGAGACGGTGTGTTTCAACGGACTTTTTTCATAGTTTTACTCTTTTAGAAAGAGTTTTAGCTTCTAGGTATAGTTTAAGATACGGTTAAAGTTTTCGTTGAGATATAATTACTAGGCGCAAGTTACTGAATAATACACAAATTTCAACGAAGAAAATTAGAACAAAAATAAAGTAATGTTGGGGCTTAAAGAACAGAATACATAATCTTTTATACATCACCTTTATTCCAAAATATAAACAAGATGAAAAGAAACCTTACAACCAGCAGGGAAGCTTTGTGGCTAGTTGAATGTGTGTAGCGACACTGCGGTCTCGAGTGCTTCAAAGAGACGGTCAGTGCCTCATCTCTAGCTAGCCTTTATTTGCTGGTTGAAGTGGACTTCAAAGGATTCTCAAATCTGGCTCTCCTTAGTTGGCCGGCCAGAGGTAAATCGTAAGACTAATTTGATGGGGGTTGGATTTGTTAATCTTAAGAGTTCCGATCCAGATTTCAGTATCACGAGACCTGCGATGGTAAAACAGGTGTCGCACCGCTCGACACTCCTAACCACTCGCACCGGTGTTGCCCTCTAGCTGCCCTTATGGCAGACTTTGTTTAAATTGGTGGCTGTTAACAGAAAGACCATCCAGTTAGTTGGCAAGTCACCGTTTGTCCCTTTCTATCGTGCCTACTTTGATAGTATAATGATAGGCGACGTCGTTTTTCATCCATAGTGTTTGTCTAGATCGGTCTTTAAATACCCATCACAATAGCTCAGTGTTATTATTTTCCATACTAATAGAAATAGACCTGTATCAGCAGTGGGTAACCCATGATGCAGTCCCCTGACTCCACACCTCCACACTGTTACTTTCCAGATTAAAACTCTAAAAGAACCTCGGCACGGTAGACCCCATGTCTCCATGTACGCCTGCCAAAGAGCGATGTATTTTTCTAACCCCGCATTATGTCAGACAATACGCGAGATAGAAAAACATAAATATAAATGAAGTATTGCTGTGAAGAGCGCATGTATTACCTGGCAATTTTTCATTGTATTTCTGCGGCTTTAGTACTATTAAAGGCTGCGATATCTATTTCTTAACTTTAAGGACGCGTTTACAAAATTAGTAGGTACAAAATCGCGTCACTACAGCGACACGACGGCAACAGTACGTACTACGTACGGTAACTTGCGGAAATGTAGTTCAACTAAATAATTTTGAGACTTAGAATTTTTTGTGATATGTATCTATGTGTTATAGGCCTGGCTGTGTGAATTACGTACAAATAAGTTTCTTATTTTTATATACCTAAATGGACATTATTACTTTATTTTTCCATTATGTTGATTCAGGATATATTTCGGTATTTAGATATTATTTTGTTTCTTGCGTTGAAATCTGGTCAGATTATGTGGACTGATGGTATACCATCCCATTTAAGTGTTGCGACTGGAACTCATAAAAGAATAGACCTAGTTATGCCAGGTTGGGGCTCATTTTATTTGTTTTAGTGAGTCCCTACCACTGGTACTAGTGAAGTAACCTTCCAAGGTTATTCGATGAGTCTTAGTGGTACTCTTATGTGAGTAGAGCTAGGCATGCCGAGTTTGGGCGTATTTTGTTTGTACATAAGAGACCCTACCACTGGAACTTATGAAGTAACCTTCCAGGGTTATTAGATGACTCTTGCTGGTACTCATATGTGAGTAGAGCTAGGCATGCCGAGTTTGGGCTCATTTTGTTTGTACATAAGAGACCCTACCACTGGAACTTATGAAGTAACCTTCTAGGGTTATTCAATGACTCTTGCTAGTACTCATGTGTGAGTAGAGCTAGGCATGCCGAGTTTGGGCTCATTTTGTTTGTACATAAGAGACCCTACCACTGAAACTTATGAAGTAACCTTCCAGGGTTATTAGATGACTCTTGCTGGTACTCATATGTGAGTAGAGCTAGGCATGCCGAGTTTGGGCTCATTTTGTTTGTACATAAGAGACCCAACCACTGCAACTTATGAAGTAACCTTCCAGGGTTATTCGATGACTATTGCTGGTTCTTATATGTGAGTATAGCTAGGCATGCCGAGTTTGGGCTCATTTTGTTTGTATATAAGAGACCCTACCACTGGAACTTATCAAGTAACCTTACAGGGTTATTCAATGACTCTTGCTGGTTCTCATATGTGAGTAGAGCTAGGCATGCCGAGTTTGGGCTCATTTTGTTTGTACATAAGCGACCCTACCACTGGAACTTATGAAGTAACCTTCCAGGGTTATTCGATGACTCTTGCTGGTACTCATATGGAAGTAAAGCTAGGCATGCCGAGTTTGGGCTCATTTTGTTTGTACATAAGAGAACCTACCACTGGAACTTATGAAGTAACCTTCCAGGGTTATTCGATGACTCTTGCTGGTACTCATATGTAAGTAGAGCTAGGCATACTGAGTTTGGGCTCATTTTGTATGAACATCAGAGACCCTACCACTGGAACATACCTAGCTCTACTCACATATGAGTACCAGCAAGAGTCATCGAATAACCCTGGAAGGTTACTTCATAAGTTCCAGTGGTAGGGTCACTTATGTACAAACAAAATGAGCCCAAACTCGGCATGCCTAGCTCTACTCACATATGAGAACCAGCAAGAGTCATTGAATAACCCTGAAAGATTACTTCAGTTGCAGTGGTAGGGTCTCTTATGTACAAACAAAATGAGCCCAAACTCGGCATGCCTAGCTCTACTCACATAAGAGTACCAGTAAGACTCATCGAATAACCTTGGAAGGTTACTTCACTAGTACCAGTGGTAGGGTCTCACCAAAACAAATAATATGAGCCCCAACCTGGCATAACTAGGCCTACTCTTTTATGAGTTCCAGTCGCAACACTTGAACGGGATGGTATACCATCAGTCCAGATAATCTTACCAGATTTCAACGCAAGAAACAAAATAATATCTAAATACCGAAATATATCCTGACTCAACATAACGGAGAAAATAAAGTAATATTGTCCATTTATACAAAATAAATTTACTTGTACGTAATTCGCACAGAATACGAGAAGTATCAAATTGATTTTAGCGAATATTTTGTATTCGTATATTGCTTTTTTCGTCTTCGGGCTGCAGCGATAAGCGACATAGAGTCCACTCCCGACGGCTATCAAGCGCAGACTGAGATTTCATTGCAGAATTTGGATATATAAATCAAGAAAGTGGCTAAATAAAACGAACCTTATTGCCACATATTAAGACACACGTATGCGAGCAAAATAGAAGAAAAATGTAAGATGATTTTTTGCTTTCTTTGAGTCAATTTACAATATTTTGAAAAAAAAATCTAATTGTTTTTGAGTTGACTATATTTACTACCCTATTCTATCTTTGAAAATCTAAATAAATGTAAAAATAGAGAGAAAATTGTACCCAACATTTTTGATTTAAGAGGCCGTTTCGAATCGATTTTACATTAATATTAATTAAATATTTTTTATTTATTTTCAAATTTATTTATAGATAAAAAAGTAATCAATTTATCGTAATCATTAGTTTTATTAGTTATTATCTAAAATTGTCGTAAAATGTACCGGAAATATGTGGTTTTTTGATACAAGCGTAAACGCGTCCTTAATTTTAATTTTTCGATTCTTGTATATATCATTATGCTTATTTTAATGAAATGAAAATTGAAATTAAATTTATTTGCATAGAATACAGGTAGTATAATAATAATATAATGTAATATTCTACCACATTGTATACACACATCACCATCTAGTCCCAAACTAAGCAGAGCTTGTACTATGGGTACTAGATAATGGGTAAACATACATATTATTATATACTTCTTTTTTGTAAATACCTACATATTATACATAGAAACACCCAGACCAAGACAAACATCCACGTTCATGCAAACAAATGTTTGACTTGAGCGGGATCGAACCCGCGACCATCGGCGTAGCAGTCACCTACACTCCCGCTGCGCCAACCGGTCGTAGTCGTAGTAGGTAGCAGTATTACATAAGGTGGTTTGGGATCGATACCATACTCTGCCCACATTAAGCATGCAAATGTATATAATAAAAGGAATCGAAAACGGATATTATTTTAAATTATTTTTTAACCAGCAATTAAAAAAAACAAACAAACCAGCAATAAACAATATAAAAAAAAATAACATATCACTTGATTGAGCATTAGTTATAAGTCATAATAATTTATTAACATTGTATAAATATCTCCAAATTTGATTAAATTTCATAATTACTACATTAAAACATAATTATATTTTATATAATATATTATAATGCATAAATTCATTCAATGTATAAAAACACTTATCTACTAACCATTTGCGTAATTGAATGTTAAGATGTTTGAATGGCCCTCCCTTATATTTTTGGGCAATTTATTGAGTATAGATATGCACATATGATTAGGGAATGCAATCTCGTTCTCGCGAGATTTACGAGATTACACTCGAGCATAGAAACGTCTCAGACACGGACGGATCGCAATCTGTCGGCATCGGCATTAATAAAAAATGAAATGAATTTATACGAGTCCGGGGGGTCAAAAGGGAAACTTTTGCAGCGTGGATGTCTGCCTGAGAACCGCAGTTCTCAGGCAGACATCCACGAGCGTTTTCTGGCCAACAGAAAAGGTATTATAAATAATATATAAAGGAAGCCGTTTAGCAGAAGATTCTTTGGATATTTTGTGCTTCTGAAGGAGCTAAGTAATTTGAGAATAATTCGTAATAATGGCTTGTGATTTGAACTGAACCAATATTTCCTTTGATTGTTATATTTTGTTAATTAATCTGTAATATCTAAAAGGTCTACTGAGTAGATATAGTTTTATTTACCCAATTGATAATAATACCTCACTTTAGTAACATAGATGATAAGTAAGTTTATTTTTTTTTACCTCTCGTTGTTTTGTTTATTATAAAAGATTTTTTTTATTAAGTACTAAAAGATTTTTGTTTGATATTAGCAGCGAAGACTGGTTGTTTCTTTCATTTCTTATTTGATAGATCCGTCCGTAAAAGTTTACTTCATAAAAGTTTATTAAAAAAATATAAACAGATACATACGTCAAACAATGTTTGAAGCATAAAAATCTATTAAAAATTCCGGAAAAATAATGTTTATTTTATAATACTTATAGTCGTAGTTTATTTTGTTTAGTGTATCTTATGTACTTAATATTTGTATATTATAATATTACTGTGTACGTGTATGTTACAATATTATACTGTTAATGTGTGAAAACTTGTAATTGGCCTTCTGCTAATATTGTATTATGTAATATTCTGTTAGCTGTTAGTTTTCTTATAAGAATAAAATGAAATAAAATAAAATACTTAAATTGATTATTATTTTTGTTCTAATTTATTCAAATATTGCGATTATTTACAAAAAAACATACAACACTGCCAATCTCGTGAGATCTCGAAATTGGCGAGTACTCGCGAGATTGGCTTCATAAACTCGCGAGATCTCGCTTGAGCCCAAATCTCGCGAGATTTGCATTCCCTACATATGATAAACATTTTCTTTTATTAATAGAAGTTCTACAATATGGTACCGTTATTTTTGTAGGGGCTCTGGGTTTATATTTGGTGTAACTGTAAACTTTTTAAGTTACCTTACGGTTATTGTATCTTTATTGAAATAGAGAATAATAAGATTTCTTAACTTGATCTGAAATATTCACAATAGACTTATACCGAATAAGTCTATTGCATACAACTGGGCATACTTCCAAACTTCGGGTCACTAAAGAAAATTTGTTATTGTAAAAACGCTCTAAAGAAAGTGGCTGTGGTAGTTTTGATGAAAGATGAACAACTAATTGTTTTCAGAGAGTTGAAGTTTCATAACCAATGAATTACAAAAGTTTAACCTTTTAGAAGAAATATTAATATCAGAAACGTAATAGAATTTGGTACATTAACCCTTCAACTACATCAACAAGAGGACAATAACCTTTTGATTTAGACAACGGACGGTAACAACACAAACATTTTTATTTTAAAAAAGTTTAGAAACCTATTAATTCTGACTGTATTTACTGACTTATATATTATTATGTATATATAATTATAATCTGCAAGTATCTTAATATATAAAATCCTTGCGTTACTGACTGACTAACAGACACGCTACAGCCGAAACTACTCGGCGCAAGAAGCTGAAATTTGGCATATATGTTCCTTGGGGACCGTAGGGGTGCACTAAGAAGGGATTTCCCGAAATTCTCACGGGATCGGCCAAAACGGATAAATTTGAAAAATGCAGGCGTAGCTGCTGGCGTCCTCTAGTATATACATATATGTATTTATCCGTACTAATATTATAAATTTGAAAGTGTGTATGTATGTATGTATGTATGTTCCGTTTTCACGCTAAAACGGCTGAACCGATTTTGTAGAAATTTAATATAGAGATAATTATATTGGACCATGGAGACGGACATAGGCTACCATAAGTTGCAAAAATTAAACTGGGAGGGATTGTAGGGAGGGTAGAAGTTTGTACGGCACAGATTTACCTCTTGGAAGTAAGAACGCATGCGCTAATAATTGAGAGCTGCGCATGTGCTAACATATCTGTCTAATATTATAAATTTGAAAGTGTGTATGTATGTATGTATGTATGTTCCGTTTTCACGCTAAAACGGCTGAACCGATTTTGTTGAAATTTAATATAGAGATATATTGGACCATGGAGACGGACATAGGCTACCATAAGCTGCAAAAATTAAACTGGCAGGGATTGTAGGGAGGGTAGAAGTTTGTACGGCACAGATTTACCTCTTTGAAGTAAGAACGCATGCGCTAATAATCGAGAGCTGCGCATGTGCTAACATATCTGTCAGTACTGTCACGTCATACATAATGTCATATTGTGCGCGTTGAAAAACCAGCCAGTTACATTCAGTACAGCCAAAGAGGTTTGATTACTAATAATACATTCGAAATACTAAAATACTTTTGCCCCGACCTATTACATAAAATTGTTCGCATATGTATATAAACTAATAATTATATAACTTAGGCTGAAACGATTTTCTCTACTAATATTAAAAATGCAAAAATGTTTATAGAGATATATTGAACATGTATTAGAACATGGCTTTGACATTTGACTGTATGCAAGGTGATGTTATTATGTAGATAACAGTAGGTAATGTCATGGATACTGACCGAGTTATTTTGTACCCTATAGAGTTTCTGAAGTCTTTAGAATAATCAGGAGTGTCTTCACACATCTTGAGACTGAAAGTAGATTTGTGTTACCCCGAATTTAACGCGCGCGAAGCGGCGGGCAAAAGCTAGTACTTATATATACTTAATACGTGTATACCTACCTATATATATATTTATATATTTTAAATATTTATCTATGATTTAAATAGTGATTTTCTTATACACCGCTATTTTTTAATTAGTACAAAAACTTTAAGGACAGATTAGCGAAGATATTATTATCATATATGTGACGTAAGAATTTCATAATATCAATAAAGAGAAAGTTATTATCATTTGTTTATTGTAGAAAACCTCACTTAAATCATAGTCATATTTTACAATCCATTCACTAATTCATTGATAATATTCCATCCTGCTCATTCGCATTCTCTCTGTCGCACTTATGATGTAGGTAGCAATAGAAAATAAAATGAAGAAAAATAATAAATGTAGGTAGTTATTTTTTAATTTTGTTAGTTCTACCCTCTCCTTCATACTTCATTCGGGCGTAGGACCGGTTAAATTTATCGTTTAACAAGTAATTAAATACGGAGGTATGTAATTAGAAAGCAAACAAATATCAAAATAAAAGATGGTGTTCTGGACTAAAAGAAAAGAGTAATTTTGGCGTATTTATGAAGTTAGAATCATCTGCTATTTACAAATTATTTTATCGTCATCATGTCAGCCTCGAGACGTCCACTGTTGGACATAGGCCTTCCTCAAGATGTGTGGAGAACACAGACCGATTTTGAGGCGCCTGCATCAAATTATTATTTACTTAAGTACATATTATTTACTAAACTTACAAGTATTTCCATTGTCCTTCGAAATGTCCACCACCGTTGTCAAAAGCATCCAATATGCACTGTGTTTGGGTAATTTATCAATGGTATGATAGTACACGGGTCGGTCATAGTATTAGTATTGCATTTACCAATTATCACGTATTTTTGTGGACAGTTTTGAGACAGTTTTGGGACTTAGTGTTTTTTTTTTTCAACTACATAATTATGATCAGTTAAAGATACTTAGTGCCCTGTTAAATATTTTGTACTAATTAAAAAATAGCGGTGTATAGTAATTATTATCTAATTCGAAATAATTATTTCCTAATAATCGCACACCTACTATCTACTATCTCTGCATCACCTAGCTTGACTGGTAGAGAATGCCTAAGGCATTAAGTCCGCCTATGTACCACATGTTATTGTGCTGTACAAAAAGTTAAATAAAAATAAAATCATATAGTGATGGATAAACTATATATATACTGTCTGGCCAGTTTGGTTAGATCTTCTTACTGACTCAAAACGTTATTATAAAGAAAATTAAGGCAGGCCTGCGTCGTCTGATTCCAAACTAAGCAGAGCTATGGCAAACATATAACTGATAAACATACTTAGACACTCTAAAACACATACAGACTGCCTCGTTGGTCTCGCGGCATAAATATGCGCGTGGGAATGGGAGGTGTCGGGTTCGATTCCCGGGTCGGGCAAAGTGTTATTGGGTTTTTTCCAACGACAACCCAGCCTACTAGACACCTAATGTTTTCATTTCTACAAAAAGCAATTCTGTCAAAGCGGTAAGGTATGCGGGGTGAAGGGGGCTACAAAAATGCATTCTAATTGGCCGGTTCAAATTTGCGGTACGTCATAATTCATAACTAGTGTTGGGCTTGGTCTTATGTAAGACGTATAAGTCTAACGTGTTGTCAGAAAGTGTTTGCTTTACGTCTGCCGTCTATTAGGCTGGGTTGTCGTTGGTTTTTCCGTTAGGAAATTCTCAGTAGCAGCACGGTGTCTGGCAATGTTCCCGGTACGGCAATAGGCTCGCCCCCTATTACGTGGGACCTAAAAATTCATGGCGAAATGTGGTTGAAATATTACACCTCTGCCTACCCCTTCCCTTACCCCCAGATAACTGATTAATATACTCAAACATTCTCAAATACATACATATTAGATAAATTACACAGAGACACGGTAAAAATCGTGCTCACACAAAGATTTAGCTTGGGTGGGAATTGAACCCACTTCGGCTTAGCAGTTAGGGTTACTAACTACTAGACCAACAGAGCAATCAAACTACCCTATTCTAACCAAAGTACCTTCGTCCTTTTTACTAGGCAGCGATAGCCTAGTGCAGAGACCGATAGACTGCTACGCAGAGGGTCTCGGGTTCGAATCCACGGCGCGCACCAAGGACTTTTTGGAGTTATGTGCGTATTAAATTGTTGCGTTCATTATCGCTTGCTAAACGGTGAATGAAAACATCCTGAGGAAACCTGCATGTCTGAGAGTTCTCCATGATGTTCTCGAAAGATATGTGAAGTCTGCCAACCCGCACTTGGTCAGGTGATTGTATGTCAGTAGATTGTTGATAGGTACATTTAATAGCAGTAATCATATCAAAGATGTCTCTTAATATTGTTATCATTCCAAAGTTATTAATTGCGCTGGTACGATAATCAAACGTTGTGCCGTCATAACATAGGTTTTTATTTGAATCTAAAAAGTACGCATGTTCATGCGTCAAGATGTCTAGGTACAAAAGATTATTGAAAGTTTCTATTCTGGAATTGTACAAATTAGATTTTTTTTTAAATTTAAAAGTTGGCGTACTTATAATTACATTGGTGTGCGTAACCTCAAACAGTACATTTCTGATGTGTAATATTATGTCAAAATATATGTTAGTGGTCCTAAAGTCATCTTCACCTAGTAGTATTACACAATAATCTTTCATTGTAAAATTGCATAGCTTTTCTTTCAAATTATTAAGCATAGTTTGTACATTTCCATTAGTTATTATATAATGGCACAATTCCGAATCAATTAGTACCTTTTTTGCGATTGATAATATTTTATTTCTATTATTTGTACTTAGGATACATATTTTATTCTTTGCTTGCTTTTCTTGCCTGTTGTTTTGAATAGCAGATCCTTCAGAACAATGAATCCGAGTAGACACCTCTTCAGTTTGAGTCTGTTTTGTTTTTGTTTGTGTCTTCCCTTGCCTATTTTGAGTTGATTTCTTCATATTTGCTGGACTATTTGTGACTCTTTTAAGTAACTCATTTTTTTTAGAAAGGTTTTCATTTTGTTGAGTTAACTCACTATTTTTTAAATTTAGTATTTCTATTTCCGCGTGAGCACTCTGTAATTCGTTGGTAAGTTCCGCTATTTGTTTTCTTAACTTTTGTATTTCATCGATATTCTCATCGTCTGATATATCTGGTACTTAGAGTAAGATCCCAGAGCCGCCAGACCTACGTCATTTTATCAAAGCTGAAATTTTGAGGATTATTAGTATACAATCTTGTTAAGAGGTATGCCGACCCACTAACTTGAATGCTGGGCCATTTCATAGGTAGCGCGAAGTAAAGGTACCAAAAAAACATACTTACTTACGTTAAAGTATCAAAGCTGGTATTCAAATATGTGTTTAAAAATACTGTCTAAAATTGAAATTCATTATTGCCAGACACTTTCCGTGGGCCATTACTTCTGCCAGACGCCTTGAAAGTTCCTAAAAAATTATGTAAACTACGTCATTTTATCAAAGCTAAATTTGATATATGTAACTTTAGATACTATTTTAAGACCCTTCCTAAGCAGCCAGACCAATCCGAAGGGCCATTCGTCTAGCCAGACACCATGGACCTTTCCCTGTGAGTGCGAGCGTGCGGCCATTATTTATACGCATTCATACGCATGAATGCGTGTGAGTACACTACATTGTCCCAAAAGACTGTAGGAATATTATTTTGGGTATTAATACAAGAATAAAAGTGTAAAATATATTTTTTCACAAAAAATATATTTGTAACGGCAAGCTACATAACACATATCACAGCGCCATCTACGCATAGTATACGCATAGTAGTCTGTCTTAGTAGTTCCGTCGTAATTGGGTAGATGGCGCTGTCATATGTGTTATGTAGCTGGCCGTTACAAATATATTTTTTGTGAAAAAATATATTTTACACTTTTATTCTTGTATTTATACCCAAAATAATATTCCTACAGTCTTTTGGGACAATGTAGTGTACTCACACGCATTCATGCGTATGAATGCGTATGAATAATGGCCGCACGCTCGCACTCACAGGGAAAGGTCCATGGTGTCTGGCTAGACGAATGGCCCTTCAGATTGGTCTGGCTGCTTAGGAAGGGTCTTAAAATAGTATCTAAAGTAACATATATCAAATTTAGCTTTGATAAAATGACGTAGTTTACATAATTTTTTAGGAACTTTCAAGGCGTCTGGCAGAAGTAATGGCCCACGGAAAGTGTCTGGCAATAATGAATTTCAATTTTAGACAGTATTTTTAAACACATATTTAAATACCAGCTTTGATACTTTAACGTAAGTAAGTATGTTTTTTTGGTACCTTTACTTCGCGCTACCTGTGAAATGGCCCAGCATTCAAGTTAGTGGGTCGGCATACCTCTTAACAAAATTGTATACTAATAATCCTCAAAATTTCAGCTTTGATAAAATGACGTAGGTCTGGCGGCTCTGGGATCTTGGACTATTTGTATCATTGAATGTTTGGTTTGATAGTACCTCACTGTCGTTTAGAATTGAATCAGACTTTGTTCTAATGCGCCTAAATGTGATGTTTTCGAAGAAACTCATCATGAATTATATTAATTCAATCTCAAAAAGACAAAGCTTTCACCGGATTTGATACCACGGCCACTGTCAAAGTTAAGGCCACACCTTATACCAACGTGCCACGGCCCGTTCTTACTAGGTAGCCTAATTTAATGTTCTGTTGTAGTTCATGTACTCTCGACCCTCGTAGTAAATTATGTCATGTGAAGATCAACAGATGGCGTAGTTATGATGGCTCGGATGGTTCATATCTGGCTTGAGTAATTCTGCATATCACGTGGTTCAATAAAGAATAGATAGATGTCGCTGTTATCGAAGTTGTTGTCAGTCACATTTGAATAAAATTAACGATTTCTTGTTTTGATTTTAATGTTCTCACACAAAGATTAATCACTTTTATCTGTAGTTTTGTATGTTTTTGAATTTAATGTGTTCAGTTTTATATATTCACAGTACTCACTGCATTGTTTACGTTTGAATTTGCAATTTAGTAACACTTTTATTGTGGTTCACATTGAAATATTTTATTCACTAATAAGTTATTGTCTCTTTGTTGTATAGTCTTACGAACATTTATGCACTTGTTACTGGTCACTAAGTACTACTTTTAGACGTATTTAACGATTATAAACGCACATAACTATTTAAAATTATTAATTAGCACAGAGCCTCTTTATTGACGTACTTGCTAGATAGCGCCACCCATCACTTCTTCTTTCTTGTTCTAGTGAGTTTGTGGCCTACTCTGGTGTCGGAGTATTCAGACCACCTAAAGGCCCAAAACAATTCTTGCCTGGAAACAAAAACCGGGACGCCGAAGCACGGAAGCGCTCTGATGCAAATTTCACACGCGGTTACCCATCCAAGTGGAGACCTATACAAGCATAGCTTAGCTTTGGCGACTCTTGACGAACTCTTACGAACTCTGTCCTTCAGTGACCTTTGCTCTCTCTCTTTTTCTCAACACTTCTCTCTCAAGTCACATTGAAGTGTCAACCTCCTGGGCCGTTCCTGTAATTTATGTAAAAGTCACTTTAAACCCGGTTTAAAGCAGCGTCAATAAAGATAATATTTAAACTATTGTTTATCCATTATTACGTTGGACACGGATGTAAAGTTACTAGATGTGGCTGAAATTAACTGAAAAGACATGCCAACCGCTTTTGAATTAAGTTTAAAATGCTGTTAGGTCTAAGTACCAATCTTGTTTAAAAACTTAACTGAAGGTAATTCGAAATTTAGTCTTCGCCTTTTCTCTGCAAAATCATGTTTATTCTATTCTAAAATCAAATGACTATATTTTCTATTTGAAACGTGTACAGTTTGTACAATTAACTAAAATAAGCATTTAAATTGTCGTCGTCATTTACACTATTTAATATTTCTCCCTAAAAATCATTTTTATTTTTATAATATACACAACAGTTTAACAATACATACCTACATACAGTGACACGTTAAAATAAGCCACGTATATTATAAATAGATAGCAAAATAATTTGAAGAAACTAGCAAAGTGATGATCTACGGAGCCGAGACGTTGTCACTAAGGGCCTTATCCGGAAGCGACCACTCAGAGGGCGATGGAGAGAGCTATGCTCGGAGTTTCCCTGCAAGATCACCGACATAGCTCTCCAAATAGTCAGGCTGATGTGGCAGTGGGGAGGGCATGTAGCCAGAAGAACCGATGGTCGTTGGATCAGAAAGGTTCTGAAGTGGCTGCCACGCACCGGACGTCGTAGCAGAGGTAGGCCCCTCGCAAGGTGGACAGACGATATCTCTTTGGGATCGCGAGCAGCGAATGGATGCGGATGGCTCAGGGTTGGTACATGTGGAGAGCCTTGGGAGAGGCCTATGTCCAACAGTGGACGTCTTTCGGCTGGTATGATGAAAGGCCGCCGACATGGCCTAACGTCCTGGGACGAACACCGGGACCGACAACATTACATGCTCTCCGAAGCACGCTAGCGCTCTGACGAAAATGCCACACACGGTCATCCATCCAAATGGCGAACTTTGCAAGCGCTGCTTAACTTTTTCAACCATAACTTACGGTAAGCCAAGTCTCCCTATTGAACGGTACTCTTACCAATTGATCAACTAACGTTGCTTGTCCTATAAATCATATTCCTCAAAAAAAGCGAAATTTTCGCGCCAAACGTTTTGAACACGTGCATGGGCGCTTTCTCGTACAACCGTAAATCATAGAGGACAAGGCTTGCGTCCGAAAAGCTCACTGAATTGAGCCGCAGTTGCTAGGTTTTACGGCTGAAAACTCTCAGCAATTACTGTATGCAAACAGACTGGTTAGCCATTAATTGGCTGCGCTTATTTATTTCTTCGAATTATAGAATTCATGGGGCATTTACATGCTATAATTTATGGGTTAAAGAACTATGTATTTTTTATATTTTTGGAAATTATTTATTTATAACTTCATACACAGAACATGTATAGGCGGACTTAATGCCTGAGGCATTCTCTGCCAGTCTACCTTGGGGTGATGCAGAGATAGAACAAGGCAGGTGCAAATTGAAGTGATGAGAAACATGACAATCCTGAAGTATTATAATATAAATACTTAAAAATAAAAAACATAAATGTCCATACATAAATACTATTTAATATAAACACAAATAGTTATACTAAATACATAGAATATACATATTATAAGTACATAAATATATAAGATCATAAATACGTATACATAATATATATAAATACATATAATATATATTAAATATATTTAAATAAATGACCTCTGAGACTCTGAGATGATTCTGCCAATTGGTTCAGTAAGAACTGCCGTACTTTTATTTTAAAAGTGAAGCGACTGGTGGCCATCCTGATTTCCAGAGGAAGAGCATTCCACAGAAGGATAGATTGGATAGGAAAAGAGGCATGAAGGAAATCGGAGCTGTGTGAAGGGCAGAAAAGGAGTCGATTATTAGCGGAGCGTAGGGTTTTATCATGAATAGAATATAGGTATTGGAAGTAAGGAGTTAGATAGGTTGGCGGGTTGGGAGACATGAGGATGGAATAAAGGGTAGTGAGAGAACGCAAACTTCGGCGTTGACGAATAGGTAACCAGTTCAAACGTGAGCGATAAGTAGATACGTGATCATACTTACGAAGATTAAAAATAAATCGAATGCAGTTATTGAGAAGACGGTCAAGTTTGTTGAGGAGGTCTGCATTCAGGTTGAAATAACACACATCACCATAGTCGATAACAGGGAAAATTAAAGTATGCACCAGCATTGTCTTAGTCTTGGAAGGTAGAAAATTTTTTAGGCGATAGAGAGCACGTAGGGTACCGGTGACTTTTTGGCTAATGTTCGACACCTGTGCACGCCAGTTGAAAGTGGAGTCGATATGTAAGCCTAGGTCTTTGACAGTCACAGAGCATTCAATAAAATCGAACCATTATACATTACTGGTGGCAGTGTAGTTGTTTCAATTTTATTTAGGATTCTTTGACTGCCTACAATAATTGCCTGACATTTAGATGGGTTAACCGTAAGACCAAAGGAATTAGACCAGTTATATAAATAATCTAAGTCTCTGTTAATGCTGTCAATAGCAGAAGGTAAATCTTCTACACTGGCATAAAGCTGCAAGTCATCGGCATACAAATGATAATCGCATTGAAGATTCTGGGTTAGGAGATTGATAAATATTGAAAATAACAAAGGAGAGAGAATACCGCCTTGTGGCACGCCAGAATCGATTTGACACCAACTTGATGAAGATTCGTCAACGTGTACAGACTGCTGGCGTCCACGAAGATAAGACGAGAACCATTCCAGTGCCTCAGACGAGACCATAAGGTGGAAAAGGAAAGCTAGAAGGATGTCGTGACTGACGGTATTAAAGGCGTTAGAGAAATCCACCAAAGCCAACACAGTGACTTTGGTTTTCTCCATGCCCGTCCTAATATCGCCAGTCACTTTTAGGAGCGCGGAAACAGTGCTGTGGCCAGGCCTGAAACCAGATTGAAACAAACTTAGGAGGTTATTTGAATAGATATGGTGGGATAGCTGTTTCTGGACACTGGCCTCCAGCACTTTGGACAGGAAAGGTAGGATGGAAATGGGGCGGAGATCACTGGGCCGGGAAGGATTTTGGATCTTAGGCAAAGGTGTGACAAAGGCTTTAAGCCATAAGTCAGGGAAAGTACCGGAATCCATGGAAAAGTTGACAATGTGGGTAATCGCTGGGAGAAGGTGTTCTAGGATTGTGATAATCATGCGGCGACTGATATGATCACAGCCCACTGCATTGGATTTGATGGAGAGGATAATCCTTTTAATCTCGTCTGGTGCTACGGGAGAAAACATAAAAGACTCAATGTCGGGGCAGGGTAAATTAGCCAGGTAGCCGAGCGTGACACATTTGGTTTGATGATCTAGCGTTGTAGTGGTGGAGAAATGTCGATTAATATCATCCAAACCAATTGTGCCCAGGAATTCGACATGTCGCTTGTTGCCAATGCCTAGCGTCCCAAGGAACTTCCAGACATGGGCGGGGGAAGAGCAGTTGATGTTATCAAGAATATGTCGGCGTTTAGCGTTGCGTATCATTTGGTTGCAGCGATTCCTTGCAGCCTTATAGAATGCCCAGTTTTCATCACATCTGTCCTTGCGAAATTTACGAAAAGCCCGGTCCCTACGTTTCATCGCCATTCGAACCCTTCTCGTGAGCCACGGTGCTGGAGGACGCTTCAGTTTAACACGCCTAACAGGGGCGTGAATGTTGTATAGATCGATAATATTTTTGTTAAAAGCATTGACTTTGGCGTCCAGCGTGGCAGCCTGAAATACGTTATCCCAATTAATTAGTGAGGCATCCCGGCATAACTTTTCTACATCCATACGATCAAAACAACGCCTATGCATAACTTTAGGAGCAGGTTTGGGAGGTTTTAGGATATAGGAAAGGAAGATGAGGTCATGATGGGAAAATGCAGGTGCAGAGTGTTGACCGTGAGAGGAGACAAGGGTGGGATCAGAGGTTAGGATCAAGTCAAGCCAAGTATCGTCCCCCTGTACATTGTGATGTGTGGCTTGCAGGGGTAGAATATGAAGACTGGCTGACTTGACTATGTCGAGGAGTTTGGAGGATCTATGGGAACAGGGAAAAAGGAGGTCGGTGTTGAAATCACCCATGATGATGTGATGAGAATATTTTATGGCACGATTTTTGTAGACTGATCTTAATGTATATATAAATGCTTTTATAGGTAATAGAGGATGCCCGTAGCTACGCCACAGAGATAGAATACATTTTATATTTCTATGCTACGCCAGCATTTTTTTTTAATTTCGCTGTTTCTGAGCGATCCTATGGGAATTCCGAGAAATCCTTTCTTAGTGCACCACTTTGCTACGCAATGAATATATGTATCAGTTGTTCCATGCTGAATTGAAGTTACTGTTAAACTTGTCAAAATGCAACGAACAGCTTTTTTTCATTCCCTAAGAGGCGTGCATTGTACAAATAATAAAATCAAACTTGACACTGGCCTAAGCCAAAAAAATCGCTATACCTTTGGGTTGCCGATGTCAGCCAACAGTCATGGCATGTGGAACAGCTAATATTCTGTCATATCTTATTAGATTGGAAATCTAAAGAAGCAGCGATAGCCTAGTGGAGATACCAACAGACTGCCATGCAGAGGATATCGGGATCGAATCCACGGCGCGCACCAATGCCTTTTCGGAGTCATGTGTCAAGTTCAATTTTGTAATGTGTTATTCTGGTGTACTAGCTACATAACTCCACATCTTTGTCAAAATCCGTTATGGAGATTTTGCGTTAAAGACTAACAAAATTCCATCCTCAATACTCAATATTTTTATTGCTTTCCACAATGTTTGCTTAGGTGGTACTTAAAATATATATGTTACAATTATGGACCCTGTCGGGCACAGCATAGTAGGTTTTATTAGGAGAGAGGAAGCTAGATTTTTTTAATAAATATAATGTATTCTAATTATACTTTACATTACAATATCTAAGTATATTACAATTTGAATAGAATATAAAAGTTCTGAATATTATAACATATACATACATACATACATAGACTCACGCCTGTTTCCCGGAGGGGTAGGCAGAGACTACGGAACGCCATTTGCAACGATCCTGACATACCTCACTTGCTTCACTCACTCCCATCAAGTTTCTCATGCATGCTCTTCTGTTAAGGGTACTTCTGACTTGTAATATAATAATATTTAATATTACTATAAATTAAGGTGCTTATAGTAGGTACCTAATTCTCATATTATTCTTTATTACAACATTACATTATTAATGAAATCATTTGGTGTATGTCTTATAAGTAGTACCTATAAATCCATTATTATTTGATAATATAGCATAGGTATATGTAACTTATTTTATTATTAAGCGTTTTGATGGTATCATAAGATAGCGTTATGCTTTAACTTTAAATTTTCCCATCAATGTATTCTTTTAAACTATTATAACTTTTTTGAAAGAGAAATTCTTTTAATTTTCTGGTATATAAATGAGCTTTTTCTTCGTTTATGATAGATTGTCGTAGGTTGTTATATATTTTAATGGACATAACCAGTGGGCTGGTGGAGTGCATCCTTAGATACATTCGTACTTTTATTAGTCGTAGGACCAAGAATTATGAAGCCGTCATTAATAATATGTCCCGTCTGCCAACAACTAGACAATACCCTAACCCTTCTTACGCTAGCGCAATAAAGAGAGTAGACACCAAAAAGTTTAATTTCAACTCACGTCAGTCGTGAATATCCGTCCACTAATTTGAAACTCTTCTGGTGTCGGACGATTGTGAATTAAATTAAATTCCCGCTTCAATCCTAGCGCCATTGTGGACACACTTGTAACTCAAACATTCGGTTATGTATGTAGATAATGTGGGGCGTTTAATAAAGGATTTTATATTAGTAAAAGGATTGTGGTGGTCGTTATTAAATTTATGATCAGCTGGAGGTAATTAATTTTACCAGGCTATGAGAAAATTGTTTATTTTTTTAATTTTCGGTGAGCATTATGACATAGTAGTGTATGTGTATCCTAATGTGAGAAGAGGCCCGTGCCTAACAGTGGGACAGTTTATCGTCAGGACTGAAGATAATATTTTTTACTGAATTTCAGGCAGATCAAACTTAGGAATTGTGTTTTTTATTTTTGGGTTATCAAGTACCATCAGGTAATTCAGGTATAGGGCTCGAATCCACGGCGCGCACCAATGACTTTTCGAATTGTAAATTATCACTTGTCCCGTGCCTCGGAGAGCACGTTAAGCCGTCGGTCCCGGTTGTCATGAAGATCTTTGATAGTCGTTACAGGGTGTCAGTACCTTCTAAAATACTGACACTAGTCTAAACCAAGGAATATCGCTATCCCTTCGGGTTGCGAAGGTCAGGCAGTCGCTCTGTGGAAAAGCTAATATTCAGCCAAATCCAATTAGACTAGTAAGCGGACCCCAGATTGAAACTGGGATAACGCTAAGAGCAAGAAGAAGAACTTATTAGCTCTTGTTATTTTTTGTATTGTGCTATATTTAAAATTACTTTGAAATTACGGATTGTTATCTGTAAATCCGTTCAGTCGTTTTTGAGTTAATGGCGTTCAAACAGGCAGACAGACGCGACCGGGGAATTATATCATTTAGCTGAATCATTATATAATATAAGGCAGAATATACACTATGTACACACATCATATTTTAACAGAAACAGAGCCAGTATTAGTTATATAATGTACAAGTGCCTAATCTCATCATAATAGCAAAGGGATTAATGTTAATGAACTAAAAGAGCTTAGTCGTACAATGCCAATTAGTATTGTTTGTTAAAACGATGTTATACATACACTTACATACATAAAGTCACGCCTTTTTCTCGTCGGGGTAGGCAGAGACAACGGAACGCAACTTGCTTCTATCCTTACAAACCTCACACGCTTCCTCTACACTCATTACTCTTTTCATACATGCTCGCCGGTTTCGGGTACTTCGAACTTTTCCGTTTTTAGGACGTCACCAATTTGGTCGAGGAGTGTCCGACGAGGTCTGCTGCGACTGACTTGCCCACACACATTCGCCTTATAGATCTGATTCGTCATTCTTTCTTCACTCATTCGCTCCACGTATCCAAACCACTTCAGCATTCCTTTCTCAATCCTAGTCACGACATCTTCTTTCAGACCACTCTTCTCTTCTCTCGTATAGTTACATTGGGAATTCTATCAATCAGTCTCATGTTATATGTTATTTTAGAATATTCTCATAGCTTAGTGGAGATACCAACAGACTGCCACAGCGTATCGGGTTCGATCACACGGTACGCATCACTTTTAAAGGTTGTGTGCGTATTAAATGGTTGATTATCAACTTATCGCCTATTATTGAAGTATTGTGGATTCTATTTTTATAGGATCACGCCTGTAATCCCAGAGGGACTGGGCAGAGATGAAATATTACACCCAAATTTCGCCACGTTATGAATATTTTGGTCCCACGTAATAAATGGGATACACATTTCGGCCGACTTCGCCCGTGGTCGCGGCGGGACTCAAAGTCAAGCAAGTCGGCCGAAACGTTAGCAAATACCGAGGTATTAATGCCTTAAATATATTATTTATCGCGAGTAAGACCCGCTAAATAACCTTGTATTATGTATTTACTAGTCGCGAAAGTTTAAAATCCTTTAATTTGTACGACACTCAAAATATTGTGCGCACCTACTCTACTGCCCAATTTTTCCGTTGAAGTGGACCAATACACAAGTTAGGGGACTTGGATATTGAACGAACATTTTCTTGGAAACCTTCATACGGGTCGTGGAAACCTTCCAAACGATTAGATATTGCCTCGGATCCGTGTACCTTGCTTACGATATTAAAATATCTACCGGTAAACAAAACAAGATTGCAAACTTTTGCTGAACCCGTGCTCCGGAAAGCACGTAAAGGCGTGTCTGATATATATCATCATGTATCGCTTGTCCGATCTGATCACCGTATTCGTATCACTGATGAGTGTCATAATCGCCTGTTAGGACGCGTAATGATTCGCGCTCATGATACCTAGTCTGGATACGCTGCTCTAATATGACACGTTTGTGATACGACCCCAACCGTGAAGAAAATAAAGGATGAAAAGCATCCTTAACAAAAGATATACAGATATATTTATTTCTGCATTTTGGTTGTTTACAACACTTATACAAGTCAAAACCCTATTCTAGATGATACCGGCTTTTCCTAGCTATATGACTTCTTGAGAAGAAAGGCCGAAACAAACACAGATTCATTGCTTTTTTTTGTCATTTCATTATATTTCATCAATTCGTTTACATTTTTTTGAAGTTCAGACATAATAGGTTTAGATTCGAGTACAATGCAGGATATCATCTGACGCTTATAACTGACTCAGCCCGCTGATGGCCCGCATGCAACAGCAATCGTACGGCTCAACCTTGATTGAGGAAGCCAGCATGACCTGAATCATATCTAAATACTTACTACCTGATACGATACAATAAATGAAATGGTGATACGGTGATCGGATCGGGCAGGTGCTGGTCTCGGCTGTCATGAAGAGCTTTGACAGTCGTTATAAGGTGTCAGTATTCATGGTTAGGTATAATGACACTGCTCTAAGCCATGGAATATCGCTGTCATTTCGTGTTGCAGTGCCGACGACAGTCGATATGTTGAAACGCTGATAAATATGCCGTTGAATATGGTATATATTAGAGAGCGGACCCTGCGTAAGTCTTGGATGCAACTGGGATAACGCTGGAACAATGATGATTATTATGATGACTGGTGAACACAAAAAGCATTTCCCTTCAAGGTAGTAGAGCCTTGCTGATTTCAGCATGAATGGGCCGGCTCGACCGGGGAAGTACTATCCTCTCACAGAAGATCGACGTAAAGTAACAGTACCTAAACTGTTGCGTTTCGTTCGGTGAGTGAGAGTCCTGGAGGCCCTATCCCCTATTCCTTCTCCCACATCCCACTCCTTATCCTATCGCTTTTCCCAACCTAAAGGGGCGGCAACGCATTTGTGACTCTGGTGGTGTTGCTTGTGTCCATGGGCGGCGGTAATTGCTTACCATCAGGTGATACATCTGCTCGTTTGTCGCCTATTACGATAAAAAAAAACTTCCAATGATGCCCTCGCCGCGTCCAATCTGTGCACATTAATGCGATAAATTCTAAAACTACTGTAAGGATTCTGTACTGTTTCTACAATAGGCAAAGTGATTCCTAAGAAAGATTTAGGTGTATTATTCACTCCGATGGAGCCACGGTCAAAGTCTAGTCAATCATCATCATCATGTCAGCCTAGAGACGTCCACTGCTGGACATAGGCCTCCCCCAAGGTTTTCCACACAGACCGCTTTTGAGCCGCCCGCATCCAACCGCTTCCCGCGATCTGAACCATATCGTCGGTCCACCTTGCAGGAGGTCTACCTCTGCTGCGTCCTCCGGTACGTGGTCGCCACTCCAGTACCCACCTGCCCCAACGGCCATCGGTTCTTCGCGCCATGCGCCTTGCCCATTGCCACTTCAGCCTGGCTATTCGGAGAGCTATGTCGGTGTCTTTGGTTCTCCTGCGGATCTCCTCATTTCTCTAGTCAAGTCAATAATAAAACAAAACCTACCTGTATCTACATTACAAATATCGTCACAAAAACCACATTGATTCATAACATTGATTCACACTTTGCCAAAAGTTCACTAGGAAGGTACATGCATAAATATACATAAATTTTGTATGTGTATTATGCATGTGTGTGCATGTGGCTGAGTGCAGTCAGGGCGCAAAATGCATATATTAAACTTGGTCCTTGGTTAGTATGCACTGCTTGTACTGCGTTGAAGCCTTATTCTGGTTAATATGGAGCCTGAAAATTCGTTGTAAAAATCTTTTGGGTTTTGTTTGGAACAATCGGGCTTTAAGTAAAGTAGATTCAAGTGATTTTGGAGATCATCAACAGCCCTGAAAACCGTCCCACTGCTGGGCACGGGCCTATTCTTCCTACTTTGATAAGGGTACGGGAATAGTCTTCCTCGCTGGCTTAGTTCGGGTTGGCAGACTTCACATGTGTTTCGAGAGCATTATGAATAACTTTCTGAGATGCAGGTTTCCTCACGATGTTTTCCCACACCGTTCTGAAAGCGATAATTATCAATTTAATACGCACTTCATTTCGAAAAGTCATTGGTGCGCGCCGTAGATTCGAAACCGGTCGTACGTAGCAGTCTGTAGGTTTCTCCAGTAGGCTATCACTGCTTTGAATAAATTCAACATTTTAAATTCGACGATAAAAAGGAGGGACTCTGAGTTATATAGTCCGTTCGATTAAACAATCGAGTAAACAAATAACTCTATGGAGGCCGCTCTATACACCAGTGGAACCAGAAAACAAGGGTTCTCATCATCAAGATGACAAGAACACATTTGCTTAATCTATTTCATACTAGGCCAGAGTGGCAGAAGATAGGCAGCAGTGAAAAGACCTGGAGGAAGCTTTGGCCAAAATAAATATAGTGCTAGGGGACGTAGTTTAAATTTACTGCTTAACAACATCCTCGTACTAAGGAAATAAAACTCAATCAACAACAATCAAATATAAGAAATGTTAAACAAAGAGTTTTATTTGTATGCCAAAACTGGCGAAATGTGATGATTTGAAATTGTTATAATATAAAACCACATTTCTAGCTAATAAATGCGTTTATTCTATTTCACTCAATGAAACAACGACTACAACATTTTTTTATTAATTTGTCATTAATCAGCAGCTAAAAGTTTTAGAATTGCCACTAATATAATCGCCTTTTTTTTTTTCCTCATTAATTGTATCTCTAAATTAAAGTGTACACCCATAAACCTTAGCAATAATTGTTTGTGTAACATAATATCAAAGGACTAGTGACTAAACCTCACTGGAAAACTTGTGGCGGACCAACTGTCAAAGTAACGGACAACTGATACAACTTAAACAAGATTCAAAATCAACTGGAAACCCGGGGAGTATTGTTTTCATAATTATTTACTTATACCTGTATCGTTTTATTCATATAATACTAACTAATATACACTATACATTTCATAAACACTGCTCACTGCACGTGAGCGACGTCATTTACAATACACAGTGGCACCGTTTATGTCTCCTTTTGCTTGACAATTTGTGGAAGCAAAATCGATGACGAAAAACATTTGCCTCAGACACCATATACTACATGACACACTATACACAAAACATAATTATTTATTATAAAATAAGTATATTAATCTAAGGAGTACAATAGTGTTACACAGGTCAATTTATAGAAGTACCTACCTACATTCCAATTGTATTTTATTGTTTTATAAAAATAATATCAAACATATAACTTTTTGTACCTATTCATTACTTTCATATTCCCCAATAGCTAGATTTAAAATAAGCTGTTCCCAAATTTATTTAATTTACTTTTCTGTTATTTTTTTTATAATCTACCTACATTATTTCCTTCTCAACTTTCTATCCACCCATTTCTTAGTTTCTCTCTGCTGGCTTTACTCACTCTTCCTTATATTTCAGGTGCTTACGGGGTGGGTCTGTTCAAATGATGACCCGCAGAATGGCAGTTCTGGAGGACAAATTACAGTCCACACTCAAGGAATTGGAATCTTCCAAAAGCCTGTGTAACCAGCTGCTACAGGAAAGAGAGGACAGCGAAGAAGAAGTAAAGAAAATAGTAGACAAGAACACTGAACTCAGGGCACAGCTGGCTGAAATGCACACACACCATCTTGAAATACTTGAGCAACATGAACAACTTCGACTGACGGTGTCCAACTTCCAACAGTGCATGGACACTCATGAAGAAGCTCTGAGACGTGTTGCTGAACTGGAACGTGAATTGAGTGAAGCTCATAAAACCATCTCCAACATAGAAATAAATAAACACGGTCAACAGATTGCGAATACCTGTAGCCTATATCATGAGTTGGTTAGTAGTGAGCCTGATCATGTGTGCATTAGGGAGCCAGTAGTGACAATAGATCTGACCAGGGAGGATACCATTATTATGAGACCCAGCTTTTCTAGTCGTAATAAACTTAAACGTTACATTAAAATTACTAAATTAATAAAAAAATATCATAAATCTATTAGGAAATATAATGTGCATAGAGTTAATTTTAATCTTAGAAAGGAGCGCATAAACTTAGTTAATCAACTTTCTGAGTACTCTAGAAATTTGGAACATAGCAGATCAGTGTATGATATGGAAACTCATCGCTTAAGGGAAGAGATATTACTTAGGGAAAGAACCTTAAATGAGATCTTCAACAAATATCAAGCTTCTCAACAAGAACTGAGCAAGCGTATAGTGGAGGCAGGTGAGCTCGTAGACTTGGTGAGGTGTAATGCAGAAATGTATGAGTCTCTGACCAATAAGCTCTCGTGTTCTTGTACTCATGCTCTTGTACCAGCAGAGCCATTGAGTACCGTACTACCTGAGAATTTTTCTAACAATCCACAAAACTCACACTCATTACAATCAAATTTAAATAAATCTAGGCTTTCAACATCTATTAATAAAACTTTTATTTTTTCTGATAGGCTAGGTCACAATTTTGATAGTCTTCTCAGTGAATATACAAATCAGTGTGTTATAAATTATTGTAGGCCAGGGGATAGTTACTGTAGTTTAGTTAATCAGATTAAGTTACACCCCTTAGATGAGAGTAGTACTGCAATATTATTGTTTGGTAACAGTTTAACTGTAAAGAGACAGGATATCATAGATTGTGTTGAATTGTTGATAGAACTTAATTCTAAATTTAGTTGTAAATTTATTTTAGGTGCTTTACCTTACACACAAAATATGCACATACACTCATTAAACATGTTATTGTATAACATAACTTGTCGTCATAGTGACGCAATATTGTTTTTTGACGCTAATAAATTTATTAGTAAATTTATTTTAACTAAAGATACAATATATCTGCCATTTTATATTAAGCGACAAATTGCTAAGTTATTAGCATACAATTTACAGCAAGGCAGTGAGCCTTGTGTTGACAATTTATTTGATAGGGTTAGTACATGTACTAACAACGTTTTTATTGACACATCTTGTGATTTAAACTCCAAGATAGGACAACAGTTAGGCTGCAGTATTTGAATATAGTACATCAAAACATGCAGGGCCTATCTGGCAAAGAGTTAGAGTTAAGTTTATTTCTAGAAAAATATGACGTTAAGGTTTTGTGCTTAACTGAACATTGGTTAAGCACTCATGAGGTTATTGTTATAAATGAATATTACACAGTGCAGAGTTCGTATATAAGAAAGCAGGCTATTAGAGGCGGTTCTCTCATAATGACTTCAAATTTATTAAAATGCAAAGAACGTAAGGATATTGTAAATTTATCTATTGAGCGCACTATTGAGTTGTCCTGTGTGGAACTAGACTTATATATTATAATTTGTGTATATCGACCCCCTTCTGGTGATTATAATCTATTTGAGACTGTTATGGAAGATGCTCTTAATAAAATTATAGGTAGTCATAAGAATATTATAGTATGTGGTGATTTTAATATTAATATTTTAGAGAATTCTTCAC
The DNA here is from genome assembly GCA_944739405.2 of Euclidia mi. NCBI lineage: Eukaryota > Metazoa > Arthropoda > Insecta > Lepidoptera > Erebidae > Euclidia > Euclidia mi. Next base: position 4,585,216 of record OX123205.2, on the reverse strand, counting down.
AGTGTACTAGATTTCTGAATCTTTTTAAGTCATTTAATTTAAGTAATTTATTCTGTGAACCTACTAGAGTCTCTGAAACATCTTCTACTTGTTTGGATAACATATTTAGTTCTTGTGTTGCTAAAAACCCAGTAGTTATTAGTTCTCTTCCTTCTGATCACCGTGGACAGATAGCTAGTTTTTCATGTACAACATATGATAAATCACTTACAGTAGAATGTAGGCCTCAAACTACCAATCGTCTTATACGTTTTAAAAACAATATTATCGCTAAACTCAATCCCTCAATTTTGAACTCAGAAAATCCAAATACAATTTATAATTCACTTTTTGGAATAGTAAATAATGAGTTTCAAGTTACTTTCAAGAGTAAAACTGTCACATTAAAGGGTACTACCGGATCTTTTAACCAGTGGGCCACTTTAGGTATATACAGAAGTAGAGCCAAATTTTTTGAATTATATGGTATGAAACAACATAGATTTGACACACCTTTTCTAAATTATGTAAAAAACTACTCAAAAATTTTTAAACAAGTTTGTGTTATGGCAAAATCTAAATTTATTAGTAGCAAAATTAAGCATTCAACAAATGTAATTAAAGAAACTTGGAGAATTATAAATAATGAAACAGGAAGAGCACGACCACGGGAAAACCAATTTGAACTAAAAGAAAACAATTTATTAGTCACCAATCAAACTCAAGTGGCGCATATGTTCAATAGTTTCTTTGCGAGCATACCTTTAACAACTACTAGCTCTTTACAATCATCATCCTTAGACGCTGGAAATTTTTTGCTTAGCAGTGTACCTGAATGCAAGAGCGTGTTTAGATTCGAGCACGTTACCCCGCGAGATATATTGATCGCATATAATTCAATTAATATTAAAAATACCGGCGACTTTTGGGGCATTTCAATTAAAATTTTAGGTACTATAGTTGAGACTGTTGCGCCTTACCTCTCTATAATTTTTAACCAATGTTTTGACTTAGGCGTATTTCCGGATTTGATGAAATTAAGTAAAATCATACCTTTATTCAAATCTGGCAGTACAAATGACGTAAATAACTTCAGGCCATCTCTATCTTGCCGGCATTTAGTAAAATATTTGAAAAGATTTTATTAAAGCAGCTACTAAGACACTTTAATTTAAATAGTCTGCTTCATAAAGATCAATACGGATTTACTAAAGGTAGATCCACTACTGATGCGGGTGTTGCTCTCATAAAACACGTTTATAATGCTTGGGAGTCATCTAAAAATGCTATCGGAGTATTCTGTGACCTCTCAAAAGCATTTGATTGCGTTCATCACGACACACTATTGCGTAAGCTCTGCCACTACGGCGTAGAGGAAACCGCACTTTGTGTTGTCGAGTCGTACCTGCGGCAAAGATTTCAGTGCGTCGATGTAAATGGGACTACATCCTCTAAATTACCTATACAGTTAGGCGTTCCACAAGGCTCTATTTTAGGTCCTTTTCTATTCCTTGTATATATTAATGACTTACCTTTTTATTTAAAAAATATCTGTGATGTCGTACTTTTTGCAGATGATACGTCACTTATTTTTAAAGTAGATAGGAATAGGAATCAATTTGATGATGTAAATAATGCACTTATACAGGTTACACAATGGTTTACAGCAAACAACCTAGTGCTTAATTCTAAAAAGACTAAATGCGTTAAATTTGCTTTACCTAACGTTAGACAACTGGGACCTAATATAAGGCTAGATAGGGAGGAACTTGACACAGTTGACTCGACAGTGTTTCTAGGCATTACACTAGATAATAAGTTACAATGGGGTGCACATATAGCATGTCTTGCAGGTAAGCTCAGTTCTGCTGCGTATGCTGTCAAAAAAGTTAGACAACTTACTGATGTTGACACAGCTCGTCTAGTTTATTTTAGCTATTTTCATAGTGTCATGTCCTACGGTATTTTGTTATGGGGCAAAGCTGCGGATATTCAGAATATCTTCGTTCTACAGAAACGAGCGGTACGAGCAATATACATGTTAGGGGCAAAAGATACTCTTAGGGAACGCTTTAAGTCTATAGGGATTCTTACAGTAGCCTCGCAATTTTTATTTGCTAATATATTGTATATTAGGCAAAATATAGGTTTATTTACTACAAAAAGTGATGTACATAACATAAATACTCGAAACAGGCATAATTTATATGCCCCTTATCATCGTTTACATAAAGTTAATAATTCTTTTGTAGGGCTAGGTATTCGTATATACAATAAAATACCAATTAGTCTTTTAGAATTGCCATTTAGTACGTTCAAAAGTAAAATAAAAGACTGTCTTATTAGGAAAGGTTATTATACCATTAATGATTATTTCAGTGATAAGGATAGGTGGTCACTTACACTAGCCAACTCTTGATTTTTTTAATTTATATAGATACCTTACTTTTCAGTTTTTTTTTTTTTATATAAAATCTCTAGTTCTATTAATTTAATATTCATGCATTATTAGGTCATTCAACTTACTACATTTACATTTTCATTGTTGTTCCACAAATTTTATTAAAATTTGCTACAGTGTTAGATGAAGGTAACTCGTTATCATGGGCTGGATACTAACGTTTTTGTAATTTTCGTGTATTCATATACCGTCACTTTCTGTAACATACTTTAACACCATAGTTCTGAACATGATCGCGAGTTGCCTACATTATAAAGCGTAAGTGGATGCTCCTGTTACACAAGATTCACATTTGAAGACTACTACAGCACTTAATTTAATAACTACATATTTTGTATATAATATGTATGATCTTATTTACTATTTACAAGTAATTAATTACAATGTGAAACAGTTGCAGCTCCTTACAAAAACAAAATATGTACCATAACACTGGCGATTAAAAAGAGTGGCCACGAGTTTTATTGCCCGTTCTTTCTCGTGGTTCTACCTATTGCTTTGCGAATGGGCAGTAAATGTAAATGTAGAAGCATTATTAATTTACTTTAAAAATTTGACGTTCATAAGCGTCACGTTGTGACCTAGATGAATAAATGATTTTTGACTTTTTTTGACTTTTTTTTTGCCTCTGTCCCAGCTGAGGGACAAATTGTTCTAAAATTTAATGAGTTTCCGTTTGGAAATCTGAATAATCTACTTTTTCTGTTCAGCTATTTTACTTAAGACATTTCACTAGAGAAGTTTTCGACAACGCTGAATTTTGTTTTAAAATTATTTCATTTGTAAACACACAGAGTTTGTAAATTTTATATTATCTTTCGGGTTACTACTTACCTTTGTTTCCGATATTTCAACACTGTTTGCAAGTGCCAGTGGGCTACCGCTGTCGTGGGTTCGATTTCCAGACGTTACATTATATGTTATCTCAGATTTATATTTTAAGTCTAGGTGTTTTTAGTGTTCATTGTTTGAAATTTTAAAGTTTCCTACACACATGCCTAGTGCCGCATATTTCATTTGAGTTCACTCACTCTCACACTGATATAATATATAGAAGATATTTTAGTTTTTTTATGACACGTTACGAAAGAGGATATTATGAGCAGACGGATTGCTTGCTGGTAAGCGATTATCGTGGCCTGTTGACACACGGAACACCAGAGGAAGACACTAAGGCGTTGCCAAAAGTAATGGGACGAGAAGAGAGATGTGGAAGGACAGAGGGACGGAGCCCGCGGAAACCCAAAATTATTTTTCTTTAAAAGAAAATCTCAAAGCTTATAAGTAATAAAAAACCTATTTCATTAAAATCTAATAATAGTTAATCTAGCTATCTTCTTCATCGAAATGTGATCACAACTACCTCGTTTCATTACGCCAGAATACTTCACTTGTAAAGGATTTGAACGGGTTTAAAGTTATTGCGGGCTCATAGGTGAGCAAGAGTTTATACCTTTTTGTTTTATACTTTTTTGTTCAGCAGTTGGTAGTTGATGCAACTTTTCTAAAGAGCAGTTTTACCCGTGTTCGTTAGCAAGCTTCAGGAAAACCGTGTGGAGATAATATTAAGTGATCATGAGACGGAATGTTTCAACGGACTTTTTTCATAGTTTTACTCTTTTAGAAAGAGTTTTAGCTTCTAGGTATAGTTTAAGATATGGTTAAAGTTTTCGTTGAGATGGAATTACTAGGCGCAAGTTACTGAATAATAGACAAAATTGCAACTGAGAAAAATAGAACGAAAATAAAGTAATGTTGGCTTGAAGAACAGAATATATAATCTTTTATACATCACCTTTATCCCAAAATATAAACAAGATATAAAGAAACCTTACAACCGGCAGGGAAGCTTTGTGGCTAGCTGAATGTGTGAATTGACACTGCGGTCTCGAGTGCTTCAAAGAGACGGCCAGGGCATTATCTTTCGATAGCCTTTATTTGCTGGTAGAAGTGGACTTCTTGGCCAGCCAGAGGTAAATCGTAAGAGCAATTTGCTATGGGTTGGATTTGTCAATCGTAAGAAATCCGCTCCGGATTTCGGTATCACGAGACCTGCGATGGTGAAACTGGTGTCGCACCGCTCGACACTTCTAACCACTCGCACCGGTGTTGCCCTCTGGCTGCCTTTATGGCGGACTTTGTTTAACTTGGTGGCTGTTAACAGAAAGACCATCTAGTTTGTTGGCGAGTCACCGTTTGTCCCATTCTATCGTGCCTACTTTGTGAGTATAATAATTGGCGACGTGAACCTCGAACCGTGTTGAGAACCTCGGCACGTTAGACCGCATGTCTCCATGTACGCCTGCCAAAAGGCGATGTATTTTTCTAACACCGCATTATATTAGAAAATACGCGAGATAGAAAACATAAATATAAATGAAGTATTGCCGTGAAGAGCGCATGTATTACCTGGCAATTTTCGATTGTATTTAGTGCGGCTTCACTTCTATTAAAGGCTGCGATATCTATTTCTTTACTTTAATTTTTCGATTCTTGTATATATCATTCTGCTTATTTTAATAAAATGAAATTTCATTAAAATAATCAGAATGATATACAGGTAGTAGGTACCAGGTATTACATAGGTGGCTTAGGATCGATTTATTTATTTATTTATTTATTGGAGGTCCAACAGCTTGTTATAATTTTATAATATTATTGAGTAAGCAACGGTTAGCCAATTACAGGCCCTCACGTATAACATTATATTAAAAATTACACACATTCTTAAATAAAAAAGATTAAAGTAACATAACATAGCAAAATACAATTCTGTAAAGTAACATAATATAGTAAACTACACACACATTCTTAAATAAAAAAGATAAAAGTGACTTAACATAGCAAACTACAATATTATATACATAGCGCACCAGTACCTACAGTTCAGTTAGTAATAGTTTAGGCAAAGAAATTCTCACTCATTCGTCGTCTCGCCACTGGAATACTAGTACAAAATAAATCCAAATTTAGTTCTTTAGCAGCTGAGTTAAAGCTATTGCTCGCCCGGTTAAGAAAGAAGTTTTGGCGATAATTAGTAGAGGCTAAGGGAACATGCAAGGGTTTTATAGATCTTAATAGCTTAGGTGGTGCATTTATATTCAGCTTGCTTAGTAATTCAGGACAATTTATGTTGTTTGAGGCAATTTTAAGCATATAACAAACGTCGGCTATATTTCTTCTGTCAGAAAGGGTTAGGACGTGAAATTTTTTACAAATATTTAAATATTGGTCAGATTTAAAAGGGATTTGTAATCTATAGCACATGTATTTGACAAATTTAATTTGAATTCTCTCAATTCTCGCGACGTACGTGTCATAGCGCGGATTCCATATCTGCGATGCATACTCCAATATACTCCTGACAAAGGTGCAATATAGAATTTTCCAGGTTTTGGCCTTTTTGAAGCATACGGACGAACGCATAATAAAACCAAGAGCTTAAGAGGCCCTTCCTATTATGTCTTCAATGTGTTTATCGAAAAGCAATTTTGAATCGTGAGTAACGCTCAGGTCACGGATAGATGCATTTCTAGGTACTGGGTGGCCCTTTACCGTGTATTGGAATAGTACATTTTCTTTCTTACGACTGTACGTAACAACAGAGCATTTGGAGGGATTAAGATCAAGTTTATTAATGAGGCAGTACTGATCAAGGCGCGTAAGGTCCGACTGAAGTAGCTTTGCATCGGATAGTGATGACACAGATGCACATAGTTTCATGTCGTCTGCAAAGCACAGTAGTTTAGAGTAATGAAAGCAGGTTTCAATGTCATTTACAAATACAATAAACAAAAGAGGCGCAATTAACGATCCCTGAGGGATTCCGCTGGGGATATGTACCCAGCTCGATATGTAGTTGTTTAATACTACGGCCTGTGTTCTGTTTCTAATATATGACGAGAACCATCTGAGCAAGTCGCCTCTTATTCCTATTCGCTGAAGCTTTATTAATAAGATTTCATGACTGATCCGATCGAAAGCTTTACTTTAATATATCACATCCACTTGCTTACCAGCATCCATGTTTTCCGTCAAATGATCGTTTAATAAGATGAGATTTGAGACGGTCCAGCGACCCTTGAGGAAACCATGTTGCGTCTGGCTGAGACAATTTTCTAGAGCCGAATAAACTTGATTATAAATAATTCTCTCGAATACCTTTGAGATCACACATAGTTTTGAGATTGGCCTATAATTTGTAATTTCGGTCTTAGGTCCCTTTTTATGAATTGGAGTGATGTACGCCGATTTCCATATACGCGGATAGGTGCGGGTTGCAAGAGACTTCTCAAATAAGAGAGATATAGGGATAGCGATAGTCTTAGCGCATGCTATAAGAAGACGAGGATGGATTTTATCAGGTCCGGCAGACTTACAGGCATCGAGCTGGGACAAAAGTTTGGTGACTTCTGTAATATTTATATCCACAGTGGAAATATCCGACAAATCGGAAGCAATGGTGTCTAAGGAGTATGATGCATCCCCTGATGTAGCGGGCATAACAAATGTGGAGTGAAAGTAGGAGGAGAACGCGTTACATATTTCGTTTCCATTTGAGACAACAGTGTCTTGATATTTCATGACGCAGGGTATATTGTTATCCTTGTTACGCGACTTTATAAAAGACCAAAATTGTTTTGGGTTCTTTTCTATAGACTCTTCTGTGGCGCTTATAAAGGAGTTAAAACATTGTTTTTCTAAGATCTTAACCCTGTCCCGAAGAAGTCTATAAGTTTCCCAGTCAGATCTATTTTTATAGATTTTATACCTAGATAAGTATTTAAACTTTTCCTTTATTACTTTTTTTAACGACGGCGAATACCACTTAGGATATTTCTCTTTCGAGACTACCTTGGACGGGATATGCTTTTTTATTAAGTTATTAAGGTTGAGGTAAAAATAATCAATTGCTTCTTACATAGATCTGATCGAGAATTCTTTATTCCAGTCCGTTGATGAGATCGACTTGTTAATTGAGACAAAATCAGCTTTATCATAAAGATATTTGGTATGCGCTAACGGCTTCAAACCTGGTACATCGATGGTGGTGGCTGTAATCGTAAGCGCCCCGTGATGGGGGTCGACTGGTACTAATGGAGCGTCGCACTGGGCTACTAAATTGGTTACATTTGACAATACCAAATCGAGAATTTTGCCATACTTATTTAGGATACCATTGTATTTTAATAAATTATGGGTCTTCATTTCTTCGATAAATAATTGTTCGTCTTGGTTATGTATATTGGAAGCAGACCAAGAGCCGTCACTACTAGGAACCCATAAAATATTACTCATATTATAATCTCCCACTAGAAGATATTTATCAGATGGATTGCGTAAGAAGGCGTCGCTAACTTTTAATAAAAAATTGTTAAGTTGTTGCGAAAAAGTATGACCATGATTTTGTTTGCACAAATAAATGACACACAGATGTAATTTTAAACTAGGTGTTCTTAAGGTTAACCATAAGTCCTCTGCCGAAGAATGAAATTGTGGTTGTGGCAGAACAGAAATATCGCTGCGTACTGCTATGAGGACGCCGTCACCTAGAGTCTGTCCTGTGACTTTGTAATCCCGGTCCCGTCGCCATACCGTGTACCGGTTATCAAAGAGTTCATTATTGGATATACTCTCCACAAGCCAAGTCTCCGTTAAAATTACAACATCATAAGAACTGAGAGAAAGATACCATATTCTGCCCATATAAAGCATGCAAATGTGTATAATAAAAACAATCAAAAACGGATATAATTTTAAATTAATTTTCGACCAGCAAAAATAAAACAAATAAACCAGCAATCATCATCTTCTTGCCCTGGTCCCAATCTATTTGGGGTCGGCGCAGTACGTCCTTCGCTTCCATTCTTTTCTGTCGCCCGTCATCTGATCATTTACCCCTTTCTCTTTCATATCCATCCTCACACAGTCCATCCATCTTTTCTTTGGCCTCCCTCTCCCTTTCCATTCCTCTACCTTCATATTCATCACTTGTTTGCCTACATACATTATCATCCCTTTGCATAATATGTCCATACCAAGCCAAACGCCTTCCTTTCACTTTCTCGTCTATATCCGCCACTTTCAGACTACCTCTCACGTATTCATTCCTAATCTTATCCATTCTCGTGACTCCACACATCCATCGCAACATTCTCACATCTCTGCCACATGTAATCGTTTTTCATCCATCTTCTTAGTAGCCCAACACTCAGCTCCATACAATACGACAGGCCTTATAACCGCCTTATATATGCGTCCCTTGAATTTCAAAGGCATTTTAGGATCGCATATTGTGCCCGAGACCTGTTGCCATTTCATCCATCTTGAGTTGATCCTTTGCCGAACATCTCGGTCAATTTCGCCGTCGTGTTGCAGGAGTGAACCGAGGTAGCGAAAGTCGGAGCATACTGGTAGGGGTATACCGTCGAGTGTAACCGGGCTTGGACTAGAGAGGCCGCCAAAGTCACAGAACATGTATTCAGTTTTGGTTCTGCTTATCCTAAGGCCTACGTTCTCCAGTCTCTGCCGCCACTCCTCCAGCTTGCTCTGCACCTCCTGTCCACTTTCTGCTACCAGGACGATGTCGTCGGCAAACAGCTTGCACCAGGGTGCCTCTTCCTGTATGTCCGATGATATGGCATCCATAATCAACAAGAAGAGGTAAGGACTAAGAGCCGACCCTTGGTGCAAGCCTACAGCCACATCGAATCTGGCTGTGATTCCAGCTGCGGACCGGACTTGCGTGTGGCATTCAGCATACATAGCTTGGATCAACTTCAGGTACTTTTCAGGCACTCCTTTCTTCTTGAGGGCCCACCACAAGACTTCACGCGGTATCCGGTCATATGCCTTTTCGAGGTCAACGAATACCATATGCAGATTTTTATGCGCCTCCCTGTATTTTTCACAAATTTGGCGAAGTGCAAAAATGGCATCCACCGTACCTCGACCAGGCATAAAACCGAATTCGTTACGTGAAATCTCACTCTCTGCTCGCAAACGTCGCTCAATTACTCTCTCCCATACTTTCATACTATGAGGCATTAACTTTATTCCCCGATAATTGTTGCATTCTTGGACATCTCCCTTATTTTTAAAAATGGGCACTAGGTAACTCCTGCACCATTCCTTGGGTACTGTCTCCTCATGCAACATCTTATTGAAGAATAAAGTCAGCCACGCCCATCCATCCTCCTCTAACACCTTCCATGCTTCTACTGGTATTCCATCTGGTCCTAATGCTTTTCCATTCTTCATTCCACTCACAGCCCATCTTACCTCATCCTTACTTATTACATTCACTAGTCCAACATTCTTCGCCTTGTTCTCAAGCATTTTGCACCAATCATTCTCTTCATTCATTAATTTTTCAAAATATGTTCTCCATCTTTCTTTAATCCTATCATCATCCGTAAGAACCACTCCTGTTTCATCTTTCATACACTTGATATGGGATACATCCCTCGCCTTTCTCTCTCTAGCCTTAGCCAGTCGGTATAAATACTTTTGGCCCTCCGGCTTCTCAATTAATCCGTATATATTGTCAAGGGCTTTTGCTCTAGCTAAGGCAACGGCTTTTTGGCTCTTTTCTTACATTCATCATACTTCTTTTTCTTACTCTCTTTCAACGAGTCATTACCTTCTTTCATCAGCTGCCATTCCTTAAACCTTGCTTTCTTTTCCTTGAGCACACTCTGTACTTCCTTGTCCACCACCAGGTATCCTTATCTTTCATACGTTTTCCTTTCGATTCTCCTAAAACAAATAAACCAGCAATAAAATATATAAAAAAATTATAACATGTCACTTGATGACCATTAGTTATAATCAGAATCAGAATTAAGGGAGCTAATATTGTCAAAAGTATGGATATGCCTAATTTTTAAATGTGTTTTCGGAACTAGATTCTGGAAATTTTAGAATTTTTAATGAAGGTCTTTTAAACTGTTGAAAAAACCTTCATTAAAAATACAAAAATTTTCTTCATTTCTCATAAAAAAATTAAAAATTAGGCATATCCATACTTTTAACAATGTTAGCTCCCTGATTCCGATCTATGGTTATAAATCATAATAATTAACATTGTATAAATATCTCCAAATTTGATTAAATTTCATAATTACTACATTAAAACATAATTTTATTTTTCTATCTTATATTATCTTAGTATATAAAATCCTTGCGTTACTGACTGAATGACAGACAAGCTACAGCCGAAACTACTCGGCGCAAGAAGCTGAAATTTAGCATGTATGTTCCTTGGGGACCGTAGGGGCGCACTAAGACGGGATTTCCCGAAATTTCCACGGGATCGGGCAAAACAGGAAATTCGAAAATATATGCGTGCGAAGCCGTTGGCATCGACTAGTAATGCATAAATTCATTCAATCTATAAAAACACTTATCTAGTAACCATTTGCGTAATTGAATTTTATTAAAATACAATTTTTTTTTTTTTTTGTCTGAATGGCAATACCCTTATATTTTTGGGCAATTTATTAAATATGGATAATTATGCACATATGATAAACATTTCTTTTTTAACATTAGTTCTACAATATGGGACCACTATTTTTACTGTACCACTATTGTAACTGTAAACTTTAAGTTACCTTACAGTTATTGTATCTTTATTGAAATAGAGAATAATAAGATTTCTTAACTTGATCTGAAATATGCACAATAGACTTATACCGAATACGTCTATTGCCTACAACTGGGCATATGTAGTTCCAAACTTCGGGTCACTAAAGAAAATTTGTTATTCTAAAAACGCTCTAAAGAAAGTGGCTGCCATGTGATAGTTTTGATGAAAGATGAACAACCGCCTGTTTCAGGGGATTTGAAGAGGATTTCATAACCAATGAATTACAAAAGTTTAACCTTTTAGAAGAAATATTCATATCTGAAAAGTGATAGAATTTGGTACATTAACCCTTCAACTACATCAACAAGAGGACAATAACCTTTTGATTTAGACAACGGGCGGTAACAAAAAATAAATATTGCTACTGCTGCCTCCTGCTGGACATCCTCCGTCGTCCAGTGGATAACGTCGTCCCGGATTCGGTTCCCGGGTCGTGCAAAAGTGTTACTGACTTTTTTCCGACTCGTCGAGCTCGTCGTCTGGTGAAGTGCCCGGTAACGGCAATAGGCTCGCCCCCTATTACGTGGGACCTAAAAATTCATGGTGAAATGTGAGTGTAATATTACACCTCTGCCTACTCCTTCCCCTACCCCATATAACTGATAAACATACTTAAACATTCTAAAATACATACATATTAGATAAATTACACACAGACACGGAAAAAATCGAGGTTACACAAAGATTTAGCCAGGGTGGGAATCGAACCCACTTCGGCTTAGCAGTCAGCGTTACAAATCACTAGACAAACAGGACAACAGGCTTGTGTCCACTAAGAATAAATCGGTTTGATTGTAGAACCTATCTATAGATTCAGTATTATTTTTAGATGTCAATAAAGTTTATTATTTATTATAAAAAGGTAAGATGAATGTTATTTTTAGGATTCTAAATCTAAAAATAATATATTTATTCTTGTGACAGTGAACACCAATCAGAGAGCATTACGTCAAATGGTGCGTCCGCCATTGATGTTGTCGACGTTTTGCTAGTAAATACAACTAAAACGTCAAACTTTCTACTTGTCACATCGAATATCTATATATATAAAAGAAAGTCGTGTTAGTTACACTATTTATAACTCAAGAACGGCCGAACCGATTTGGCTGAAAATTGGTGGGGAGGTAGCTCAGAACCAGGAAAAACACATAGGATACAATAAAATGCAAAAAATAATCTGGGAGGGATTTTAGAGAGGGTCGAAGTTTGTAGGGACAAACCTCCTACCTATGACAATAATAACGCATGCGCTGTAATAATTGAGTTGCTGCGCATGTGCTATATCTGTCAGTACTGTCACATTATACATTGACATAATTATGATGCACTGTCATTACTTCGCTTTTAAGGTTCGCTTACTTAATTAAACTAATAATAATTATTGTAACAGCCTTGGCTAATCCCTACTAATATTAGGTACTAGCTGTGCCCGTGGCTTCGCCCGCGTGGAAATCGGTATCCCTTAAATATCCCTTTCTGTGGCCTTAATAATGTAAAATAACATAATGATCGGTTGATGAAACTCACACTCATATTTAAGTTTCTTACCTTAGTCATTGCCTTAGTAATCTGTACCTGCCACCTAAATTTTTAGCTCTTTCTTTTAATAAATACTATCTGGCCGGATTACATAATTATTAGTTAATTTGAATCTTTGCACTCAAAAAGTAACACTCGAATAGTAAGTCTACGATGCTCTACTATCTTCTATACGAATATAATAAAGCGGAAGAGTTTCTTTGTTTGTTTGAACGCGCTAATCTCAGGAACTACTGGTCAGATCTGAAAAAATCTTTTTGTATACGATAGCCCAGTTATTCCGGAAGGCTATAGGCTATATAACATAACGCTTCGATCCTTTGGGCCGGGCAAAAGGCTAAAAAGGCTAAAAGATAATGTCAGCTTATCTCAGACACTAGCAGTCGGATTTAAAAATTGTTATTGCCTAGGATAGCCCAATTATTCCGAAATACTATAGGCTATATAAAATTACGCCACAACTTATAGAGGCCAGACAAAAATAATAAAATGGTCAAACGAGAAGGGGGAGGGTTGGGTCAAAGGCAAAAAAAGGCTAAACGAATAGGATACAATCTATATGAGTATCGTTTTCGAGATTTTCGGGACGCTGATTAATAATATGAAATTTATTTAGTGATCCAAGAAGGCGGACGGGAGATCAAAGATGGCGGATGAGAAAATTTTAAAAATCAATATGGGTATAGCCTTCGATATTATAAGGGGTGGGGAATCCAAATACAACATCTGTTTCGTGATTCAAGATGGTGGATGGGAAATCAAAGATGGCGGACGGGATTTTTTTAAAGTCGATACGGTATCGTCTCCGATATTTTAAGGAATGGGGAATTCAAAAACACCATCTATTTCGTGATCAAAGATGGCGGAGGGGAAATCAAAGATGGCGGATGGGCAAGTTTTAAAAAATCAATATGATTATCGTCTGCGATGTTTTAAGGGATGGCGAATCCAAATACAACATCTATTTCGTGATCAAAGATGGCGGATGGGAAATAAAAGATGGCGGATGGTTTTTGCTGGGTCATCTATCTATACATATAGGTATATAAAATTCAATCTTCGTTTGTTTGTATACCTTTGTAAACTCTGAAATTTTAGATTAAGCATTGGTGGCTGTGGTAACTTTGTTCAGAATTTCCTGGAAAAGTGGTTTGAAAAAAATGTAATAAGCAAAAAGACCTTTAAAAGGCGATACAGGGTTCGCCGGGACAGCTAGTAACAAAATAAAAGTGGGTACACCTGACCAGACTTCATTCACGGTTTGTTTTGTTTTGTACTTTGTGACCTCACTCAAACGCTATGATGGTTGACAGCGTTTTTGCGTCAAATTCAAAAAGGTTTTTAAAAAGACGTAATTAGGAATTTTGCTGATTGATTTTTGAAGAAATATTCCTTTATTTCGGTTTAAAATCTAATAAAGGAACGAATTAATCACTAATTACATTTTAGGACACAAGCCTATCAAACTACCTTATTCTAAACAAAGTACCTTACTCCATGTGTCCTCCACTTCTTCTTTCTTGTTCTTGTGAGTTCGTGGCCTACTCTGGTGTCAGAGTATTCAGACCACACAAAGGCCTTAAACGATTCTTGCCTGGAAACCAAAACCGGGACTCCGAAGCACTGAAGCGCTCTGACGCAAATTTCACACGCGGTTACCTATCCAAGTGGTGACCTATACAAGCATAGCTTAGCTTTGCCGACACTCGATGAACTCTTACGAACTCTATCCTTCAGTGACCTTTGCTCTCTCTCTCTTTCTCTCACTAGATACTTCTCTCTAAAGTCATATTGAAGTGTCAAACTCCTGGGCCGTTCCTGTAATTCATGTAAAAGTCACTTTAAACCCGGTTTAAAGCAACGTCAACAAAGATAATATTTAAATTATTGTTTATCCATTATTACTACGTTGGCCACGGATGTAAAGTTACTGGATGTGTCTGAAAATAACTGAAAAGACATGCCAACCGCTTTTGAATTAAGTTTAAAATACTGTTAGATCTAAGTACCAATGTTGTTTTAAACTTAACCGAAGATAATTCGAAATTTAGTCTTCGCCTTTCCTCTACAAAAATCATGTTTATTCTATTCTAAAATCAAATTACTACATTTTCTATTTGAAACGTGTACAGTGTGTACAATTAACTAAGATAAGCATTTAAATTGTCGTTGTCATTTACGTCCGTGTGGTGACGGATTAAGAATACGAAATGTCACCAACCCGTATCATCTCAAGGGTGTCGTAAGAGCCGACAGAGGGCGCATATTATGCAGAGAACAGCACTGTAAGAGAAGGAAAACTTGATACAAACCCTATACCAACCCGTTTGGCCAGCGTGGTATAGTAGGCCAAATCCTCCTTTCAATGGAGAGGCCTAGTCCAGCATTTATACCTAAAAAAACATTTTTATTTTTATAATATACACAACAGTTTAACAATACATATGTACATACAGTGACACATTAAAAGCCAAGTATGTAATTAGATAGCAAAATATTTTGAACAAACCAGCATAGTTATGATCTACGGAGCCGAAACGTGGTCACTAACTATGGGCCTTATCTGGAAGCTCAGGATAACGCAGAGGGCGATGGAGCGAGCTATGCTCGGAGTTTCCCTGAGAGATCGAATCAGAAGAACCGATGGCCGTTGGAGCAGAAAGGTTCTGGAGTGGCGGCCACGCACCGGACGTCGTAGCAGAGGTAGGCCCCCCCGCAAGGTGGACACTGACAGACGATATCTCTTTGGGATCGTGGGCAGCGAATGGATGCGAGTAGCTCAGGATCAGTACATGTAGAGAGCCATGGGAGAGGCCTATGTCCAACAGTGGACGTCTTTCGGCTGATATGATGAAAGGCCGCCGACATGGCCTACCGTCCTGGGACAAGCACCGGGACCGACAACACTACGTGCTCTCCGAAGCACGGTAGCTCTCCGACAAAAATGCCACATACGGTCATCCAAGTGGCGAACTTTGCAAGCGATGCTTAACTTTTCCAACCATAACTTATGGTAAGCCAAGTCTCCCTATTGAACGGTACTCTTACCAATTGATCAACTTACGTTGCTTGTCCTATAAATCATTTTCCTCAAAAAAACGAAATTTTCGCGCCAAATGTTTTGAACAAGTGCATGGCCGCTTTCTCGTACAACCGTAAATCATAGACGACAAGGCTAGCCGTCCGAAAAGCTGGCTGAATTGAGCCGCAGTTGCTAGGTTTTACGGCTGAAAATTCTCGGCAATTACTGTATGCAAACAGACTAGTTAGCCATTAATTGGCTGTGCTTATTTATTTTTTCGAATTATAGAATTCATGGGGCGTTTACATGCTATAATTTATGGGTTAAAGAACTATGTATTTTTTATAATTTTTGGAAATTATCTGGCACGATTTTTGTAGACTGATCTTAATGTACATGCTTTTATAGGTAATAGAGGATGCCCGTAGCTACGCCACTGAGATAGAATACATTTTATATGTCTATGCTTCGCCAGCATTTTCTTTTCATTTCGCCGTTTCTGAGCGATCCTATGGGAATTCCGAAAAATCCTTTCTTAGTGCACCACTTTGCTACGCAATGAATATCTGTATCAGCTGTTCCATGCTGATTTGAAGTTACAGTTAACCTTGACTAAATGAAACGAACAGCTTTTTTCATTCCCTAAGCCAAAAAAATCGCTATACCTTTGTGTTGTCGAGGTCAGACAACAGTCATGGCATGTGGAACAGCTAATATTCTGTCATATCGTATTAGATTGGAAATCTAAAGAGGCAGCGATAGCCTAGTGGAGATACCAACAGACTGCCATGCAGAGGGTATCGGGTTCGAATCCACGGCGCGCACCAATGACTTTTCGGAGTTATGTGCGTATTGGATTGTTAATTATCGCTTGTCCCGTGCCTCGGAGAGTACGTTAGGCCGTCGGTCCCGGTTGTCGTCAAGATCTTTGACAATCGTTACAGGGCGTCAGTATCTTCAAAATAAACTGACACTAGTCTAAACCATGGAATATCGCTATCCCTTCGGGATGCGGAGGTCAGACATGTCGCTCCGTGGAAAAGCTAATATTCAGCCAAATCCAACTACGAACTAAACTGGAGACAGTCGCCACTTAGAATCGGCACACGAAATTCTTAAGAACTGCGCTTCTATGTAAATCTTTATTCATTGGTAATAATGGTAACATTTATTTTTTATTAAATTCACAGATATCTACGTACAATCTCTTCCAGCACAACTAAGTAGTTGTACATAGTTATGCGCGAACACGTGTGAGCTAAACCAAGTACTCGCGGCACTCGTATGTATTTTTGTGTTTATACGACAAACATGCCCCGTGTCGTCTCTCGCCTGCTATCGTGTGTGGAACTGACGTTTTGCAAGGGTTGGAAGAATTTTGTGGTGTAGAACTTAGGTTTACTTACTTTAACATTGAATTATATTTGATCTCTTGTTATAGAATAGCGAATAGTTATCTATTGTTAATAGATAACTATTCGCAAATATGTATTACCATTATTATATTGTTATATTTAGTTCTCTTCTTTTTAGTCTCTAAAGCTCACCTGCCACTATTATCTCTGCATCACCCTAAGGTTGACTGGTAGAAAATGTCGTTGGCATTATGTCCGCCTTAAGCAAATTGTATTGCAGGAAGTTTAAAAATAAAAAAAAATAACTTACAGTGTGAAAAAGTTGCTTCTTACAAAAATATGTGTATTGTATAACCATTACAGTATTGGCGATTAAAAAGAGTGGCAATGAGTTTTATTAACTGTTCCTTCTCGTGGTTCTATCTACTGCATTGCGAACGTGGCAGTTAACGTACCTAAATGTAGAATCATTACGCAAGTAACTTGATTTTTTGACGTTAATACGCGTAACGTTGTGACCTAAATGAATAAAAGATTTTGACTTTGACTGAAATTATTTTCATGAATAATTTCCTAATTTTATTAGTATATATCGGGTTCCTGGTTAGTCACCATAATGTTTTGTTTAAAAAAAACAGCAGTCAGCATAATTTGTTACAATTCCTTAAAAAATAAGAACATTGAAATATATCGATAGTCCAATATCACCGATATCAAGGACACTTCAGGTTTAAAGGCCGCGACAGCCTAGGGAAGATACTAACAGGTTGTCATGCAAAGGCTAGCAGGTTCAAAACCTATGGCGCACAATACTGACTTCTCGAGGTTATGTGCATAGTAAACTGTTAGTTATCACTTACCCCGTGCTTTGGATAGCACATCTTTAAAGCCCTTGGACACGGTAGACATAAATGTATTGGACAACCGTTACATGCAATCAGCGAAGGTAACCTTGAATAAAATACGGACCGCTGTCGAAGCCACGGGTCAGACGGCAATCGCTCTGAGCCCTGAGTCTTTCTCGCGTGGAAATGTTAATATTCTGTCAAATCTGATTAGACCAACATGAGGACTTCGGTCTTTAAGGCGAAAGTCTGTGTCTAACAACTCTACATACTATGCCGAAGTTACGCGACCGAAGTTCGGTATGATTACGCGGGCAATGCTTTTTGAATTACTGAGCGTAAGTTCGGCACGAATGGTGTGTCATATCAGCCGAATACATCGGAACGTAAAATCAGCCGCAGAACATCGGCCGCGTATCTTCGACATAGTGTATTTAGACACTTAGATGCAACCGGTACGCTAGGACGATGATGAATGTTTTTACAAATCTTTCTCAATATATACCTATGTGTGTCGATATTTTTAATAAAGAAAAAAAACAGGCTTTCAGTTTTATTAGGCCACTTTTACCACTGTATTCTAAGTGACGGAAAAATAATTATAATAATAATATAATATTCTACCACATTCACACAACACCATCTAGTCCCAAACTAAGCAGAAGCTTGTACTATGGGTACTAGATAATGGATAAACATCTTTTTTTTTGTAAATACATACATATTATACATAGAAACACCCAGACCAAGACAAACATCCATGTTCACGCACACAAATGTTTGACTTGAGCGGGAATCGAACCCGCGACCTTCGGCGTTGCAGTCGCTTACACTCCCGCGGCGCCAATCGGTCGTCAATTGGGAGATAACTTATTCATAAATATTTATTTATTTATCCGGAACGTACTGCTCAAATGGCACTCGATACACGCTATCAGGGACTTTACCTTCTTAGGCTCAGTTTCACCACCCACCCTTGCAATTAAATTCAAAATCGAAAATATTTTTTTGTGTTGTCTGACAAATTAATTTAGCTGGTACTTATCAGTAACTAGTCCCTTGTATCGTATCCTGGGTACGACGTATAAGCTGTCGCACATCCCGCTGCTATAAGTGCTGGTGATAAGTGAAGCACCTTGGACGGACGCCAAGCCAGTAATATAGATCTATGTGTGTCGATGAAGTAACAATCAGTGGGAGCTACGAAGGTTTAGATATGGCAGGTTTTACATAGAGTTGCTCGTTTTCAAATGATATTTTTCTACAGGTAATAGATCCCTTCTGATTTCAGCATGAATGGGCCGGCTCGACCGGGGAAGTACTACCCTCTCACAGTAAATCGACGTAAAGTAACATACTTAAACTGTTGCGTTTCGTTCGGTGAGTGAGAGTGCCGGACGATCTATCCCTTATTCCTTCTCCCTCGTCCCACTCCTCATCCTTTCCCTTTTCCCAACCTCAAGGGGCGGCAACGCACTTGTGACTCTTGTGGTGTTGCTTGTGTCCATGGGCGGCGGTAATTCTTTTTCTTTCTTTCTTCCTTTAAAAATACAACTCCCACAGTAGGACTAAATCCTGAGTCGCGGGGGACTTTACAAACGTACAACTAACGGACACAATGAACACCCAGATTCGAAACAACACTTTTATCAATCACACAAAGTGTTGTCTCGTGTGGGGATCGAACCCACAACACTCGGCGTAGTGTCAAGTGGCGAGGCGGCCACTTAAACCACTACGCCAACCGTGCAGTCATTGCTTACCATCAGGCGATTCGTCTGCTCATTTGCCGCCTATTACTATAAAAAAAAATATGTATATATAGGTGACTAGGGATGATAAGTGATAACCGCCGCCCATGGACACCCGCAACACCGAAGGAGTCGCACGTGCGTTGCCGGCCATTTAAAAGAGAGTAGGTACGCTCCGTTCTTGAAAGTTTGAATTTATCCGGAAATACGGTATGTGACAGCTCATTAAATAATTTTGTTACGCGAGGCAGAAAACTTACAGTTGTGGACTGCCAACCATATAAATAATGGGGATGGAATTGCTGTCGTGTGGGACGATGGCGAAAAGACGTTGCTGAGATCAATCCGCACATTTATTCGGTTTTACTAGGCACACCAAAATATTTCTCTGTTTGAAATAAACTACTGGTTACGGATTTTATCGCGATGTATTGGTTTTACTGAATTTGCATTTGAACCGAATGATAATCCGTAAACAGAAGTTTAATTTTGAAGTGTAACATTGGCGTAAACCAAAGAAGATTTTCTCTGTTTTATAATAATACTAGATAAGCCCGTGGTTACACACTTAAGGTTACTGCTCCGCTCCCGTGGCTCATAGCGTGATTTTATATAGTCTATAGCCTTCCTAGATAAATGGGCTATCTAACACTGAAATAATTTTTCAAATCGGACTAGTAGCTCCTTTTTTTTTTTTTTTTTTTACGAGGTGGAAAATCCCTTCGGATCTCCGACTCTTGGGGGAAATAAGAGCCGGAGTATGTGGTGTTTCCACTAAAAACCACC
This sequence comes from Euclidia mi, assembly GCA_944739405.2. Lineage (NCBI taxonomy): Eukaryota > Metazoa > Arthropoda > Insecta > Lepidoptera > Erebidae > Euclidia > Euclidia mi. Next base: position 4,564,828 of record OX123205.2, on the reverse strand, counting down.
TCGACTTCCGCCATGTACCCGTGTGTCGGAGGGTGGGGCATCACCAAAGCACTCGTCGCCACCCTCCGACGGGTATTGGCCCGCCAGATGGTCAGGCGGGCCCCGAACAAAACCCCCTTGGCGACGGATTAAGGTGTTGGACTCCGCCGCCAAATCGCCCAGCGGCCGCAGAGGATAGGGAGGACGGCAACGCAACACCGCATCTCCTCTTCCTCTGCGGCCCCACCGCGACGCATCGAATGGTGCGCCCCCATTTGGTCGCGGGAGATAGGGCGCGCGGCAACGCAACACCGACACGCCTCTCCTCCCGCGACCGCACCCGACTGCGAGGGACAGACAGAACTGTCCCCCGCACCCGCACCGTTGGACGCATCCTGCGCAGGCCCCTCCAAGCCCACGCGGAGCGTCCCCTCCTGGATCCCTCTTAGCTTCACCGCGGGTTACCAATCCACGGTTACTGAGCCCCCCCACCACGACAAGGTGGAGATCCCACGGGGGGGGACTAGTAGCTCCTTTTTTTTTTTTTTTTTTTTGTTTTACGAGGTGGAAAATCCCTTCGGATCTCCGACTCTTGGGGGAAATAAGAGCCGGAGTATGTGGTGTTTCCACTAAAAACCACCTCGACTTCCTCCATGTACCCGTGTGTCGGAGGGTAGGGTTTCACCGAAGCATTCCTCGCTACCCGCCGACGGGTATTGGCCCGCCAGATGGTTAGGCGGGCCCCGAACGAAACCCCCTTGGCGGCGGATGAAGGTGTTGGGCTCCGCCGCCAAAACACCTAGCGGCCGCAGAGGATAGGGAGGACGGCAACGCAACACCGCATCTCCTCTTCCTCTGCGGCCCCACCACGACGCAACGATGGTGCGCCCCCATTTGGTCGCGGGAGATAGGGCGCGCGGCAACGCAACACCGACACGCCTCTCCCCCCGCGACCGCGGCCGACTGCGAGGGACCCACAGAACTGTCCCTCGCACCCGCACCGTTGGACGCGTCCTGCGCAGGCCCCTCCAAGCCCATGCGGAGCGTCCCCTCCTGGATCCCTCTTAGCTTCACCGCGAGTGACCAATCCACGGTTACTGAGCCCCCCCACCACGACAAGGTGGAGATCCCACGGAGGGGACTAGTAGCTCCTTTTTTTTTTTTTTTTTTTTGGTATCGGGTTGGAAAATCCTCATGGAGTCCCTCCGCCCCGGGGGGAAGGACGAAGGGGACTGTCAGACTCTTACTGACTAAAAACCAACCCGTGCTCCTCATGTACCCATGTGTCGGAGGGTAGGGTTTCACCAAAGCATTCCTCGCTACCCCCCGACGGGTATTGGCCCGCCAGATGCTCAGGCGGGCCCCGAACGAAACCCCCTTGGCGGCGGATGAAGGTGTTGGGCTCCGCCGCCAAAACACCCAGCGGCCGCAGAGGATAGGGAGGACGGCAACGCAACACCGCATCTCCTCTTCCTCTGCAGCCCCACCGCGACGCAACGATGGTGCGCCCCCGTTTGGTCGCGGGAGATAGGGCGCGGGGCAACGCAACACCCACACACCTCTCCTCCCGCGACCGCACCCGACTGCGAGGGACAGACAGAACTGTCCCCCGCACCCGCACCATGGGACGCATCCTACGCAGGCCTCTACCAAGCCCACGTGGAGCGTCCCCTCCCGGGATCCCGCTTAGCTTCACCGTGGGTGGCTTCTAACCCACGGTTACTGAGCCCCCCCACCACGACAAGGTGGAGATCCTACGGGGGGGTGGAGATCCTACGGGGGGGAAGACTAGTAGCTCCTGAGATAAGCGCGTTCAACCAAACAAACAAACTCTTCAGCTTTATATATTAACTAGAGGACGCCAGCAGCTACGCCTGCATTTTTTTTTAATTTACCCGTTTTGGCCGATCCCGTGGGAATTTTGGGAAATCCCTTCTTAGTGCACCCCTACGGCCCATAAGGAACATGCATGCCAAATTTCAGCTTCCTGCGCCCAATTGTTTTGGCTGTAGCGTGTCTGTCAGTCAGTCAGTAACGCAAGGATTTTATATATTAAGATAAGTATTAGATTAGATATCCTGGGTTGGAATCTCAAACCACCAAGAACAAAAATCCATGTATTTTATATTATTCATGTCTATTAAAATTAACCTTTTATGAATCTCTTGGAAATTTTGTGAAATCCCGTCTTAATGCAGCCCCAAGGTCCCCAAGGAACATACATGCCATGCCATGGTTTTGGCTGTGTATTGTCTGTCAGTCAGTAGCTGAAGAATTTTATATATACATACAGACGTATAAACCATCACAATTTAAGTCAAAAATATAAAACATTTCATTCCACTATAAAAATCCTTTTCTTCCTCATATAGTAGCGTTAATTATACGGTGCTAACGCGGCCTTCCTTTTTCCCAATTAGAAAGAAACTAGGACATAGCATTATCGTATTGTTCTTTTAAATGGACTCAAAGCTTTAAATTCTTAACATCTTATTTTCTTTGTTTAACCAGCGAGGTATCTTTCTTTGTTGACTTAAGGTTGGGGACTTGGTGGTATTTGCTTTAAGGGCGATTTCAGATTATCGTATTTTTCTGCGCGTATACGGTCGTTTCAACAAACGCTAAATTACGCGCTTCAAATACCCGGACTCGCGTAAACTTCTACTCTAAACTTATATTTCGGCATGTTCGCTCGCTACGGTAGTGATATCGTGTCAGTGTCAACATGGATTCGCGCTTATACAAGCTTAGAAGCGCGTCAACGCTAAAAAAAAAAGGCGCGCCTATACGCGCCTACACGCGCTTCCAAAAACGAGCTTATACGCGCGTATAAAACGCTAGTTTGAAATCGCCTTAAGTCAGCTCGCTGTTTAGAGGTTGCGCTGTTGGTTCGATCGTAGGGATCGAATATTTTGTGTTATTCACATATAGTTGTTTCTAGTTTAGGTGTACTTCGTGTAACATATGATTTAGATTTGCTGAACTAGCTGCTTTTTTAAAAAAAAAAATCCTTTATTTCGGACTAGTTATTCCCCACGGTTTCACCCGCCTCCTGAGGGAACTACTTCGCGTACCCGGTTAATTTATATCAAAATCGGTCCAGCCGTTCCAGAGATTAGCGGGAACAAAGAATGGTAAAAATTGTCATTTCGGTATATGTACCGTGTATACATCCATATGCATTTAGTAAAAAGTGGTTATTTTAATATTACAAACAGACTCTCCAATTTTATTTATATGTATAGATGTGTGTGTGGCCTACTCTTGAACTAAGGATTATTCAAAGTTACGTACATATATTGTCCTGAGATAAGAACTGTGACGGACGGCATTACAGCCTCCGAAGCACGGTAGAGCTCTGATGTAAATCTTCAAGCAGCGGTCACCCATTCAAGTGATGAACTCAATTAACGTTGCTTTACTTTGCTGGGCTATAATGAACGTAAGATAAAGTCAAAGTCTAGTCAAAGTCAAAATCATTGATTCATCTAGGCCACAAAGTGACGCTTATGAACGTCAAAATTTAAGTTAATTACTTAATGATTCTACATTTACATTAACTGCCACATTCGTAATGCAATCGGTAGAACCACGAGAAAGAACGAGCAATTAAACTCATGGCCACTCTTTTCAATCATATATAATGGTTGTACATTTTATTTTTGTAAGGAGCTGCAACTGTTTCTCATTGTAGGACATCTACTAGTAAAATTTTTAGTAACTATTGATATCATAATCAAGCACTCAAGCAGTAAATGATGTTCATTTGAAGACAAGCTATGAGTGCCTCAAAAGGGAACTGAAGGTAATGGAAGGAAAGAGGAACCCACCACGCACCCATTGCAATAGAAAAAGGTTGACAATACCAAACTTCTCTAAAAGGTTAAGGGATATAGGAATGGTATGGGTTCCAGGAAGACACCTGACTTGCAGTATCCCGCTGTATGATACAATGACTATTCTTCGACACGTGTTTCGCCTCTGCACGACGCCTCCTCAGGAGCGATGGGCATCGACTGAGCCTGAAGGGTCAACCAATCAGCTTAATCTTTATCAAGATTTAAATAGATTTTTTATCAAGCTTCCACAGCAATATCTGGCTTTTTACTTTTTGGATCATACGGAATATTATTTGACCAGCTCATAGCTAAAAATGTAGCTATGTAATATTTTAACTCAAGCAAAATAAATTTGCTTTGCTGTAATCAATTTTGTAGCTAAAACCAATACGTTTAAGGTTAACTATTAATTGCGTATACACTTTCGCATGCTGTGTGTGTTGTGGCGATTTACGCGGTACCTGCAGTATATTTATAGGGGACCCTTACGTTTAAGGGAAGGGCATACATTCTTAACACCATGAATAATTTTTAATTTTCGTTATGAGAATAAATATGTATAATCTCATGCTGGAGTGAATACAAATTGTGAGATATATATACATAAGATGGTATGGGGTTTATCCATTCTACCCGTTAATGTATCCAACACTATTTGTGCTAGGGATGGTCGGGACAGTGAGTTAAGGGTTAGGAGAGACCAATCGTTCATCTCATATATATTTAAAATATTAAGAAGCAAGATACACAATCCGAATTTGCTGGAGTGTATAAATATTAGCGTGCCAGACAGGTACATACATCGGCGGCGGCGGCCACAGCTACTGCAGGTCCCGCGCGCACGGGACAACTTGCTGCAGCAGGCGCCTCTGACGCGCGCACTCGCCACACTCAATTGTATAGACAGAGAGATAGACGTATTCTGTTGTACTCTGAGTGAATTCACAAGGTGTTCACTGTATATAATTTGCTGTGCGAAGTAAAATGTGTTTATTGTTATTAGCTGCTCTATTACATTAGGATTTATCCTGCATGCATGTAAGATAAATAAATCAATATTTCCGTATACTATGTTTTTTTTATTATGGACTCACGCTTGTATCCCCGAAGGGGTAGGCAGAGGTGTTATATTACACCCACATTACGCCATGAATTTTTGGGTCCCACGCACAGAAATAAATAGTAATAGAACGGTGACATGGGCGTGGTGCGCGTGTCAAACTATTGCACTATAGCGCATGTGTTTACACATGTTGTACAACATTATTCTGCCTGACAATCAGCAATAGTCAGTTTTTATATAAACAATAACATAATTTCATTTTCCACAGCTACATCACACACACACATCGATAATAATTCCTTAGTGTCCCCTCACTATCTATACGTCACTGTGGGCGGGGCTTGCTGAAATGTGGCACGCGCGAAATGTACGCGATGACGTGACATTCACCATTCTATTACTATTTATTTCTGTGGTCCCACGTAATAGCATATTGCCGTTACCGGGCACATCACCAGACTCCGTGCTGTTACTGAGTATTCAGAAAAGCTCAGTAACACATTTGCCCGACCCGGGCATCGAACCCGGGACCTCCGATCAGCAGACTCATACGCTAGCCACTGAACCACGGAGGCAGTCAATATGTATATATGGTTACATTTATGTCACTTTTTTATTTTTATTCATAGACTCACGCCTGTATCCTTTCGCCATGAATTTTTTAGGTCCCACGTAATAGGGGGCGAGCCTATTGCCGTACCGGGCACATTACCAGACTCCGTGCTGCTACTAAGAATTTCCTAACGGAAAAACCCAATAACACTTTGCCCTATGTCACTTACGTTAGATAAATGTGATACAGGGATTTTCTGGTAACTAAAAATAGTTTGATGTAGCGATTTTAATTTCAATTATCTCATTCGCTGTCTAGCGAGACTTAATAGAAAGTCATTTGATGAATCATAATTATTATATTATTTATGGAACAGAGAACCTGTTAAAATCATTACGGCTTTATAATTTTTCATAATTTACCAAAAAAAACAATTGTGTTTTTGAAGTCTTCAGCAATAGGTACTATATTTTTTATTAATACATATTTTTGGTTACCAGTTATAGCTAGTAAAATAATATAGGCTCTGCCTAGTTCGGGATTATATGACTTAGTAAAGAGGTAATAACAATAACAAATATTCAGGAAGACCTTGATATTTGGTAATTAATTGTTTTTAGGTACTTCTTTGATCACATTTTATTATTTTTCTATTATAGAAAATATAATAATAGTAAGTATATAATTTTTTGAAAATAATGCAATTTTTGTCAGTCATATATTATTTTCATAACTCCTTGTCATCGCATCATGGCTTTGTATCAGTGCTAACAAACGACTGCTCTCATCGACATAATCTCGGCTCTCGTCGCAGTTTCATAGATGTCGCTACAATCGACAGTATTCACTTGCTAGCTTGTATTCGAGGTGCGTTAACAGTTTTAAAAAGCTTTAAAATTGGTCAAGCGGAAATCGATAAATCGAATGATATACCCAGATCGTGTAACAAGTGGAAAAACCGTATAATATCAATGATCAATGAAATATGCACCTATGAAGTGTATATGACATTTGGAGCGTTTTTTCTTATGTACCTATGAGGTGCATTGGACATTTTGGGGCTAGTGATGCCAACGGTCGATAGATGACAGATGCGTTTGACATGTTTTTTGATGATACTGTTGTTCCTACAGCATAATCTAACGATTTGTTATACAAAACAAACAATGTCGAATCGAAATATCCTGGGTGACAAGGAAATTTGGTTACATGATATTACATTGCGTTGCAGAAAATCTTGTAATTTATTTATTGAAAATAATGCCATTTTGTAAATATTTTGCTTCGTGTATCCCCTTCGTAGCTCCTTGTCATCGCATCATGGCCTCGTGCCAGCGGTAACAAACGACTGCTCTCATCGACTTAATCTCGGCTCTCGGCGCAGTTTCATAGATGTCGCTACAATCGACAATATTCACTTGCTAGTGTTGACAACGGTCGATAGATGGCAAATGTGTTTGAGATAATTTTTGATGACGTAGTTGTTCTAATGGGTTGGGTGAAATCTTCGCTTATGTTTCTGTGACACTTTTTTGTGACTTACATTAGGTATAGCACAGAATTTTGGTCCATCACGTGGTTTATTGGTTATTTTGTATTAATTTCAGCGATTCCTCTATACAAGCAGAAACTTTAGCTTAGTGGAGATATTAACAGACTGCTGAAGGCGTATTTCCCTTTCCGTGTTCAACTGGCGACATTGGTCTCGCCAAATCCACACGCTTTTGTATTACTACGGAATTCAACCAACCCGTGCTCAACTCGCGTCAACTGAGCACGTTTTTGCGATCAAGCAACGTTAAATGAAGTTTTACAAAATAGTGTGCAATTGACGCCCGAAGTTGGATTCGCGCGCTTCTCATTGCAGTTTGTCTAGGTGAGACTAACTCAAGTAAGTAGATTATGTTAGGTTCCCTTGTGACCCTATCCAAACATAGGAGCCCTGCGAAGCAGGGCTCCTATGTTTGGATTAAGGGTCACACACGGATTAAGGGTTACACTAAGTTGACGGAGCCCTGCGAAGCAGGGCTCCGTCAACTTAGTGTTTTTTTGTGTAAAAAGACGGACGGACAGTAAAAAAAGTGTTCAGTTCAACTTCAACACTTGATCACAAAGGCGTGCTCAGTTGACGCGAATTGAACACGGGCTCGTAGAACTCCTTATTGATCACAAAGGCGTGCTCAGTTGACGCGAATTGAACACGGGCTCGTAGAACTCCTTAGTAATACAAAAACGTATGGATTTGGCGAGACCGGTGTCGCCAGTTGGACACGGAAAGGGAAATACGCCTGCTGAAGATCGTGACTCCCTAATGACTTTTCCAAGTGTGTATTCACTTATTGTTAAATTATGGCTTGCTAATCGTTATGCTATATGAAGGACAAAGTAGCTGGCAGCGGCTGGACACGAAAAGCCGAATTTCGTGCTCAGTGGCGTGCCATTGGAGTGGCCTATGTCCAGCTGACTATGGCTGGTTGAAGATGATGATAAAAGGTTGAAAATAAACATAGTGAGGAAAACTGCATGTCTGAGAGATCTCTATAATATTCTAAAGACACATATCTAGTACTAACCAATATCTTTGTATTTGTATCTGTTTATTGTGTATCGAGTAATAAGCATTTTTTTTTTTTGTTCTAAACTATTCGTTATTAGGTTCATTTGTAACGTTAGGTACGTTCGTTACGTCACTTGGGGCAGGCATTGAAAACCAGCAAGTCGTGTCGCGGCTAACGTCGCGAACGACGCAACGCTGAATGCCTGCCTCGTTGTCACATCGGCGGCATACAGTTGTAGCACAGTGTTATACTGTGGTTGTAGTCTGTTATACTTTATAATGTGGGTATTGCTATAAAATGTTTGTGAAGCTGTTTATTATGTAACCATACGCACCAACCAAACGCATTTCGTTCGACGCCCATACTCTCTTGAAACTCAACTATGAAGTTAGCCCGAAGATTTTTGCTAGTAATTTTCACAGACGACCGGTTTAGCGCAGCGGGAGTGTAAGCGACTGCTTCGCCGAAGGTCGCGGGTTGGATTCCCGCTCAATTCAAACATTTGTATGCATGAACATGGATGTTTGTCTTGGTCTGGGTGTTTCTATGTATAATATGTAATACTATGTATTTACAAAAAAAAGGATATATGTATGTTTATCCATTATCTAGTACCCATAACACAAGCTCTGCTTAGCTTGGGACTAAATGGTGATGTGCGTATGTGGTAGAATATTATTATTACAGATATCATCATCATCCTAGCGTTATCAGTGCAATACCCAGGCACATCTTAAATCATTACCTATTATATTCTATTCATTATCTTATCATAACACAACCCTTTATAAATATAATTTTAATTACAAATCTGTAAGCAAAGTCGGCACGGACACAATAAACCGATAAGATTAAAGAACAACCGTTAAAAGATAACATTTACCCGCAAAACAAAACATAATTAACCCTTCTTGAAAGGGGTGAATCTCCCTTTCCCCTTTCCTTTCTCTTCTCCCTATAATTTATTAAAGAACATTTTGTAATATCCGGTTTTTGCACCGGAAGTTGCGACATCAGAACAGAATCCGATCAATCTTTGAATGTTATTTTTGTCTTTGATAACAAACTTTGTAGAGTTCTTACTTACTTTATGTTTAAAATGGCGGATTAGATTTGAAAGTTTCGTGTTCGAATTGTATCGGGATTTGAGTTAAATGCCATAAGTTGCCTCCGTGGTCCAGTGGATAGCGTATGCGTCTGCTAATCGGAGGTACTGGGTTCGATTACCGGGTCGGGCCAAAGTGATACTGAGTTTTCTGAATTCTCAGTAGCAGCAAGGAGTCTGGTGAGTGCCCGGTAACGGCAATAGGCTCGCCCCCTATTACGTGGGACCTAAAAATTCATGGCGAAATTTGGGCGTAATATCCTCCTCTTACTAGCCATTCGAGGAGATAGGCGGACGTCTATAAAACAAGATTTGACGAAGGGGTAGGCAGAGGTGTGATTACACCTCTGCCTACCCCTTGTACCAAGTAGTTTCGGTTGTGTATCGTCTGCCTGATGTCGGTAAGTAACGCATGAAGTTTTGAATTTGAATCCTCTCGAGTATCGTAAATCGGTGCCTTTGGTCACTACTGCTGAACCTCACTGACTACTCAGGTGATACAGTTATGAGATTGAGAGTGGGACTAGTTCCATACAATCTAATGATCACTCGTGTAATGTAGCGCTCATCGCGAGACTTGGCTTGCCGTTCGTAACAAATCCGCAAAGTTAAGCAACGCTTGCCCAGATCACCACTTACCTAGATGGGTGAGCGTGTGTGGCAATTACATCTGAGTGCTACCGTGCTTCGGAGGGCATTATTTAAAGCTGTTGGTCCCGGTTCTTGTCTAATGGCGCTGATACACTTGAGCATTCACCTATAATGAGCATTCTCGCGAATGTTACAAAACAAAAAACAAATGAGTGTGTTTTAGCGAGCATTCTCACGAACATATAATACATAGAATTCGCGCTACAACGGCGGTTAAACCCAATATATTTACTTCACTTTGACATATGATTTTAATCTAGGGAAGAATCTTTGTAGTTTGTCACTAATTTTAACTTGACTAGTGATGAGCTTACACAGAATAACTATCGATAAAATATCGAAAATGCTTACAATAAATCCTTAGATTTGGTTTACTCAGAATTAGTTTCAATAGAATGTTGATAAACTCTCGATATCGACAAATAAATTTGAACGTAGGAACAGACACTTGTGTGATTTATTAAACCTGGTAAAATTAAAATCTGCATTTTATTATTTAGAAACGTCATTTATGTATCTTACTCTTACTTTAGAAATAATTCATAAGTTAAACTGAAGTAAACATATTGGGTAAAACTGCTGTTATAGTGCGATTTCTATATTTTTCTATACTCTACGGACTATTTTAATTTAGAATGTTCACTAGAATGATAGTGAAAATATTCGGTTCGACAAAACAGAAAACAGCGAATGCTCGCTGTTCTGTTACAAATGAATGCTCAGGTGTATCAGCGCCATAAGGATAAGGATCGTTAGGACATGTCGGAGGCCTTCGGCGCTCTGAAAACTCCGACATCAGAGTTGGCCACACACTCACACGAAAAACAAACAAACAACTCGTGTCATTGAACCCACTATACGCAGACTGCAAGCAATAGCCCACTGACCATCTTTACCATTACGCCATCAGTGTAACAGATTATTAAATAACTCTTATAATAAGATTACACCAACAATTACGTTATGACGAAATGGAGCCATTTTTCTTTTTTAATATTTCTTTCCCTTTCTTTCACAAAGAAGGTCGTGATCGTCGGTCGTGACCTAAGCATCCGTTTCCGGTCTTAGCACAATCTGACCATCTAAATGTTTATGATCTTAACGGATTTAATCTTTGAGATAAAAAAGTACTGTCAAGCACGAATAAACTGCGCTGTGTTCTGTATATTTAAAATAGTAATATAATAATAATAATATTCTACCACATTCACACAACACCATCTAGTGGGACTAGATGGTGTTGTGTGAATGATGATGTTGTGTGAACTAAGCAGAGCTTGAACTATAGGTACTAGACAATGGATAAACATACATATATATGTGTATATATTTTTTTTGTAAATACATACATAGACACACCCAGACCAAGGTAAACATCCATGTTCACGCAAACAAATATTTGACTTGAGCGGGAATCGAATCCGCGACCTTCGGCATGGCAGTCGCTTAAACTCCCGCTGCACCAACCGGTGGTTAAAAAGAAAGAGGTTTCAGGGCTCAAAAGCTAGAACGTAACTTTTCTAATCTTATATCTGTTTTTCGGTCTGTCCAAGAAATAATACCCTTTTCTGAAACGCATGAAGATATCATCTTAAAATATGTATTAAAAGCTGCTAAGCTCCCTGTATGTACATTTAAAATGCTTGCGTTACTGATTGACTGACAGATAAAGCACAGCTACAACTATTGAATTCTACCGAAACACCCTAAGAATCGGGAAACCGGTTAAATTAAAATGTAAATACCGGGCGTAGCTGCGGCCATGCTCTTGTAAGGCATATATATTTTTAGTCGAAGAAAAAGATAACTTCAATAATTTGCTGTCAAATAAAGTTCAGGTATTCAAACACAAGGTTGGTATATAATATCTCTGGAATGCGCTCCCTCTCGAGATCAGGATGTCGGCTAACCGGTTCACGTTTAAGTCTAAAGTGCGCCAGTACTATGTGAAACTGTTATCTACTTGAAGGTAAGACATAATAAAAATCTCTCATGATATGTTTTGTGTGATATGTACTTATATATATATATATATATATATATATATATATATATATACTAGCTGACCCAGCGAACTTCGTATCGCCTTTTTAAGAGCTTTTATTTAATTCCCTTTCTTCCAAACCCCTTTTCCAATGTTACCATTGACTTAGCGCTTAATCTCTTATCATTTCAGAGTCTATAAATGATGAACAAACAAACATAGATTTTTATATACCGAATATTGAATTCCCCATTCCTTAAAATATCGGAGACGATACCGACTTTAAAAAAAATCCCGTCCGCCATCTTTGATTTCCAATCCGCCATCTTTGATCACGAAATAGATGTTGTATTTGGATTCACCATGCCTTAAATCATCAGAGACGATACGCATATTGATTTTTTAATTTTTTTCCATCCGCCATCTTTGATTTCCCATCCACCATCTTGAATCACGAAATAGATGTTGTATTTGGATTCCCCATCCCTTTAAACATCGGAGACGATACCCATATTAATTTTTTTCTATTTCCCAACCGCCATCTTTGATCACGAAATAGATGGTGTTTTTGAATTCCCTATTCCTTAAAATATCGGAGACGATACCCATATCGACTTTAATAAAAATCCCGTCCGCCGTCTTTGATTTCCTATCCGCCATCTTTGATCACGAAATAGATGTTGTATTTGGATTCTCCATCCCTTAAATCATCAGAGACGATACCCATATTGATTTTTTAAATCTTTTCCCATCCGACATCTTTGATTTCCCATCCACCATCTTGAATCACGAAACAGATGTTGTATTTGGATTCCCCATCCCTTTTAAAATCGCAGACGATACCAATATTGACATTTTTTAAATTTTCCCATCCGCCATCTTTGATTTCCCATCCGCCATCTTTGATCACGAAATAGATGTTGTATTTCGATTCCCCACCCCTTAAAGTATCGAAGGCGATATCCATATTGATTTTTAAAATTTCCCAACCACCATCTTTGATCACGAAATAGATGGTGTTTTTGAATTCCCCATTCCTTAAAATATCGGAGACGATACCCATATCGACTTTAATAAAAATCCCGTCCGCCGTCTATGATTTCCTATCCGCCATCTTTGATCACGAAATAGATGTTGTATTTGGATTCTCCATCCCTTAAATCATCAGAGACGATACCCATATTGATTTTTTTTAATTTTTTCCATCCGCCATCTTTGATTTCTCATCCGCCGTCTTTGATCACGAAATAGATGTTGGATTTGGATTCCCCACCCTTTTAAATATTGGAGTTGATACACATATTGATTTAAAAAAAAACCCATCCGCCATCTTCGATCATGAAATAGATGGTGGTTTTGAATTCTCCATTCCTTAAAATATCGGAGACGATACCCATATCGACTTTAAAAAAAATCCCGTCCGCCATCTTTGATTTCCTATCCGCCATCTTTGATCACGAAATAGATGTTGTATTTAGATTCGCCATCCCTTAAAACATCGGAGACGATAACCACATTGATTTTTTAAAACTTTCTCATCCGCCATCTTTGATTTCTCATCCACCATCTTTGATCACGAAAAAGATGTCGGATTTGGATTCCTCATCCCTTTAAATATCGGCAACGATACCCATATCGACTTGAAAAAAAAATCCCGTCCGCCATCTTTGATCACGAAATAGATGTTGTATTTGGATTCACAATCCCTTAAATCATCAGAGACGATACCAATATTGATTTTTAAAATTTTTCCCATCCGCCATTTTTGATTTCCCATCCGCCATCTTGAATCACGAAATAGATGTTGTATTTGGATTCCCCATCCCTTTAAACATCGGAGACGATACCAATATTGATTTTTTTGAATTTTCCCATCCGCCATCTTTGATTGCCCATCCGCCATCTTTGATCACGAAATAGATGTTGTATTTCGATTCTCCACCCCTTAAAATATCGAAGGCGATACCCATATTGATATTTTAAATTTTCTCATCCGCCATCTTTGATTTCCCGTCCGCCATCTTGGATCACTAAATAAATTTCATATTATTAACCAGCGTCCCGAAAATCTCGAAAACGATACCTATATAGATTGTATCCTATTCGTTCAGCCTTTTTTTGCCTTTGACCCAACCCGCCCCTTCGTTTGACCATTTTATTATTTTTGTCTGGCCCCTAAAAGTTCTGGCGTAATTTTATATAGCCTATAGCCTTTCGGAATAATTGGGCTATCATAGGCAATAACAATTTTTAAAATCCGACTGCTAGTTCCTGAGATTAGCCGACATTATGTTTTAGCCTTTTTAGCCTTTTGCCCGGCCCCAAAGGGTCGAAGCGCTATGTTATATAGCCTATAGCCTTCCGGAATACCTGGGCTATCGTATACAAAAATAATTTTTCAGATCCGACCGGTAGTTCCTGAGATTAGCGCGTTCAAACAAACAAACAAACAAACAAACTCTTCCGCTTTATTATATTAGTATAGATAGTATAGATAGATATTCGGGGTAACACAAATCTCCTTTATTGGGCGGATACTATATAACTGTAAAAAGTATTTACACATACAAACTACTTAGTACAAAGCAAACTTGGGCCAATATCATAGAGCCATTATGGCGACTGTGATTTGTCTGTCAGAACCATTAGAATTTAACAAAATACTCGACAATCCGAATTTTGCGGATATATGTTGTCGACTCGAAATCTTTATTTTTTAATGTTTTATTATTCAGGTTAGGTTTCGATGTACTCCTTGACGAAATTATTAATATAAGATTATCGACATCTGTTAGAATCTTTTGGAGTTAACAGATAATTGTGACTGTCAATTAATTATAGACAAATAATTTGCAATAAAATAAAATTGCGACTATAATTAAAGATCTAAGCTATCCTATCTCTCAAGTTGGACCAGACTGCTCACGGTGTGCCAATTTAATTTAAAATCGGTTAAGTAGTTTAGGAATCCATCGCGAACAAACATCGTGACAGGAGATTTATATATATATATATATATATATATATATATATTTTATTTATGTATATCAATATGTATCATTTATATACATATGTATTCGTATATTCTGTATTACATTATTATTATACACATTTTATATTGAGTATTTATTGTGTAGATTATTATAATGTATTTATACATACATACATAGACTCACGCCTGTTTCCCGGAGGGGTAGGCAGAGACTACGGAATGCCATTTGCAACGATCCTGACATACCTCTCTTGCTTCATTCACTCCCATCAAGTTTCTCATGCATGCTCTTCTGTTTAGGGTACTTCTGACCTGTCCTTTTTTTAGGATGTCTCCAATGTGGTCAGAGAACGTCCGCCTAGGTCTTCCCCTTCGTCCTGCCCCATTCACATTTGCCTTATATATCTTCTTTGTCAGTCTTTCGTCATCCATCCTCTCCATGTGCTCAAACCATCTTAACATGCCTTTCTCGATGCTTGTCACTACATCTTCTTTTACCCCACACCACTCTCTTATCACACTATTCTTTACTCTGTCGGTCAAAGATATACCACACATACTTCTCAGTGCTCTCATTTCTACCGCATTTATTCTACTTTCAAGTCTCTTTTGCCATACCCAACTTTCACTACCATACATAAGGGTAGGCACTAACACCCCTCTATGCACAGCCAAACGTGCCGTTTTGGACACGTTTTGACTGTTCATAAACGCCTTCAGCGCTCCATTCACTCTATTACCTGCATTAACTCTTCTTTCAATATCTTCTTCATTCTTACCATCTCTTGTAAACAACGTACCTAAGTATACAAACTCATTCACTTGTTCCACTCGCTGTCCATCGATCAAAACATTACAAGCCGTAACGCAATCCTCTTTTTCAAAAACCATAACTTTTCGGAATCCCGCTTGTACATCCCATATTTTCTTGTCGGTTACTTTCATAACTCTTTCAATCAGTACCTTTACATACAATTTGCCAACAATGCTGAGTAGGCTAATGCCTCTATATTTTTTGCAGTCTTGTTGCGAGCCTTTTCCTTTATAAAGAGGCACAACTACAGCTGTGGCCCAGTCATTAGGTACTCGGCCGGTGCTCCAGCAAAAGTTATATAACCGCTGCAACTGACCAACTATGATGCCCTGTCCAGCCTTCAGCATTTCGACTCTAATCCTATCATATCCTGCAGCTTTACCTACTTTCATACTTCCCAGTGCCTTCACGATCTCATCCACGCCAATAACGCTTTCATCATTGCTATCACTACCATTCATTTCATCGATGGGTGTCTCTGCCGCCGTTCTTTCAAATAATCCTTCAAAATACTCTTTCCATTTCTTCAGCATGCACGATTCACCATTCACTATCCTTCCATTCTTGTCTCTGATCGATGTGTTTTCTGAGGATTGAGTTCTTCCTCAATGTATTTATAATATGATTGAAAATTAATATCAAGTTTTATATATTTTATACACCTGCCACACTCTTCTCTGCATCACCCTAAGGTCGACTGGCAGAAAATGCTATATAGCATTAAGTCCGCCTTTGCATTCCATTTTGCAGAAGTGTAAAAAAAATAAAATATATCGGATTATTCACGGATCTCTAAAAAAACATCGCGGAACAAAGACACGAAGCATTTTTCGCATTAATTCGGTGCTTAATCGTCAAGCGGGTGATAACAAGACGTACGTATTTCTTTGTACTATTTAAAGGCTTTATAATCTTGCATCTCTTTCTAATATATGTACAATGAAGAATACAAGACGATTTCAGAAAACTAAATTGTATTATTCGCAAGGTTATGTCGTATTGTAAAATACTTAGTAATAAACATGGTATCAAACATATTTATAAACGGACCCACTAGTGCTCTCATTACACGCAAACTAAATAATTAATTAACAAAAAATATATACTTAGTCGTCGAATTAAGAACGTCCTCAATTTTGAAGTCGCTAAAAAAGTAACATCTATAAAAACAAGCTTTCATATATGAATATAACACGAATTAAACGAGCCTAAACTCGATAGGGTTGTGTTGTTATATTACGCAGTTCCTATAGCCATCTTCTAGCTACATCATCAGATCATCTCTATGACATCATAATATTGCATTATCAAGTGATATACACATGCAAGCAAATTTGAATTCAATAGAAAACAAGGAAGTGGGTCAAATCTAGCAAGATTTCATTGCAGACACTGAGGCAGGCAAAAGTAGGGACCTAAATAAAAGCTTGTAAACTAGGTAAGGCCAAGTCAACTACACTACCCCATTACCGTTTTCAGACTTCATACGTCTTACAAGAGCATTATGGAGAACTCTCAGACTTCCAGATATCCCACGATGTTTTGCCTAACCGTTTATCATACATACATAGACTCACGCCTGTTTCCTGTAGGCGAAGGCAGAGGCTACGGAATGCCATTTGCAACGATCCTGACATATCTCTCTTGCTACATTCACTCTCATCAAATTTTTCATGCATGCTATCAGGTTAAGGGTACTTCAAACCTGTCTAACTTTTTTAGGACATCTCCAATCTGGTCAGAGAACGTCCGCCTAGGTCTTCCCCTTCCTCTTGTCCCATTCACACTTGCTTTATATCAAACCGTTTAGCAAGCGTGTATAATTTACGGGGCGGAGCCGCAGTCGAACTTTAGTATCAACATATATTAATTCTTTAACTACGTCTTAGCCTTCCACCCTATTATACTCAACTACAGCACCCATGTCCAGCATAACAGCCAAAACTTGAACAAAGCCTAAGTATAAATAAGGCTCTATTAATTATCTTCACACTTTAGCATAAAGGAGCTCGGCAGGCCATTGTGAAGTTCACATCGTGCCAGATATAGTGTTGGTACTATGTCAAACTTAGTTCCAAACTCGTGACCACAAAGTAAGGACAATACGCCTCCATCTTATGATAAGGCTTTCAAACTTATAATAAGGAACTTTACTTTCTATAGGCCAGGAGCTCGGGGTTTCGAGGAAAATTTTGTTATAGGGGTGCGATGCAGTTGGGTTGTAGCGGCTTGGTAAAGTTTTGGGAAGGCTCTTGGACCTATTTCTAAGTTGATTTGAATGTGTATATTTTTCTAAGAAGTAGGAATATACGTATTAAATTGGTAGCTATCTAAAGCGATGGTCTTGGATGCAACCGGGATGGCGTGTTATATAAAAAGGGGATGTATTATTTGTTTTCAGTGTGTAAAAAGTAAGCAGTGATTGTCTATGAATAAGAGTTGAAGAGCCGAAAATAGATCAAACCTACAAAAGGTGATAAGTACTTATATATTTTTTTACATAATATTATGATACACAAAGTTAAGTGTTCATGATATTTTTTATTAATGTACCACATTGTACGGTGCTGTTAAATAAAATTATGGACACGAAACAAACGACCGGTTGGCGCCGTTGTAGTGTAAACGCCTGCTCGCTGAAGGTCGCTGGTTCGATTTCCGCTCAAGGCAAACATTTGTGTGCATGAACATGGATGTTTGTGTTTGTCTGGGTGTTTCTATGTTTAATATGTATGTATTTGCAAAAAAAGTATATTATGTATGTCTATCCATTATGTAGTACCCATAGTAGGTACAAGCTTCTGCTTAGTTTGGGACTAGATGGTGTTGTGTGAATGTGGTAGAATATTATTATATTATTATTATATCTACTTTCTTATTTTCTATTTATTTTGGATTTGTTCTATTTTACTTTATTCTTCATAACATTATAATTATTATTACGTGTATATTTTAATTGTTACGTTTACGACAGTGTCAATTGTCATCTGTCAGATGTCGCCACTAGTTATGTCTTCACCGTTCACCGGTAGATGACTTCACTTACAGTATGTAGCAACTGATACTATGATTATTATGTAATATAACTTACGCAGACTATGTAGGTACCAGAAACATTTATAAAAAACACGGTGTACCTAACGGACTGCCGAGACGATGGTCTCGGGTTCGATCCCCAGTTACCCCGGGCACACACCTCTGACTTTTCGAAGTTATGTGTGTATTAAAAACGTTAATTATTGCTCGCTTGTGTACACAATCTCGTGGCACATGTGCTCGGTAGATGGCAATAGGCTTGCCCCCTATTACATTGGGATTGGGACTAAAACATAACTGGCGAAGTGTGGGTGTGTACCTACCCCTTCGGGGATAAAAAGGCGTGAAGTTATGTTATATTTTGTTATGTCAATAGTCATAATTATGTTTTTTTGGCGGAACGAAGTAATTCGTTACACGGTTGTTTTGATACTATTGGAGATTGTACGGGAATTATAACACCAACCAATGTTTATTTTTGACTATAGCACCAATAATTTGTGTATGGTCTAATGCAGCACAAGGTCATAAGTACCAAGTGTGAATTTTGTTTTGGAATAATTTAAATAAAATTTTATTCAAAATTACATTGAAGTAAAAGTCGCACAAGGAGCAGCGATAACCTAGTGGAGATACCAACAGACTGCCATGCAGAGGGTATCGGGTTCGAATCCACGGCGCACACCAATGACTTTTCGGAGTTACGTGCGTATTGAATTATTATCGCTTGTCCCGTGCCTCGGACAGCTCGGTCCCGGTTGTCATGAAGATCTCTGACAGTTGTTACAGGGCGTCAGTACCTTCTAAATAAACTGACACTAGTCTAAAGCATGGAATATCGCTATCCCTTCGGGTTGCAGAGGTCAGACAGGTAGTCGCTCTGTGGAAAAGCAAATATTCAGCCAAATCCGGTTAGTCTAGGAAGCGGACCCCAGATTGAAACTGGGATAACACTAAGGATGATGATGGTGCAATTAGTATTTTTGTAAGAATAAAGGTATCTTCTTTGTAGAAATATGAGATAAATTAAGGAAGAGTTAAGTACATACTACCCATATGTTATTGTGTAAAACCGCGAACGGACAGACGGATGGACGGACATGGCAAAACTATCGTCCACTATCAAATACATGGCAATTCTATGTAGTTCACTACGAATCTCTAAAAACGCATAACATTTTTTTCTTTGTTTTGAATTTTGATAATTCAACAGGTCAAAAAGAACTTTACTTTTTATAACTGCAGCTTCAACAAAGATTCAAAAATAGATACTTATAAACATATTATAAATACCTCAATATAGGAAGGTATTTTTAAATGAAGTCATTAGGTTACTCCCCTAAGTATCTAACCAAACACTTACATCAATAATGCCATTTGTTATATTCTAAGCCTATTATTATCTTATAGAATATTATTCCCGCATACATTTCTCACATCATCATGATCTAAGTATAAACACTATACAAACTACATGGTTCTTATAACAATGGTCTACATTCTCACCATTAGTTCATAGTATACCCTACTCTACACTGTGGCACTCGTTTTATTAGTCGCATCAATATATTTTTATCATCTGTGGTAGATTGTCAAAAATTGTGTGCGAATTTTACAGTGTATAATTCTAGACTTTTGAATTTCGCATCTTAAAGTAAGTACGTGATTTTGTATTTTGTGATGGGTTCGTAATTTCAAATTCAAATTTTTTTTTAACTGTGTTTCTATATGAACAAAAACTTTTTTGTTTTCTTTTTAAATATGTAGCTTTGTTGTATAGACAAGACCAATTCGTTAAAAAAAATCATATCTTATGAGATAGATGAGCCCATGGTTACCATCGTGTTATTTAAGGCTACTGCTCCACACCCATTGCTCATAGCGTGATTGTATATCATGTAGCCTATATCCTTCCTTGGAAAATGAACTACCCAAATAAAATATTCAAATCAGACCATACTGGTCTGAGATTCGGGCGTTCAACCAACCAACAAAATAAACTCTTTAGCTTTAGTCCGTGTGGTGACGGATTAACAATACGGAATGACACCACCCCATATCATCCCATGGGTGTCGTAAGAGCCGACAGAAGGAGCATATTATGCAGAGAACGACACTGTAAGAGAAGGAAAACTTCATACAAACCCTATACCAACCCGTTTGGACAGCGTGGTATTAGTAGGCCAATTCCTCCTTTTAAAGGAGAGGCCTAGTCCAGCATTGGACTGTTAAAGGCTGATGATGACTAATATAGATTTCGATAGTGATTTTACTAAATAAACAAATATGGTTATAAAATTATCTTATAGTTAAATAAATATGTAATAGTCACTCCATCCAAACCGAGTGTTGAACCTGGTACATACTTCGAAGAACTGCACTCATAAACAAAATATTTCATTTTTCATGTCAGGTGCACAGATAAGGCATTCATTATTTCCGCTTCTTTGGTATAAATATTTCGTGCAACATCGAATATTTATTAAAAAAAAATCGTGCTGAGCTCTTAGACTATTCACGTAACCCCGCGATGATAAATATAGCTGTTAACTGCATTCACCGTCATTTCTTAACAAACAATCGCCAAATACAGAAGTTTTCATATTTTGTTAATATTATTTTTTATTTTTATTTATATTGTGTTAAAGTGAAAGTGTTTTGTTATGTGATAGATTGCGGTATTGTTTTTGTTGAGAGTGACTTTTTCTTTTTGTTTGGTAAGTTCTTTTTGATTTTGTCAATTTTGTTCTATCCCTAGAATAGGTATCCCTAAGTATTTTTTTTATTTTTATTTTTTTATTTATAGTCTCACGCCTGTATTCCCGAACGGGTAGGCAGAGGTGTAAATATTACACCCACATTTCGCCATGTATTTTTTATTTTTATTTTATTTCAGATTTACTATAGACTAAAACATAAGTTTTATAACTTAAAGTATAATTAATATTTTTGGGATTAACGGCACTTTGAGTAATGATTTAAATATTGACTGAAAGACACCTTGGTCATTGATAAAAAAGCCTAAGAAAGCAACAGTGAAACAATGTTCTTTTTAAGTTGTTAGGCTTAGAGTCAAAGGTTTTTTGTCCGTTTGTTACCGGAATGAGCATACAAGGTATCACTACCTCATTTCCTATCGCGGGTGGCGTAAGATGCGACTAAAGAAAATAGACGGGGCAGTATCTTAGCTGAGTGGAGAGAATCCACGGAACGCACCAATGACTTTTCGAAGTTAAGTGCGTATTAAATTGTTAATTATCGCCTGCTAAACGGTGAAGGAAAACATCGTGAGGAAACCTGCATGTCTGAGAGTTCTCCATAATGCTCTCGAAAGACATGTGAAGTCTGCCAACCCGCACTTAGCCAGCGTGGTGGACTATGGCCTTACCCTTCTCATAGTGAGAAGAGGCCCGTGCCCAGCAGTGGGACAGTTTAAAGGGCTGATGATGATGATGAGTATCTTTGGGAAGAGACAGAAAATTCGACATCAATACTAAATTAACCCTTCTTGCCCGAGTGATATGGTAGGCCAAAACTTTTTACTAACTCACAATGCTAGTCTATGCCCAGCGGTGGATTGGTTAAGGCTATATTGTAATTATGAAAGGATTTTAGAGAAATTTATCACGATTTGTGGCGTAACAGAGCCTTTTCTCAACCATAGCTTAAAGTGAAAGTAAATTACAGGAAAGTCCTTTTTTCCTGTGTAACATTTCTTTAAGGCCTATCGCGAGCTCTTATTAGAAGGGGTAAATAGGACATTTTTAATAATCTAACCTAATACTTAATATATAAAAATGAAGAGTTTGTTTGTTGTTTGGTTGAACGCGCTAATCTCAGGAACTACCGGTCCGATTTGAAATTTTTTTCAGTGTTAGATAGGTCATTTATCGAGGAAGGCTATAGGCTATATAACATGACTAAGCTATGAGCTACGGGAGCGGAGCAGTAGCCTTAAATAACGCGCGTGATCTAGTATTATAATAATTTGGACAACTTACATATAGTCCAATCTCAGATTAGGCTGAGCATTTACTACAGTTACCATGGGCAGATGACCGTCCTCCTACAGTAACAAAAATTTGTAGTTCATTTTGTAAAATATTCCTTATTTATTTTGAAATGAAAAATGAAAAATGTTACAAGTGACTGCTCAGGTGTATCAGAGCCATTAGGTACATCTGAATTCAAACAAAATTACTTATTTTCTTTAAATACCTATACTTATACAACTATATTTTGTGCGAACACACTTATCACGTTTATTTTTCTATAGCGAGGGAACTAAAATTCATAAGGTGAAATGTGGGTGTAATACTACGCCTCTACCTATCCCTTCGCAGATGCAGGCGTGACGATATAAAAAAAAAATAGTTTTTCGCATAAAGCCATCAGCTCCTAGACTCAGTATGAGCCACGCTTGCGCTATACATAAGGGCTAAAGCACCTCCATCGTTTCCCTGTCTACAATAATAAAATAATAAATAATAAATGTATTTATTCTCTTTCACAAAGGATATGTACTTACACTAAAATGTATACAAAAATAGATACAGTTTGCACCTTTGTGAGAGACTGGTATCTGAACTAGGATAGTCCTGTCAGACAGAATACCAGGCCCCAAACAATGTATCAAAGTAAATATTGTGTATCAATATTAAAGAGGTTGTGAAGCGGAGAGTACTGATAACAAATTCTTATGTATGACATAAAGAGTTATGTAGTGACCTAGACAAAAAACATTTTTTTTTGTCTTGTGTAAGTGTGTGTGTGTGTGTGTGTGTGTGCGTGTGCGCGCGTGTGTGTATGTGTGTGCGTGCGTGTGTGTGTGTGAATTTCATGATAAATCATTACATTACAATCCTGTTTTAAGAAGTTCTTCGGTATTTTCTTATGTGAGTGTGTGCAACCATTGAGTTACTTTCATTTTACATTTAATTTTAGTAAGGGCGCTTAGTGACAGAATTGAGTTTAACTTATTGTAGAGGTGGCTACCCAAGAAGCAGAACATTTTATGTGACAGACTATTTTTATATAAAACAATCCCTTGTAATGCGCTGGCTTCTGATATGCCATGTCCTGACTAAAATATAATTGCAGAAAATTAGCTACTAAAGATAGAAACATGAAATTTTCGCACTGTATTCCTTTTATATCACAAGTCCTCAGGAATAATTTTTGGTGAAATAGTGATCGACATTTCGTTTGACGTCGTTTTTCCGCGTGGTGACGGAATAAGAATACGGAATATCACCACCCCATATCATCCCATGGGTGTCGTAAGAGCCGACAGAGGGAGCATATTATGCAGAGAACAGCACTGTAAGAGAAGGAAAACTTGATACAAACCCTATACCAACCCGTTTGGCCAGCGTGGTGTAGTAGGCCAATTCCTCCATTCAAAGGAGAGGCCTAGTCCAGCAGTGGACTGCTGACGATGATGATTTCGTTTGAAAATACACAGACTTCTAAACTATTAGTTTGGAAACATGGCCACCAGCTAGTAATTTCTGCAACCGCTCTTTAAAATAAGTAGTTAAAGTTTGTCGCAAAAAGCCATCAGCTCCTAGTCTAAGTATGAGCCACGCTTGCTCTATAAATAACGGCGAACACTGCACCGCCGTCGTTTCCTTACTAGCGAACACTTATAATGCGCCCGTTTTTAATATCTCTAAGTTCTTATTCTGTGCAATTTTTCGTATATTACCTGAAACCGCTTGGAGTTTTACGGTTTTTATTATGATATGATTAGCTATAGGTATATGTCGCAGGGTTTAGTCAAAAGTGTGATATTAAAATTTCACTAGTGAAATTATAATATCACGGCTTTGAAATTGACCTTACGCATCGACCGTCACATTGTTATGATAGAAAACATTATTTTATGCGAAAATAAAAAAAAATACGAACTTCCTGCTTCCTCTGAAGTTGGTTGAAAAAAAAAACACATATCTCAAACTAAATTGTATAATTTTAAGAACAAAATAATGTGCTACAAGAATTTTCTGTAGACTCTAAAATTATTCAAACGGTAAGAGGCAATATTGACATTTGAGGAATTGGCACTGCGGTATCTGCTTAAATACAGTACAACTTATTCAGTCAATATTGGTTAATTTTGTCAACTGATTTACCGTCGCAATGAGCGCTCAAAGTTTTAGTTTATACAAACTCTCAGACCTCAGTGGTCTGAAAGTGGTCAAATATGTACAGGTATCACAATATTTGTATTTGGTCTCTACTTTGGATAAGCTAGTGGAATTCGAATTAACTGCAGCATTCCATCCGGCTTTATTTCACGCCTTTTATCCCCGAAGGGTAGGCAGAGGTGTATTACACACCCACACTTCGATAGTTATGTTTCGGTCCCAATGTAATAGGGGGCGAGCCTATTGCCATCTACTGGGCACATTGTTAAGCGAGCGATAATAAACATTTGTAATACACACATAGCTTCGAAAAGTCAGACAAGCTCATCTCTTCGAATTGTATAAGTATATGTTACAGTAAAAGTTCGAAGTACGGTAAATCTTAAGATTTCCAAGTAAATCCTAAGATTTACCAGCATGAGTTGGTAAATGTCCAATATTTTTTATTAAAAAAAATAAGTTGACGGAGCCCTGCTTTGCAGGGCTCCTATTTTTGGGTTAAGGGTCTCAAGAGAACCGTACTTCGGGCCTTTACAGTAACATAATATAATATCATAGTGTAGTAAAATCTAATATACAGATTAGCCGCGCTCTAAGAGCGCTACATGTTTAATGTCATCCGTAGTTAACTAGATTGTCATACCATGAACACAAATCCACAACAAAACACCAAAAAAACTCTCAATACTATCAACTCAATTCAATAACCCGTCAACGAAAACTAAAAATAAAAATCCTATCAAAAAATACAAATCCCTCAATAATTACTTTGTCCAATCAATCTAAAGAAAGACAATGCGGTGTTTATCTTGATGCCTATTGTGTCGTGTGACTGCTTGTGTCACTTGCATTGGCGCCATTTGCATATGGCCGCTTTTGTGTATGTTTTTGATGAATGAAATGAATGTGTCATAATGAACTGTTATTGTTGATTATATTTTCTAGTTGGTAAGGAAGAAGATTGAAAGGAAAAAGTGGGTAATTAGTGTTCGTATTTGATTAGGTGATAGGCAGTAATAGCATAGTGGAGATACCAATGGACTGTCATGCAGAGAGTACCAGGTTTCAATCCACGGGGCACACACTGACTTTTCGGCGCTATATAAGCTAAGCTAAACCAGGGAATATCGCTATACCCTTTGGGTTGCAGAGGTCAGACAGGCAGTCGCTGTGTGGAAAGGCTAATATTCAGTTAAATCCGGTTAGACTAGTAAGCGGATACTGTGTTGAAACTGGGATAACTCTAGGAGGATGACGACTTTCCTTACTTATTACAAAAAAAAAACAACGAATGTCAATCCAAATCCAAACTTCGCATTTATCCCTGCACCCTTTACCCTTTGCAGTTAATTTGTCCCTGTATTTACGTAGTACATAGTGTAAACAGAGTGTGTACTGAAATCACAAGCGAATTTAATTATGACAATGAATACTGCGTCAGGCCGGGCGTACGTGTGTGGTTTATTGAAGATGAGCTGAGATGATGAACAGCTGAGCTCAGTTTAAATTATATGAGAGAGAGACTGTAATATTTATTTTTTATAGACTCACGCCTGTATCCCCGACGGGGTAGGCAAAGGTGGAATATTACACCCATATTTTGCCGTGAATTTTAAGGTCCCACGTAATAGGGGCACCCGGGACCTCCAATCAGCAGACGTAGGTATACGCTATCCACTTGACCACGGAGGCAGTCTAAAGACTGTAATATGTGCAAAATATTTTTAAAGCGCTTTTATTTTGCTTGATATGTCCTTTGAATCTAACTATAGCCTAGTGGAGATACCAATAGATTGTTTCACAGAGGGTATCGGGTTCGAGTCCATGGCGCGGATCAGCGACATTTCGGAGTTATGTGCGTATTGAATTGTTAATTATCGCTTGTCCCGTGTCTCGGCGATCACTTTAAGCCGTCGGTCTCAGCTGTCATGAAGATCTTAGACTGCCGTGGAGTGAGTACCTTTAAATAAACTGACGGTCTAAAAGCCTAAACCGAGGAATACTGCTATATCTTCGGGTTGCGGAGGTTAGACATGCAATCGCTCTACGGAAAAGCTAACCTTCAGTCAAAAGCGTCTACGAACGAACATCGCACACACATCAAAGGCCAATAATTACAATACGTATAAACATTTCAATGAAAAGGTACCTATGTAAATATATCTATGTATGTACTTTAAATTTTAATTTTATCAAAATGGGCACATCAGTTTAGCCTCAAACGTGTAAAAGACAGACAGACATTTGTATCTTAATATATAAAATCCTTGCGTTACTGACTGACTGACAGACACGCTATAGCCGAAACTATTGGGCGTAGGAAGCTGAAATTTTGCATGTATGTTCCTTGGGGACTGTAGAGGTGCACTAAGAAGGGATTTCTCGAAATTCCCACGGGATCGGCCAAAACAGGTAAATAAATAAAAAACGCAGGCGTAGCTGCTGGCGTCCTCTAGTTTATAATAAAATTATGCATGACTGCCTCTGTTATGAATTATCCTATAAAAGTTCGGAGTCTGGGAGTTGGCGATATTACACCCCCGTGCCTCGGAAAGCACGTTAAGCCGTTGGTCCTGCGCCCAATCTCTCTCCGGTTGTGTCGTTTCTGGCGTCCCATCGGACTATGAGAGTGAGGGAATAGAGAGTGCACTTGTGTATGCGCACACACTTTTGCACTATAATCTGTCCTCCGCAGTTGGCAGTCTCATATTATTATATAGACAACCCGCCGTGGCCGGAATCGGTCGGGAGGACAATAGTACCTATTATTAATTATGCATAATTATATAGCTAATATTTTGCCAAACCTATTTAGACCAGTAAACGGACTGTGGATTCGGCGGATTGTTTCGGATGACTGGGATAACCCGGATATCGATTGGACACTGATAAATATTTGCATTTCTTCTCTCTATCTCATCTCATTTTCGTTTAATGTGTACTGAACCTCAGTCTATTTTGGTACAATCTCTGACATTCTGGCTTCTGAACACATATTGTGTAAGCAAACTGGGATAATGGGGCACAGGGAAATTGTAAACCAAGTTTATTGGTTAAAGCACAAATCTAATATTATCACCAAGTACATATATGTATATAAAAATCTTGCGTTACTGACTGACTGACAGACAACGTGCAGCCGAAACTATTAGGCGCAAAAAACTGAATTTTATTATGTATGTACCTTGGGGATCGCACGGGTGCTACTGCTCCGCTCCCGTGGTTAATAACATGACGTTATAAGCCTATAAGCCTTCATCGATAAATTGGCTATCCATACATAGACTCACGCCTGTTTCCCGGAGGGGTAGGCAGAGACTACGGAACGCCATTTGCAACGATCCTGACATACCTTTCTTGCTTCATTCACTCCCATCAAGTTTCTCATGCATGCTCTTATGTTTAGGGTACTTCTGACCTGTCCTTTTTTTAGGATGTCTCCAATCAGAGAACGTCCGCCTAGGTCTTCCCCTTTGTCCTGTCCCATTCACACTTACTTATAATTATGTATATCTTCTTTGTCAGTCTTTCGTCATCCATCCTCTCCATGTGTCCAAACCATCTTAACATGCCTTTCTCGATGCTTGTCACTACATCTTCTTTTACCCCACAATTGGATATCTAATGCAAAATAATTATTCAAATCAGACCAGTAGTTCTTAAGATTAGCGCGTTGAACCAAGCAAACTACTCAGCTTTATAATATTATTTTATATAAGATAACTGCCACCGTGGTCCAGAGGATAGCGTATGCGTCTGCTGATCGGAGGTCCCGGGTTCGATTACCGGATCGGGCAAAAGTGTTACTGAGTTTTCCGAATTCTGAGTAGCAGCACGGAGTCTGGTGATGTGCCCGGTAGCAGCAATTGGATCGCCCCCTATTACATGGGACTTCAAAATTCATGGCAAAATGTGGTGTAATATTACACCTCTGCCTACCCCTTCGGGGATACAGGCGTGAGTCGATAACAAGATAAGATAATTTACTACAGTTTCTAAAGTGTTTAAGAAGGTTTATTCAAAGCTTGTAAACTATATCGCTCAGCATTTAAATTTATACCATCCCTGCATCGGCGATCGTTAAAACGCAATGAATAGACAATTCATTGCAAGTCATCCATAAAGCCTTGAATGGTCTTTAAATTCTCCTCAGAGTCTAGACAGTAGATATATGGCAGCTTTCGTTAGTTTAGAGTACACTGCTGCTTTTGGTACTAAACGACTGTGTTTGGGTATTAATTGTGGAGTGAATGTGTGATGTAAATCACTGTAGGTACAAGTGATTAGGATCATAGGTCCATAAATATACAGGGTGTAAAAAGACCCTTAACGAAAACTAAAATCCCATGTTGTACCAATCACTACGAACATTTTTTACTTCGGCACCATACCTGGGAAATTACTGGTTCAGGAGATATTGAGGCTCAAAGTTACCATACAGCTTTTGTAACTAGTCAGGCTTTGCGTACGTGTGTGGTTTATTGGAGATGAGATGAGCTGAGATGATGGACAGCTGAGCTCAGATTAAATGATATTAGAGAGAGAGAGAGACTGTAATGTTTATTTTTTATAGACTCACGCCTAAATCCTCGACGGGGTAGGCAGAGGTGTAATATTACACCCACATATTGCCGTGAATTTTTAAGTCCCACGTAATAGGGGCACCCGGGACCTCCAATTAGCTGACGTACCTATACGCTATCCAATTGACCACGGAGGCAGTCTAGAGAGGGTAATATGAGCAAAGTATTTTTAAAGCGCTTTTAGTTTGTTTGATATGTCCTGTCCTGAATCTATAGCAGCTGTAGGCTAGTGGAGATACCAACAGATTGTCTCACAGAGAGTATCGGGTTCGAGTCCATGGCGCGGGTCATCGACATTTCGGAGTTATGTGCGTATTTCTTCTCTCTATCTCATCTCATTTTCGCTCGAATCTGTACTGAACCTCAGTCTATTTTGGTGCGATCTCTGACATTCTGGCTTCTGAACACATATTGTGTAAGCAAACGGGGCTAATGGTGCACAGGGAAATTGTAAACCAAGTTTATTAGTTTAAGCAAAAATTAAATATTAGCAGCATCTGTAGATAGGTATATAAAAAAATCTTTGTGTTTCTGACAACGCACAGCCGAAACTATTGGCGTGTAAACACACCATGCTGAAGTTACGCGACCGAAGTTCGGCATGATTACGCCTGCAACGCTATTTGTATTACTGACGACACATTATACCGAAATTACGTTGCGTTATAGTGTACAGCGTAACAAGCGTAGTGGCTATATAGGCTCGTGCTACGCACGCGTACTACGTAAAATCAGCCGCGGAACTTCGGTCGCGTATGTTTGACATAGTCTGTTTAGATACTTAGGCGCAAAAAGCTGAATTTTAGCATGTATGTTCCTTGAGGACCGCAGGGGTGCTACTGCTCCACTCCCCTCTAGCATGACGTTATAAGCCTATATTATATAGCCTTCATCGATAAATTTGCTATCTAACACAAAAATGATGATTCAAATCGGACCAGTAGTTCCTGGGATTAGCGCGTTCAACCAAACAAATTATTCAACTTTATTGTATTAGTATATATACCATAACTGCCATCGTGGTTCAGTGGATAGCGTATGTATCTGCTGATTGGAGGTCCCGGGTTCGATTCCCGGGTCGGGCAAATGTTACTGAGTTTTTTCCGAATTCTCAGTAGCAGCACGAAGTCTGGTGATATCCCCGGTAACGGCAATAGGCTCGCCCCCTATTATATGGGACTTAAAAAGACATGGCAAAATGTGTATATAACATTACACCTCTGCCTACCCCTTCAGGATACAGGCGTGAGTCTATAACAAGATACGATAACATAGTATCGTTTATAAAGTGTTAAAGAGGGTGTATTCAAAGCTTGTGGCAAACTATATCGCTCAGCATTTAAACTTATACCACCCCTGCATCGGCGATCGTTAAAACGCAATGAATAGACAATTCATTGCAAGACATCCATAAAGTCTTCAGTGGTGTTTAAATTCTCCTCAGAGTCTAGACAGTAGATATATGGCAGCTTTTGTTAGTTTAGACTACACTGCTGCTTTCGGTGCTAAACGAGTAGGTATGTTCGGGTACTCATTGCGGAGTAAATGAGTGATATAAATCTCTGCAGGTAAGAGTGTTTAGGGACATAGGTCCATAAATATATATAAATACTAGGGTATGGTCAAACTGCGCCCGCATATTATTTTTAATTTAACTGTTTCTGCCAGAACATAACATAACTTCACGCCTTTATCCCCGAAGGGGTAGGCAGAGGAGCATTGCACACCCACACTTCTTTATGTTTCGGTCCCAATGTAATAGGGTGCGAGCCTATTGCCATCTACCGGGAACATTATTAATCAGGCGATAATTAACATTTTTAAGATGGGCGAAGGGGACTGTCAGACTCTTACTGACTAAAAACCAACCCGTGTGCCTCATGTACCCGTGTGTCGGAGGGTCGGGTTTCGCCCAAGCATACATCACAACCCCCCGACGGGTATTGGCCCGCCAGATGGTCCGGCGGACCCCGGACAAAACCCCCTTGGCGGCGGATGATGGTGTTGGGCTCCGCCGCCAAAACGCCAAGCGGCCGCAGAGGATAGGGAGGACGGCGACGCAACACCGCATCTCCTCTTCCTCTGCGGCTCCACCGCGACGCATCGAATGGTGCGCCCCCATTTGGTCGCGGGAGATAGGGCGCACGGCAACGCAACACCGATACGCCTCTCCTCCCGCGACCACGCCCGACTGCGAGGGACAGACAGAACTGTCCCCCGCACCCACACCGTTGGATGCATCCTGCGCAGGCCCCGTCAAGCCCACGCGGAGCGTCCCCTCCTGGATCTCTCTTAGCTTCACCGCGGGTAACCAATCAACGGTTACTGAGCCCCCCCACCACGACAAGGTGGAGATCCCACCGGGGGGGGGTGTGCCCGGGCTACCTGGGGATCGAACCCGAGACCATCGTTTCAGCAGTCCGTTACGTACACCACTGAGCTAGCCCTTAAACTATATAATATTTTAATTTTTTAACGCTGGCCCATCACCAGTGCCAGTGCGTTGCGTACATATTTAAGGTTCGGCAAAGGTTAGACAAAAAATAAACTCCTGTGATGTCTTCTTTACACTTGTCTAGCATAATGGACTGAATATTTCAATACCTTGCAGTAAGGCCAGCGTTATGGAATGAGCAAAATAATAATTATGCTAAAACAACGAACTGGGTCGTGCCATGTTAAAGTATGACGGTTTGTTTGTAACTCGCTAGCGTATACAAACAAAGTGATGTTGTCCTGACTTAAATTTAAGTTTCTAGTAGGTGTAGGTAATATTATAAAATACATTGATATTTTTGACATCGTATTTCATCTTTTTTATTATTTAGGAATGACTGATCGCAATAAGTCATTAACCATTTTTATGTAAAAAACGACTTCATAAGTTGCATTACTGTTAATTTAATTTTGTAAAAACTGAAACTAAACTGAAAAAGAAAAACAAGGATTGCTCAAATAATGTTTACTAAAAACGCATTATTAAGGATGACTCAAAAACTAGCTCACCACCTTTTACATTGGGACTGATTGGGACCGAAACATAACTGGCGAGGTGTGCGTGTGTAAGACACCTCTGCCTACCCTGCGGGGATAAAGGCGTGAATATAATTGTATGTACTCAAAAACTACTAATCAAAAGGCAGTTTCTCGTATATTAACAGATATCGACACTGTATTTGAATGAACTACAGTTTGGTTTTGAATTGAAGCACAATTGGTATTCAGTTGCACTTCATGTCATTATAGTCTGATTTGACACATAGTTCGACATTAACGCATAGTTAAGGACAGGTCAGAAGTACCCTAAACAGAAAAGCATGCATGACAAACTGATGGGCGTGAATGAAGCAAGAAAGGTATGTCAGGATCGTTGCAAATCGTGTTCC
Source organism: Euclidia mi (assembly GCA_944739405.2). NCBI lineage: Eukaryota > Metazoa > Arthropoda > Insecta > Lepidoptera > Erebidae > Euclidia > Euclidia mi. The sequence goes on along the minus strand of OX123205.2, from coordinate 4,532,136 downwards.
GCAGTCTCCGCCTACCCCTCCGGGAAACAGGCGTGAGTCTATGTATGTATGTAACGCATAGTCTGACACTTTGTTGGATTTTCGATATAATCTCAATATCATTAAAGTATCTCGTTAATTTAGTAGATCCCGAATGCATTTTGAACAATAGACTCTAAACTTTAATTAATTATTCACTTTGCCATTCACTTCCTTAAAAATAGGCCAAAAATAGGGAACCATATTTTAATTTTGTTTATGGTAGTACCTATCCTATAAAGGCTTTTTGTAAATAAGGTCTGCACCAAATTTTAAAAGGAAAGCTAGATTGTAGATCGGCGAATTTGATAAGGGTAATTCCTATAAAAAAGAAATACGCCCTAAATTAGGGCAAGAAAATAAGGCCCCTTTGGAAAAAATCTAAAAACTCATTGTGAAAACCTTTAACCCTGGAAAGGTTTAAGGTATAAAATTTATTTCTACCTTAAACCTTCCTTTAAATATTATTAAATAATATTCATTATGAAAACAAGCCTAAGATTGGAAAGAGACAATAGATTCTGATGTTATGGTATAGATATTCTTTTCTATACTTTGAAGTGTGGCCGTGTGGTTGACGGCATAGAATACAAGTGTCACCACCCCCTATCTTCCCGTGGGTGTCGTAAGAGGCGACTAAGGGATAACACGATGCAAATACCATCTTTGCGTAGAGACGGAAAACTCGACATCAAACCCTATACGACTGCCTCGTTGGTCTCGCGGCATAAATGTGCGCGTGGGATCGGGAGGTCCCGGGTTCGATTCCTGGGTCGGGCAGTATTATTGGGTTTTTCTGTCACGGAATTCTCAGTAGCAGCACGGAGTCTGGAAGTGTGCCCGGTACGGCAATAGGCGCGCCCCTTATTACGTGGGACTAAAGTATATCTGGCGAAAAGTGGGTGTAGAAATACACCTCGGCCTACCTCTTCGGGGTTATAGGCGTGAGACTATGTATGTATGTATGTACTTTGAAGTGTTTGTCTGTTATTTCAAATAACTTCCTTCTTTTCTTCTGCCTGGCAATTATTAATCCCGCTCTGTACTAGGGTAAATTTTTCCGCTAGCTGCTTCTCGATAATCCATTCAGTAATTCTTACTTGATATAGCAAAGATCTTCTCATCTTTACAAATGTTTTCATCTATAATAGTAGAAAAATTTGGACGCGCATACCCAATCTGAGGGAGGTTGATCTCTTTCAGATTGGGAATGCGCGTTTTTCGAGCGTGGGCTAGGCGTGCGCCCGGCGGGCGGCGGTCGTTTAGCGTGCACCCGGCGGTCGTTCAGCGTGCACCTGGCGTTCACGCCAGGCGCTCTAAACAAATTTTAAAGACCTATCTAACAATATCCTACTCGACATAATAGAAAATAAAAATAACTTTGCATTTACTTTGACGACCGCTTGGCGCAGCGGGAGTGTAAGCGACTGCTACGCCGAAGGTCGCGGGTTCGATTCCCGCTCAAGTCAAACATTTGTGTGCATGAACATGGATGTAAGTCTTGGTCTGGGTGTTTCTATGTATAATATGTATGTATTTACAAAAAAAATAAGTATATATGTATGTCTATCCATTGTCTAGTACCCATAGTACACGCTTCTGCTTAGTTCGGGACTAGATGGTGTTGTGTGAATGTGGTAGAATATTATTATATTATTTACTTGTCATATACAAGAGCTACCCATGAATCATTTTTTTTCCAAAATTGTATTGTACAGTTTTGTCCGCGTAATCACAATGTATAAACGTGCCAAATTTCAGCCCTGTAGTGCTTATCGTATCCGCGTAAAGCCGCGAACGGACAGACGGTCGGACGGACATAACGAAAGTATAAGCCTTACACTTTCGTTATGTCCGTCAAAAAGAAATCTATTATAAGATTTTTTTTATTTATAGTTTCACGCCTGTATCCCCGAAAGGTTAGGCAGAGGTTTTCACCTCTGCCTATTTTATTACACCCACATTTCGCCATGAAATTTTAGGTCCCACGTAGTAGGGGGCGTGCCTATTGCCATTACCGGGCACATCACCAGACTCCGTGCAGCTACTGAGACTTCGGAAAAACCTAGTAACACTTTTGCCCGACCCGGGAATCGAACCCGGGACCTCCGATCAGCAGTCGCATACGCTATCCACTGGACCACGGAGGCAGTCCGTCAGTGTAGTTTATTACGGAACCATAAAAAGGGTGGTCGACCATATTTTTAGCTGATTGACAAATTCATAATGGCAGATGACATTACATCATCATGTTTACCACTCTAGCAGTTCTTCACTCACCCACACGATTCTTAGAAGATATTTCACCCCTACTTACTATAAGCCAACAATGTAACGTCTAATCTTACTTACCTAGTTCCCAAGCTGATGTGCGTGGAGAGATACAATCACAATTACACGACTTATTAGCACTATGAGATGTCTTATTTGATATGTCAGATAAAAAACACAGTCCCACGGCATTATTTGTTGAGGTAGCTTCTACGAGAATGTATGGCTTTTACCGGAGAGATAAATAAACATCAACATCGCCGAAGGGGTAGGCATAGGTGTATTACACACCCACACTTCGCTAGTTATGTTTCGAACCAAATGTAACAGGGGGCGAGCCTATTGCCATTTACTGGGCACTTCGAAAAGTCAGAGGTGAGTGCCCGGGGTAACTGGGGATCGAACCTGAGACCATCGTCTCGGCAGCCCGTTACCTACACCACTGGGCTGTCGCCGCTACTTTAGATAAACATACTTCACCATGATACAGCACAGGTAGTAAGAGCCTTGCTGATTTCAGCATGAATGGGTCGACTCGACCTGCGAAGTAGATACTACCCTCTCACAGAAAATCGACGTAAAGTAACAGTACGTAAATTGTTGCATTTCGTTCGGTGAGTGAGAGTGCCGGAGGACCTATCGCCTATTCCATCTCCCTCATCCCACTCCTTATCCTATCCCTTTCCCCAACCCCAAGGGGCGGCAACGCACTTGTGACTCCTGTGGTGTTGCTTGTGTCCATGGGCGGCGGTAATTGCTTACCATCAGGCGATCCGTCTGCTCGTTTGCCACCTATGACTATAAAAAAAAACATCATATCCGTCTAGAGACGTCCACTACTGGACTTAGTCCTCCCCCGAGGCTCTCCACGCAGACTGACCTTGAGCTGCCCTCATCCAACCGCTGCCAGCGATCTTAACCAGATCTTGGGTCCATATTGCAGGAGGCCTACTTTTGCTGCGTCGATGCTACTCCAGAACCCTCCAGTCCCAATGGACCTCGTTTCTTACAGAGTCAATTCAAGGTTACTATCCTGCCTCTGCCGTCATGAAAGGACTGCACGGTTGGCGTAGTGGTTAAAGTGGCCGCGTCGCCGCTTGACACTGCGAGTGCTATGGGTTTGATCCCCACACGAGACAACACTTTGTGCGATTCATAAATTGTTGTTTCGTGTCTGGGTGTTCCCTGTGTCCATTAGTTGTAGGTATGTTTTAAAAAAAAGCAGCTATAGCCGAGTGGAGAGACCGACAGACTGCTACGCAGCAGGTCTCGGGTTCGAATCCACGGCAAGCACCAATGACTTTTCGGAGTTAAGTGCGTATTAAATAGTTAATGATCGGTGAAGGAAAATATCGTGAGGAAACCTACATGTCTGAGAGTTCTCCATAATGTTCTCGAAAGACATGTGAAGTCTGCCAACCCGCACTTGGCCAGCGTGGTGGACTACGGCCTTACCCTTCTCATAGTGAGAAGAGGCCCGTGCCCAGCAGTGGAACAGTACATAGGGCTGCTGATGATGATGTTTTTAAAGTCCCCTGTGACACAGGCTTGAGTCCTAGTGCGGGAGTTGCCTTTTAAATAGAAAGAAAATATAAAAAATATGTTTTTGGTAGATTAAAATGTCAAAAACCTTATCAATGAGAACGTCTATAAGGTCGCTCCAATTACTCTCAAAGATAATTGTAGCACGTCAAAAACTAAATGGCATTGTTACGAAACACATAATACCAGCTATTTTCACATGGTTAACCGTCATTGTACCAGTAAACGGGCTTTTTTAATCTGTGAACTGGTTACGTAAGCTAATCTAATAAGTAACGTGCGAATGGAGATAATGCGGTGAGATTTTTTTTCAACAGTGTTAGTAAGCTGTCAGTGGTGGTAAGCTGTTTAGTATGGACTTATTGTAGCTTATGGATGCTACCATGCTATGGACGGCACGTATGATTCGAATCGTTTGGCAATGTCAGAGGCCTTCGGGTGACCTATAAATCTGGACAAAAGAATTGGCCACGCCCAGAAGAAAATAAACAAGATTAGATGAGATTAAAACTCTTTATTGTGCACCAGAAAAACAAAAAGATACAAGAGTACACTGATCATATTTAAACAACTTAAAACTAGTGGGAACGGTCTTATCGCAAAGTGCGATTTCTTCCAGACAACCAAGAATGGAATACAAGACACAAAACAAGAACAAGATTTAAAATTCATATTTATAATTACCATCATCACATGAACCCGGTATCCGCTTACTAGTACAACCAGATTTGACAAAATGTAAGCTTTTCAAAGGGACAGCTAAGTACATGCTATGGCTTTGACTAGGGTCAGTATACACAAGAGCACTGAGTCCCCGCAACGTCAGTCACAGACCTATATGACAGCCGGTACCAACAAATTAACGAAGCACGGGGCTAGCGATAAACTATTTTTTATATATACTAACGCCTGTACCACATTTCGCCATGAATTTTTGGTCCCACGTAATAGGGGGCGAGCCTATTGGCGTACCGGGCACATTACCAGACTCCGTGATGCTACTAAGAATTTCCTAACGGAAGAACCCAATAACACTTTGCCCGACCCGGGAATCGAACCCGAGACCTCCCAATCCCACGCGCACATTTATGCCGCGAGACCAACGAGGCACCCTATAAACAATTTAGTACGCATATATCTTCATAGTGCCATTGATTGGAGAGGCCTATATCCAGCAATTGACTAAGGCAGGCTAATTCCAGCAATTGACTAATGATGATATCTTCGAAAAGTAAACATTCATGTCCTTCTTTTTATCTTCCACAGAACAGCAGTAGCCAGATCTCAAGATGCTCTTAGTTCTCCTACTTCTCTTGCCAGGAGTAAGAGTTGAAGAAGCGACTCCTTCCAACCTCCTGACTCCAAGGAACTTCAACCATCATCCTTTTGATGCTGTCAGGTTCTTGAAGAAAGCTAAGCCTACCAAGTAAGTATGATTTAGATATTTTTTAAAGACATCTCTCGCACTAACTATAGATCTTGCGACACAGGAGGCTTTGCAAACTGTAGTGACCTAATACATATCTACACAAACATTCAAATCAACGGACAAACAGTACACCAAAACGCAAATCAACAAATAGGCTTGTGCCCTAAAATGTAATTAGCGATTGATTCGTTCCTTTATTAGATGTTAAACTGAAATACCTAATTTTTTTTTGAAAAATCGATCAGCAACATTACTAATTACGGCTTTTTAAGAAACCTTTTTGAATTTGACACGGAAACGCTATCAACCATCATGGCGGTTGAGTGATATCACAAAGTCCAAAACAAAACAAACCGTGAATGAAGTCTGGTCTGATGTACCCACTTTTATTTTGTTATATTCGATTTGACAGGTAGAAAGTTTGACGTTTTAGTCGTATTTACTACTAAAACGTCAACAACATGAATGGCGGACGTACTGTTTGACGTAGGTAATACTCTCTGATTGGTGTTCACTGTCACAAGAATAAATACATTATTTTTAGTTTTAGAATCCTAAATATAACATTAATCTTACCTTTTTATATTAAATAATAAACTTTATTGACATCTCAAAATCATAATGAATCTATAGATACTACAATCAAACCGATTTATTCTTAGTGGGCACAAGCCTTTTGTAGATCACACAAAGTGTTATCTCTTTTGGACATCGAATCCACAACACTCAGTGCAGTGCTTAACAGCGAGGCGAACGGTCAAACCACTACACCATACGAGCACTGTCAAGTTTCTGGTATAGTGGGTTCGGCACCGCAAACGCAACAAAACGTTGTGGGTTACAGAAATTATTGTTTCGAGTCTTGAGTGTACTTTGTGTTACTTGAATGTTTGTAAGGATCCTCGCGATACAGGATTTATTCCTAGTGTGGGAGCTTTTTGTCTTTTTGGAACTTATTTATGTTTACAGGTCTACTCATTCAGCAACGTGTATACAATAGGGAAGTTTCCTGCAAGTGAAATAAATTATACAAGTATTTTTATCTAGTGAAACATGTCAAAATAATAGTACCTAGTTTCATTCATCAATCAATGTTAAAACTTTATTTAACACTAGAGGACGCCAGCAGCTACGCCTGCATTTTTTTTAATTTACCCGTTTTGGCCGATCCCGTGGGAATTTCGAGAAATCCCTTCTTAGTGCACCCCTACGGTCCCCAAGGAACATACATGCCAAATTTCAGCTTCCTGCGCCCAATAGTTTCGGCTGTAGCGTGTCTGTCAGTCAGTCAGTAACGCAAGGATTTTATATATTAAGATTTTTATCGTCAATTTGTTGATAATACCTAAGTATTCTACTTGACAGCAAAACACTATGACGTCACTACGTCATATTTCATACAAAACCCTTAGCAAAGGTCGTTTTGGTGCTTGATTTGACTAGTTGGAAACAACCCTATTGCAAACTGAATTCGTACGGATTCCACAAATCAATAGGTACCACCACTTGTCGTCTTGAGTCATTAACTTGTATGGGCCTCGAACCCGCAAAAATTCGGTTAACAGTTACATTGAGTGAAAAAGATAACTTCGATCCAGACGCAATTCAAATTCAATAGTTTACCTAGTATATTAATAATTTATGTAGTAATATCAAACGGTTCGGATTTATTATAGATATGGTTTAGTTTAGTTGGTTGTGGGTTTTCCGCACTTAGCCACTTATTTGGGCAATTGGGCGTAAGTGGCGACTTGATTGACGCCGACTACTCATACCACCTTAGCTCCTTCCAGAAAGCCATTAGTTGGCTGGTGTCGTTCAAAGCCTCACACATGGTTCTGGCGTTGTTCAGCAGCTTTGCCCGTTGATCGCTCACACTTGTGCAGTGCAGAATGACGTGAGCGGGTGTTTCTTCAGTTTCCATGCAGCCCCTGCACAGTGGGCTGTCCGTAACGCCTATGTTGAATAGGTGCTTGTTGAGTGGACAGTGGCCGGTTATTATTATAGATATATAGAGCTCTGAGAAAAGAACACTATGCAGAGCCAAAGTACTATACACTACAAACGCGAGTAAAACCCCGTGCTACCAATAGTATTACTAACAAATTTACGCTAGACATTGTAGTCAATAGTACCTAACTAAGCTCCATTGTTGCTTACTCCCACGCGAGAATAACAATCATAATTGTTACGACCGTATTCGAAAGGTCGTATAGAGTTTATTGACATGTAGAATACAGTAATTGTTTGTTGATCATGTGGAATAGGCGTATTGTGATGAGTTGAGTTCACAGGTCGGGTAAAATGTAAGAAGATTTTTCTATAAGAAAATGTTTAGTAGATAGGAGAATTGAGTACCTATCTTCTTTATATTTCAGTCCCATATAATTATTATGAAAGTGGATTTGTTTATACCAAACCCAACTTTTAAGTGAATAAGCAGATTTGGATGCAGTACCAAAATCTTTGCACGACATCAATAACATTATAAGACTTTATTTTTCAAATTATATACTTATCTGGCGACATAGTGACATTTTTTAATGTTAATGATTATTCTCAGTAAATTATAATAAGCATATCAAATTAAAAGCCCTATTGAACACAAAGTCACAAAAATATATGAATATAAACACTTTTCTTTTTTTTAATCTAATCGCGATTTTCTTTTTCATTCCTTTTATTTTTGGATATAGGTCTCTATAATGATACGCCACTGAACTCGATTTTCGGCTCATTATCTCCAGCCGCTGTTAGCCACTTACATTTCTATATCACAGTGCAATTACAAATTTCCTTACGGACAAACAATATAAGTATTCGAATAAAGGAATAGTAGAAGTAGATAGGGGCGGCAAATATGTCAAGTCGATAGGAAATTCACTTTCGGTGTCCATAGCTTGCACCATCCGTGAAGGCCACCTGACTTTCACTGATGTAAGCATAACTCCATAACATAACTTCACGCCCTTATTCCCGAAGGGGAAGGCAAAGTCGTATTAAAAAAAGACACACCCACACTTCGCCAGTTATGCTTCGGTTCCAATGTAATAGGGGGCCAGTCTATTCCATCTACCGGACACATTATTGAGCGAGCGTTAATTAATTTTTTTATTTTAATACACACATAACTTCGAAAAGTCAGAGGTGTGTGCCCGGGGTACCTGGAGATCGAACCCGAGACCATCGTCTCGGCAGTCCGTTATGTACACCATTGGGCTATCGCTGCTTTTTAAATTTTATAGTGCTAATCTGGTAAATTTGCATACAGCCAAGCACCACAAGTAATCGATTAAAGGAATAGTAAGAAATAGATAGAAGCGGCAAGACAGGTCAAGTCGATATGAAATTCACTTTCAGTATCCATAGCTTGCATCATCACGTAAAGGCCTTTACTGATGTAAACAGTATAAAAACATAATCCTACATCATTCTGTTGAAATGTAATCTCAACTAAACCAAGATTAACCGCAAAAGTCAAAAGAAATATCAGAAACAGTAGCTACATTCCAAGATTATAACCTCAAACTTATAAAGAAACATTTCACAAGGTACAGTCAACTATAAAAGTCGCTACACACCTTAAAATCTTTGCCGAGTGTTATATAATTGAAAACTCTTGGCGTATAATTTGTACATAAAGCAAAGAGCAAAGCAAAAAACAGCACGCATGCTTTGCGCTGCGCATGCGTCCGTATGCACGACTAGTGTCACTTCGTTTAGCTCAGGCAACTTTATTTTGCTAATTATAATAATATATTCTACCACATTCACACAACACTATCTAGTCCGAAACTAAGCAGAGCTTGTACTATGGGTGCTAGATAACGGATAAACATACATATATACTTTTTTTTTGTAAAAACATAGGTACATATTTTACATAGAAACACCCAGACCAAGACAAACATCCATATTCATGCACACAAATGTTTGGCTTGAGCGGGAATCGAACCCGCGACCTTCGACGTAGCAGTCGCTGACACCCCGCTACGCCAACCGGCCGTCAAATATTGATTTTGATCATTATCCCTACTAATATTATAAATTCGAAAGTGTGTATGTATGTATGTTCCGTTATCACGCTAAAACGGCTGAACCGATTTTGTTGAAATTTGATATAGAGATATACTGGACCATGGAGACGGATATAGGCTACCATAAGATGCAAAAATTAAACTGGGAGGGATTGTAGGGAGGCTAGAAGTTTGTGCGGCACAAATTACTTCTTGGAAGTAAGAACGCATGCGCTATCATAATTGAGTGCGCATGTGCGTATATCTGTCAGTACTGACACATCATAAATAATGTCATATTGTGCACGGTGATTACATTGTTCGCATACATAAACTAACAATTATATACAACGCTTAAACGGCTAAAACGATTTTCTCTACTAATATTATAAATGCGAAAGTGTTCATAGATATATATTGGACATATATTGGAACATGGCTTTGGCATTTGACTGCATGCAAGGCGATGTTAGTATGTACCTTGCGGTAGATATTATAGTGGTAGGTATATAGTGTCATGAATATTGACCGAGCTACTTTGTACCCTATAGAGTTTCTGAAGTCTTTAGAATAATCAGGAGTGTCTTCACACAACTTGAGACTGAAAGTAGATTTGTGTTACCCTGAATTTACCGCACGCGAAGCTGCGGGCAAAAGCTAGTACTATATAAATAAGAAAATTGTCGACAATATTTTGACTGTATAAAAAATGTTCTCTGCTGTGCTCGGTCATATGTGTGCCGGCTCAAAAGTCTTACAAGATATTGAGAATTACAATTAATTTGGACGACATAACCATCCATTCTCCTTTCCTTGTCCCTCATCGCACTTCTCCTCCTATTTCTATTCCCATCCAGGTCAGCAGCGCACTTGTAACTCCCCCCTGTGGGATCCACCTTGTCGTGGTTGGGGGGCTCAGTAACAGTGGTTGACCACCACGGTGAAACTAAGCGAGATCCCGGTAGTGGAGCTCCGCGTGGGCTTGATGGAGGCCTGCGCAGGATGCGCCCAAAGGTGGGGTGGTTTTAGTGGGTATGGAGAGCCTCCACACACCTCCTCCACCAGTCCCAAGCCCGGTCGATCACACTCTGGCCGGGTTAGCGTCGAGTTGAGATGGCTCATAAATAAGGAGAGTTTCCACCGTAGTGAACAAGAAAAAAAACGCACTTGCGACTCCTCTGGTTTGCTTGTATCCATGGATAGGGGTAATCGCTTACCATCAGGGTCCAGGCAGGTCCGTCTGCTCGTTTGTCACCTATAAAAAAAGTCTTGACAAAAAGGTGTAGGTATAGCCACTTTTGCACTTGACTGTACAGACATCATTAGCGTCGAATCGTAGCGCGAAATAGTTGTAGAACCGATAGTTGGCTGCAGTATTGATTTTACATTAGTAAGCAATTATACAGCGTGTAGAGCAACGCTGTTAAGTTGCCGGTTCATTTTCTTCAAGAAAATATATTGTGCTGCTTGAAATCTGTAGAAGTCAATACACTTAAATATCTTAGCTGAGCCCGCGGTTACACCTGCGGTATTTAGGGCTACTGCTCCACATCCGTGGCTCATAGCGTGATGTTATACAGTCTACACACATCAACAAAGTCTAGGGATATCTTAATCCTAAATTATTTACGAGTTTATAGTTTAGAACCTTGTTAGTTTCCACAAAAAGTTTATATACAGATTAAAACCTCTTTTATTCTATTTTCAAAATTTGAACATGGAAAGAAAAAAAACAAAATAATAAACAAAATATGGCGGCAAATTTGCTAGTAATTCGTTACATTAAAGAAAGTTAAAACTGTTTTATTATAATTATTAATGAAAAGGGTTTTTAATTGTTTTTCTTTTTTAATTTAACGTGACGTACGAACTTTAAAAGTCATGTCACGTCGTCATTTGAGTCGAGATGAAATGTTACGAGCCGTGGGCATGTTAGAAAATGGTGCAATTCAACGCGTCGTTGCTGAGGCCCTACATACCAGTCAAAATGTGATATCAAGGTTGTGGTCACGTTATCGCAGTACTGGAGATGTGGCCGAACAGCACACAGGTAGATATCGTGTTACTACGCAGAGACAGGATCGATTTCTCCAAATGACCGCCAGAAGACAACCCAATATCACAGCGCTGCAACTAGTGCAAAGGCTCCAGGAGGACCACCAGCTGCTGGTAAGCGACCAAACCGTGCGAAGAAGGTTACATGAAGTTGATCTTCATGCTCGAAGACCATTGCGTGTTCCAGCATTGCGACGTGGCAATCGCGGTCGGCGGCTTTCGTGGGCTCGGGAGCATTTACCATGGAGTGACGAACAATGGTCTTTGGTGCTGTTCACCGATGAGTCCCGGTTTGGATTTCACCCGGATTCACGAAGAACACGCGTTTGGAGAGCTCCAGGGAGAGTTAGCCGTCTACGGCACCCTCAGGAGGTCCACCCATACCAAGGCGGGACAATCATGGTGTGGGCAGGAATTCGTCTTGGCGGACGAACCCAACTCGTTTGGATCCAAGGCAGCATGACTGCACAAAAATACCACGAGGAGGTAGTAGAGCCCGTTATTGTCCCACACAGAACTCAAATAGGCCATGAATTTCTACTCATGCACGATAATGCTCCTTGCCATACGGCGCGGCTGGTATCGACCGCTCTCCGAGAGCACGATATTCAAGTTTTGGATTGGCCTGCACAGTCGCCCGACTTAAATCCTATCGAGCATGCCTGGGACATGTTACAACGAAAAGCTTTGAGAGATTTTCCACCAAATTTGACGACTGAACAACAACTTTACGAACACTTGCAAAGGACATGGGACCTCATACCGCAGCAAGACATTGACAATTTAATTTTAAGTATTAACAATCGATGTCGATGTGTAATCAATGTAAGAGGTGGCAACACTGATTATTAATGATTAGATTTTACAAGATTTTTTCCATTTTTATTAAAATTAATAGTTTTTTAAGAAGAAATGTTTGTTGTTATCATACTAATTTTCCATGATGATTAAAAAAATTATTTTTTTTATTTAAAACAAAAAAAAACACGAAATGTTTTTTATTTTTATTAAAGACCTTAAAATAATCTATGATTCTTCTATTTACTGTATCAGAAAATTCTTCATAGATTTTTAGATATTTGATGAAATATAAAATATCCCTAGACTTTGTTGATGTGTGTATAGCCTTCCTCGATAAATGGCCTATCCAACACGAAGATAAATCGGCCCAGCAGATTCCGAGATTATTAATTTTAAAAAAAATATAAATACAGATTCTGATATGTCAAGCAGGCAGCCGTTCTTTGGAAAAGCTATTATTCAGTCAAATCCGGTGTATGTGTTATATCATCGTCATCCTTGTAGAATTATCCCAGTTGGTTACCCAACCGGATTTTGGTTAGACTAGTAAGTAAGCTCCGGTTTTATGGACCCAATATTTCGACTGTCACTAGCGCTATAATCACGGATCGTAATCCTTTCGCTTGGAAGATAACTTGGTTTTTCCTATAATCGACTATGGTGATGTGTGTTATCTCGACCTGAATGCAGATCTACTCAATAAACTTGACCGACTTCTCAACAATTGCATTCGGTTCATTTTCAATCTCCGTAAATATGACCATGTCTCCTCATATCGTAAACAGCTGTCATGGTTACCTATACGTCAGCGTCGTAATATGCGCGCGTTGACCACTCTTTTCACTTTTCTTCATTCATCTAATAGCCCCAGCTACCTAGCTCCTTACTTTCAATACCGCTGCTCCAACCATGACAAAAATCTTCGGTCTTCTAATAATTCTCTTCTTTCGTGTCCTGCTCATAGCTCAAGCCTTGTACATTCTTCTTTCACTGTACAATCTGTACTTCTCTGGAATGCGCTCCCTCTCGAGATTAGGATGGCGACGAATCGTTTCACGTTTAGGGCTAAGGTGCGCCAGTATTACATCAAACTGTCACTTGAAAGACCATAGAAACATCATCTCTTACATTTGTTACACTGTGTATTAAATATACGTATGTATTAGTATATATTCATTTTATATATTATTTATAGGTATGTATTATTTATATAATATGTATGTATTAACATAATATTTATATATAATATAAAAGTAGTATAATGTTGGATTACTATTTCAATCTTTGTAGTTTATACACCTGCCACAATCATCTCTGCACCACCCTAAGGTTGACTGGCAGAAAATGCTATATAGCATTAAGTCCGCCTTTGCATTAAAAATGCAGGAAGTGTAAAAATAAAATAAAATAAATAACTCAATTATTCGACCTATGAACAAGAGCCCTTAGGGTTGAGCTACACCTGTCAGCACCGCATCGCACTTTCCTATGCTTCTATCCTTTACTGTCACTTAGGACCATCATTTACTAGAGCGAGAAAGAGAGAGGGAATGCTTCAGCACGCCGCGGAATCGAAAAGGCGATCGTGTTCCCTCTCTCTTTCTCGCTCTAGTAAATGACGGTCCTAAGTGACAGAAAGGGATAGAAGCATAGGAAAGTGCGATGCGGTGCTGATAGGTGTAGCTCAACCCTTATTCAGACACAAAGCTATTGTATTTTATTCCATAGCATCGTGTATTGAATATCAAAACACATATGAATGGCTGCGAGTTCTGTGTTAGATTATATTTTTAATTCGTTTAGTACTTACTGTCTGTTCAAAAAATGTTTGCCGCATCTGAATTGGTTTAGATACAGTTTTTAATAACCAATTGTTAGAAGTTTTGCCGTGTGGTTGACGGCATAGAATACAAGTGTCACCACCCCCTATCTTCCCATGGGTGTCGTAAGAGGCGACTAAGGGATAACACGATGCAAATACCATCTTTGCGTAGAGACGGAAATCTCGACATCAAACCCTATACGACTGCCTCGTTGGTCTCGCAGCATAAATGTGCGCGTGGGATCGGGAGGTCCCGGGTTCGATTCCTGGGTCGGGCAGTGTTATTGGGTTTTTCTGTCACGAGATTCTCAGTAGCAGCACGGAGGAAAGTATATTTGGCGAAAAGTGGGTGTAGAAATACACCTCTGCTTACCCCTTCGGGGATAAAAGGCGTGACATTATGTATGTACATACATACATACATAGATTCACGCCTGTTTCCCCGAAGGGGTAGGCAGAGGCATATTAAACGCCCACTTTTCGCCAGTGTTTTGATCCCACGTAATAGGTGGCGAGCCTATTGCCGCTTATCGGGATATTTTGTTTGCCAGAGCCTCGTCCGTTGATCGGCAGGTGCACCACTTTCAGGTGAGGTTGGCTTGGGACCCTAAGTTCTTGGTGGAAACCCTATGCACCCCCACCCAATACATAGATACATTATGTATGTATGTATTGTTAAGAGTGTTGTGACAAGTGTACATAGCTGATAAATCTGAAAATAGTTATACCTTCGTGATTCATACACATAGGTAAGCTTTCTTTAAAAAAATAACAGTTTGGTAGTTTGGTTTGTCGCGTACATATAAACCGACAGAAAAATAGGGTACTTTATTTTATGGATTTAAACTCTGCCAAATTTGGCTGGCCAAACAGGCTGGTATTGGGTATGTATCAAGTTTTCCTTCTCTTGCAGTATCGTTCTCTGCATAATATGCTCCCTCTGTCGGCTCTTACAACACCCATGGGATGATATGGGGTGGTGACATTCCGTATTCTTAATCCGTCACCACACGGACGAGTGCTTATACAGATAGACGGCCTTTTCTTGTAGTTTACTTTGAAACGTTTTACTTTTTTATATTAAGCGACAGATTGCTAAGTTATTAGCATAAAATTTACAGCAAGGCAGAGAGCCTTGTGTTGACAATTTATTTGATAGGGTTAGTACATGTACTAACAATGCTTTTATTGACACATCTTGTGATTTAAACTCCAAGATAGGACAACAGTTAGGCTGCAGTATTTGAATATAGTACACCAAAACATGCAGGGCCTATCTGGCAAAGAATTAGAGTTAAGTTTATTTTAGAAAAATATGACGTTAAGGTTTTGTGCTTGACTGAACATTGGTTAAAGACCCATGAGCCTATTGTTATAAATGAATATTATACAGTGCAGAGTTCGTATATAAGAAAGCAGGCTATTAGAGGCGGTTCTCCATAATGACTTCAAATTTATTAAAATGCAAAGAACGTAAAGATATTTTAAACTTATCTATTGAGCGCACTATTGAGTTGTCCTGTGTGGAACTAGACTTATATATTGTAATTTGTGTATATCGACCCCCTTCTGGTGATTATAATGTATTTGAGACTGTTATGGAAGATGCTATTAATAAAATTAAATGTAGCAGTAAGTATATTATAGTATGTGGTGATTTTAATATTAATATTTTAGAGAATTCTTCACAGTGTACTAGATTTCTGAATTTTTTTAAGTCATTTAATTTAAGTAACTTATTCTGTGAACCTACTAGAGTCTCTGCAACATCATCTACTTGTTTGGATAACATATTTAGTTCTTGTGTTGCTAAAAACCCATTAGTTGTTAGTTCTCTTCCTTCTGATCACCGTGGACAGATAGCTAGTTTTTCCTGTTCAACATATAATAAATCACATACAGTAGAATGTAGGCCTCAAACTACCAATCGTCTTACACGTTTTAAAAACAATATTATCGCTAAACTAAATCCCTCAATATTGAACTCGGAAAATCCAAACACAACTTATGATTCACTTTTTGGACTAGTAAATAATGAGTTTCAAAATATTTTCAGGACTAAAACTGTTACACTAAAGGGTACTACCGGATCTTTTAACCAGTGGGCCACTATAGGTATATACAGAAGTAGAGCCAAATTGTTTGAATTATATGGTATGAAACAACATAGATTTGACACACCTTTTCTAAATTATGTAAAAAAGTACTCAAAAATTTTTAAACAAGTTTGTATTTTGGCAAAATCAAAATTTATTTGTGGTAAAATTAAGCAATCGACAAATATAATTAAAGAAACATGGAGAATTATAAATAATGAGACTGGTAGAGCACGACAGCGGGAAAAACAATTTGAAATCCAAGATAACAATTTATTAATCACAGACACATCTCAAGTAGCGCATATCTTCAATAATTTCTTTGCGAACATACCTATAACAACTACTAGCTCTTTACAATCATCGTCTTTAGACGCTGGAATTTTTTTGCTTAGCAGTGTACCTGAATGCAAGAGCGTGTTTAGATTCGAGCACATTACCCCGCGAGATATATTGATCGCATATAATTCAATTAATATCAAAAATACCGGCGACTTTTGGGGCATTTCAATAAAAATTTTAGGTACTATAGTTGAGACTGTTGCGCCTTACCTCTCTATAATTTTTAACCAATGAAAAACCAACCAACAAAAAAAATCCTAGGCGTATTTCCGGATTTGATGAAATTAAGTAAAATCATACCTTTATTCAAATCTGGCAGTAAAATGACATAAATAACTTTAGGCCCATCTCTATCTTGCTGGCATTTAGTAAAATATTTGAAAAGATTTTATTAAAGCAGCTATTAAGACACTTTAATTTAAATAGTCTGCTTCACAAAGATCAATACGGGTTTACTAAAGGTAGATCCACTACTGATGCGGGTGTTGCTGTCATAAAACACGTTTATAATGCTTGGGAGTCATCTAAAAATGCTCTCGGAGTATTCTGTGACCTCTCAAAAGCATTTGATTGCGTTCATCACGACACACTATTGCGTAAGCTCCGCCACTACGGCGTAGAGGAAACCGCACTTTGTGTTGGCGAGTCGTACCTGCGGCAGAGATTTCAGTGCGTCGAAGTAAATGAGACTACATCCTCTAAATTACCTATACAGTTAGGCGTTCCACAAGGTTCAATTTTAGGTCCTTTTCTATTCCTTGTATATATTAATGACTTACCTTTTTATTTAAAAAACATCTGTGATGTCGTACTTTTTGCAGATGATACGTCACTTATTTTTAAAGTAGACAGGAATAGGAATCAATTTGATGATGTAAATAACGCACTTATACAGGTTACACAATGGTTTACAGCAAACAATCTGGTACTTAATTCAAAAAAAACTAAATGCGTTAAATTTGCTTTACCTAACGTTAGACAACTGGGACCTAATATTATGCTAGATAGGGAAGAACTTGACACAGTTGACTCGACAGTGTTTCTAGGCATTACATTAGATAGTAAGCTACAATGGGGTGCACATATAGCATGTCTTTCAGGAAAGCTCAGCTCTGCTGCATATGCTGTTAGAAAAGTTAGGCAACTTACTGATGTCGACACGGCTCGTTTAGTGTATTTTAGCTATTTTCATAGTGTCATGTCCTACGGCATTTTGTTATGGGGCAAAGCTGCGGATATTCAGAATATTTTCGTTCTACAGAAACGAGCGGTACGAGCAATATACATGTTAGGTGTAAAAGATACTCTTAGGGAACGCTTTAAGACTATAGGGATTCTTACAGTAGCCTCGCAATTTTTATTTGCTAATATATTGTATATTAGGCAAAATATAGGTTTATTTACTACAAAAAGTGACATACATAACATAAATACTCGAAACAGGCATAAGTTATATGCCCCTTATCATCGTTTACATAAAGTTAATAATTCTTTTGTAGGGCTAGGTATTCGTATATACAATAAAATACCAATTAGTCTTTTAGAATTACCATTTAGTACCTTTAAAAGTAAAATAAAAGACTGCCTTATTAGGAAAGGTTATTATACCATTAATGATTATTTCAGTGATAAGGATAGATGGTCACTTACACTAGCCAACTCTTGATCTTTGTACTTATTCAGAATTTATATAGATACCTTGCCTTTTAGTTTTTTTTTTTTATCTAGTTCTATCTATCTATCTATGTTCGTTCTATCTCTAGTTCTTTTAAATAACTATCCATGTATTATTAGGTCATTCAACTTACTACATTTACATTTGCATTGTTGTTCCTTTTAATTTTAAAAATGCTACTGTGTTAGATGAAGGTAACTCATGATCATGGGCTGTACACTAACATCTTTGTAAATTTTGTGTATTCATATACCTACCGTCACTTTCTGTAACATACATTTCCATCATAGTTCTGAACATGATCGCGAGTTGCCTACATTATAAGATGTAAGTGGATGCTCCTGTTACACAAGATTCACACTGGAAGGCTACTACAGCACTTAATCTGCATTAATTATTTAAGTATTATGTAAGTTTCTAATTACTATTTACAAGTAATTAATTACAATGTGAAACAGTTGCAGCTCCTTACAAAAACAAAATATGTAACATAACACTGGCGATTAAAAAGAGTGGCCACGAGTTTTATTGCCCGTTCTTTCTCGTGGTTCTACCTATTGCTTTGCGAATGGGCAGTAAATGTAAATGTAGAAGCATTAAGTAATTTATTTTAAAATTTGACGTTCATAAGCGTCACCTTGTGACCTAGATGAATAAATGATTTTGACTTTGACTTTGACTTGAAACCTCAAAAACTACTTTACAACTTTCACCGTGGTTTCACAAGAGCTAGTTAATCAACGATTTTTATATGAGCTCCATGTACCAATAAATGAATAATTATCCGACCCGACTGCGACTTTATCATGCAACCAATGGTTCACTAGTCAAAGTAAATGCGATATTCAAGGCATAAATAGCTCGGTATGTGCGAACCGCGCGACTACGACCGGAGCAACTCGGTCGAAACGTTGGCAAATAACGAGGTATTTATACCTTAAAGATCTTATTTATTGCGAGTAAGACCCGCTAAATAACCTTGCATAATGTATACTTATCGCGAAAGTTTAAAATCGTTTAGATGCAATCAAATATTTACAAATATAAACAACATTATTTTTGTTCCAGAAAAGGCCCAATCCTCTTCCCAAACGATGGACCTCCACCTACTCCAACGCCCTTAATCGTCACCTCTCGTCCCCTGATCGAGTCCATTCGAAGAAGCTACCTGAATCCAAACAACAGCATCCAGGCACAATCCCAGGTCAACCCGGTCACTTTCAGACCAGACTACCTGACCAGACTGAAGGACTATAAGCCGTATAACTTCAATGTGGTCACTACGCCAGGGTACGATTTGGATGAGGTGCCATATTCTGAGATTTTGAAGAAGAGACTGGCGAATAATGAATACAATGATTATGGGGTAAGTTCTTTTGCTTATTTTTTTTAATAGTGAAAGCCTTCATAGCCTCATGCGTCCAGCAAATGTTACTTGTCTTGGCCCTCAGCATGCCTATGCTGCTCAGACAAGTTTTACAGGTAGTAGAGCCTTGCTGATTTCAGCATGAATGGGCCGGCTCGACCGGGGAAGTACTACCCTCTCACAGAAAATCGACGTAACCTAACAGTACTTAAACTGTTGCGTTTCGTTCGGTGAGTGAAAGTGCCGGAGGCCTTATCCCCTATTCCTTCTCCCTCATCCCACTCCTCATCCTATCCTATTTCCCAACCTCAAGGGGTGGCAACGCACTTGTGACTCCTGTGGTGTTGTTTGTGTCCATGGGCGGCGGTAATTGCTTACCATCAAGCGATCCGTCTGCTCGTTTGCCGCCTATTAATATAAAAAGGAGCATTCGCTTCGCATTCCTACTATTGTTTTTGTATAGTTTTTTAGATAGTGTATTTGATTCAAGACAAATACAAATGTCACCTCAGTCGGCCGTGATCACGATTCCTGTAAAGAAATCGAAACGTCGGATATTAATTAATAATGTAGTCACAAGATCATTTTAGATGGTTTTAATATAATCCCAGTCAAACCAATATATCGCGATAAAAGCCGAAATCTGTGGTTTAATTTAAAAAGAAAAATAGAAGAAAAGAAATCTTTATTTTGCCACAAATGGCACACACCAAAAATTGTATTACAGAATAAAGATCAAAGAGAGAAAAAAAATGTAAAAAAAACGACAAAATAAAAAAAACAAAAACAAAATAAAAGCATAAACAAGTAACAAAGTCAATGCCTAAATTATTTAATATAGCAGATTGTTACTGCCTCGTTGGTCTCGCGGCACAAATGTGCGCGTGGGATTGAAAGGTCTTGGGTTCGATTCCCGGGTCGGGCAAAGTGTTATTGGGTTTCTCCGTTAGGAAATTCTCAGTAGCAGCTCGGCGTCTGGTAATGTGCCCGGTACGGCGATAGGCTCGCCCCCTATTAAGTGGGGCCTACCCGTTCGGGGATACAGGCGTGAGTCTATAAATATATAATTCTGTTTTACAACCATTTCCGGGAAGAGAAAAGTCTGGAAGAAACTCATGCCACTCTTTTAATTTAACTCAGAATCTTTAATTATAAACAATTTATTTCTATTTTTCTTTAATTGCTTTTAACACAGTCATTTTATTTTTATTCTGATTGCGTTACATATTGTTACGTCATACGTTAGTTTGGTGACAATAAAAGATCCCGTTAGTCACGGCAAAAATACTTGAACCTTTAGAAATACCTCTAAATGCTGACGACTAATGTCACAAAGGTGACGAAAATATTGTGTCAAAATACCAGTGATCGCGGTTGGTGTAACACGTGCCGAAATGACGGGTCAAATAAAAGTTATTGCACGTTTATTTTTAAACTAGCTTGTATGCTAGCGTGTTGGCTGTCGTCCGTGTGGTGACGGATTAAGAATACGGAATGTCACCACCCCATATCATCCCATGGGTGTCGTAAGAGCCGACAGAGGGAGCATATTATGCAGAGAACAACAGTGTAAGAGAAGGAAAACTTGATACAAACCCTATACCAACCCGTTTGGCCAGCGTGGTATAGTAGGCCAAATCCTCCTTTCAAAGGAGAGGCCTGGCCCAGCAGTGGATTGTTAAAGGCTGGTGGTGATGATGTGTCCGCAGCTCTGCCTCTTGTGAGCCTTGGCTATCGCTTATCTGTATGAAATACTCACGTTACTGACTGGCAACGCACAGTCAACGCTAGAAGCTGAAATTTAACATGTATGTTCCTTGGGGACAGTGCACTAATGCTGGGGCCACACTACCGGCTAACGTCAATGCCTGCTAGCGCGATAATTATCGCGATAATTTTTAACGCGCTAAAGTAGGTGGCTACACTTGCAATGTCAACGTGAATGCCCATCATTGGCCATAAAAACGCCAAACGGTGATGTTAATGCCGTTGTCAAATTATCGCGTTAAGTCGTGGCTACACCTACCGTTAACGTACATTATGGCAATCATTAATAGCATTTCTCGTTAGTGTGGCCCCAGCATAAGAAAGAATTTCCCGAAATTGCCAAGACATTTTTTTCTTTTTTATAGTAATAGGCGGCAAATGAACAGACGGATCGCCTGATGGTAAGCAATTATCGCCGCCCATAGACACAAGCAACACCACAGGAGTCACAAGTGCGTTGCCACCCCTTTGGGTCGGGAAAAGGGATAGGATGAGGAGTGGGATGAGGGAAAAGGAAAAAGGGATAGGGCCTCCGGCACTCTCACTCACAGAACGAAACGCAACAGTTTAAGTACTGTTACTTTACGTCGATTTTCTGTGAGATCCGGCACAAACGGACGGGCCTAGCTGCGGACCTCTAGTAAGCTATATTACTGCAAGCAATGACCTGTTCAGTAGTGTCCACGTAAAGAGGTAGCAAATTAAATATATTCATCCATATAAAATATTAATTATGATTCAGTCTGCCCCAGTCCACTGCTGGAAATGGGCTTCTTCAATTTTTTTTTATAGACTCACGCCTGTATCCCCGAAGGGGTAGGCAGAAATGTAATATTACAACTACTTTTCGCCATGAATTGTTAGGACCCACGTAATAGGGGGCGAGCCTATTGCTGTTACCGGGCACATCACCAGGCTCCGTGCTGCTACTGAGAATTCGGAAAAACCCAGTAACACTTTTGCACGACCAGGGAATCGAACCCAAGACCTCCGATCAGCAGTCGCATACGCTATCCACTGGACCACGGGGGCAATCTGTAGGAGGATATGGCTTATCTAATCTGTGATTTGGCATACTATACCACGTCGGCCAGACGGGTTGCTATAGTGTTTGATGTCAAGGTTTCCTTCTCTTTCTAATGACAATAGTTGCTTAGTATATTTACCTTATTTTATAGCGGCGATAGCCTAGTGGTGTACGTAACGGACTGCCGAGACGATCGTCTCGGGTTCGCTCCCCAGTGACCCCGGGCACACACCTCTGACTTTCCGAAGTTATGTGTGTATTAATCAACGACAACGTATTAATAATGTTAATTTTCGCTCGCTAATAATGTGCCCGGTAGATGGCAATAGGCTCGCCCCGTATTACATTGGGTTCGAAACATAACTGGCGAAATGTGGGTGTGTGTACACCTCTGCCTACCCCTTCGGGGATAAAAAGCGTGAAGTTATGTTGTTATGTTTTCCTTAGTCACCTCTCAACATCGTCAACACCCATAAAATACATACATACATACATAGACTCACGCCTGTTTCCCGGAGGGGTAGGCAGAGACTACGAAGCCATTTGCAACGATCCTGACATACCTCTCTTGCTTCATTCACTCCCATCAAGTTTCTCATGCATGCTCTTTTGTTTAAGGTACTTCTGACCTGTCCTGTCCGGTCAATGACATTGTCAGTTTTTAGTCACCCATCCTCTCCATGTGCCCAAACCATCTTAACATGCCATTCTCGAAGCTTGTCACTTCATCTTCTTTCACCCCACACCACTCTCTTATCACACAATTCTTTACTCAGTCGGTCATAGACACACTACACATACTTCTCAGTGCTCTCATTTCTACAGCATTTATTCTACTTTCAAGTCTCTTCTGCCACACCCAACTTTCACTACCATCAAATCATAAAATTAAATGGAGAAGTGACACTCTGTATTCTTAATCCGTTACCGCATAGCTTATAATAGTAGTATAATAAAGACGTAATAGAGTTACATAAATATTAGTATCAATAGATGGAAAAAATGGCACAATAAAAACACTAAAAGGCATTGCAACCGCAATCGCTTCGTCATTGAAAACATTGACAATAGCACAATCCATTCTTCTACCAGATTGTCGTGACTACAACAACGTGGTTCGTGAGTCTTTCTCAATAAAACAGAGGAATATCTAGGCCGATTGATATTTACGCCTTTCTTGTGGTGACTCGGCGTTATTTAGAACTAGTTGGTATTCGGGCCAGTAGAAACGCGATTCTGGACTTGTTCTTATTCGGACTGCCTCGTTGGTCGCGCGGCATAAATGTGCACGTGGGATTAGGAGGTCTCGGGTTCGATTCCCGGGTCGGGCAATGTGTTATTGGGTCATTCCGTTAGAAAATTCTCAGTAGCAGCACGGAGTCTGGTAATGTGCCCGGTACGGCAATAGGCTCGCCCCCTATAACGTGGGACCTAAAAATTCATGGCGCAATGTGGGTGTAATATTACACATCAGCCCTCTGCCTACCCTTTCGGGGATACAGGCGTGAGTCTATATAAAAAAATATAAGAAACGCGATTCGTACTGTGACATGTTGTTATACGTTAAAAACGAATAGGAAATTATTAAACCTAGGGCTATGCTTTTTAATCCAAGGATGCTTTGGAGCCGTAACCGTAACCGAAAATATCGAATATCGGAAATAAATGTTGCATAGACATATATTTTACTTTTTATATAAGTAACTGAAACTGATGTAAAGTTTTTTTATAATTTCGGATACATTTTCTTATCAGATTCTTTTTCATGCTCGATAGAAAGCTAGCTAAAACGCTATCGTTTGTTTTTCTGCAACCTAACATTCGCAAGAATGCTCATTAAAAGAGAATGGTCAACAAAAATGTATTATCCTATATCGTGGAGGATTTTACAAACATTCAAACAACAGCAACAAAAAATAACTACATAGGGCACAATTTTTTGTAGATCGTATATAATGTTGCAGTACAAAAGGGCCAGGCGTTTGCTTAAAACACTACGCCAACAGTACAGTCAAAATCGATGTTTATATTATACTATAGGTACAAAAGATCGAGAATATTATTGTCAACAAAATCGCTCCCGCTTCCGCTATAAAACCCTCTGATTTCGTGGCCCATCATCCTAGACACGAATTCGTGATATTATTTTTTTCTATTCACCAAGAGATGATTGATTACGTCGCCGTGTACAAACAGGTGTATGTTCGTTTGTGTACGATAACCTACTAAACGCTTCCGTCTCGGTAGCTATGCGGTGTTGTTATTAATCTAAAGGTATTTTCCTTTCTTTGTTTGTTTATTCTCCCGGGATTATGGGAGTTTCTTTGATAATTTTCCTATGTTGTTATTTATTGGTGTAATGAATTAAGTGCTGTTTAGGGATGATTTATTAAAGTAAGAATCCTTTTTATCGGTTGTGTTGGCAACAATAAAAAATAAAATAGCTCTCGTAAAAAAAAAAAAAATACCTGACCGTCTACGCGTCTTCTAGATCTATTATAGATATTTACAAGGGATTGGTAAACTCAAACATTTTGACGCTGTAGCATAATAGTCCTGTAAACTGAAAAATATACCTTTGACTTGTGTTGCGCACTACATTGTATTTTTTTCGTGCCCGTGCTTCGGAGAGCGCGTTTGTAACATACAATATTGTATCCTCATCAACATCAGCCCTGCAGTGTGATTCTGTAAGACTTCATTCTAAACTTCGAATTTGAATCCGCTGTGAGTTACTAGATTCATTCTAAAACTCGGTTGATAATTCGAATCTACACTAGCGCTACTCTTGCGAGCGTGTTTGCAAGTTGAACTAAATTGACCTCGAGATTTTGACAGATAAAGTATGAGATGACGTAAAAAGTGGCATTCTTTAAGGTAATTCCTCCCCTCAGTTCGACGCTCACTTCGCACTTAAAATCAAGGTCATTTTGAACAATATGCGAAGTGAGAGCGAAGTGAGAGCGAACAGCGACGTGACATGCGAGTTGTTGTTCGAATTTTACAGAATCGACGTGCAGTATATTATTATACTGTCCTACAGCTGGGCATGCTCAGGTATCCGCACGATGTTTTCACCATTTAGCAAGCAATAATTAACACATTCACTACTCCTACTTGTCTCTGCAGGAAAGGACAAATCTGCCTCCGATCTACAAAGCGCTATCCGACCATGTCAACGACGCTTTGAGAAGACAACAATCCAAGCCAGTTTATGAATACCAGGTTTGTATAAATTTAATATTTAATTATACCTACAGCCAATAATTTTACAAGAAAATGGTAGATACGTTACCTACGTAGTAATCAATCCGTAGAAACGGTACACTAACGCACACATCGATAACTCCATATTTTATTTTCGGTTGACAAGATGTGTCAGTTTCACTTTGACGCC
This sequence comes from Euclidia mi, assembly GCA_944739405.2. Taxonomy (NCBI): domain Eukaryota; kingdom Metazoa; phylum Arthropoda; class Insecta; order Lepidoptera; family Erebidae; genus Euclidia; species Euclidia mi. Next base: position 4,506,512 of record OX123205.2, on the reverse strand, counting down.
GGCCGGTTAACATATCTACTTCTTTTTACTTTTGTGACATCATTGCCTACAGCTAACATCCTATGCATAAGAGCATTCTTCATTTGACTGTTCTCTTGATTTAGTGGCGATAACTGCTAAGCCTAAGATTGTGGGTTTGTTTCTCACCCAGGGCAAATGATGTGTGATGAGCATGATAATTTGTTCTGGGTCGGGGAGTAATTTATATGGACATATATAGTTTTGTTTTTATTTAAGGCAGCGATAGCCTAGTGGAGATACCAACGGACTGCCATGCAGAGGGTATCGGGTTAGAATCCACGGCGCGCGCCACTGACTTTTCGTATTGAATTGTTAATTATCGCTTGTCTCGTGCCTCAGAGAGCACGTTAAGCCGTTGGTCCCGGCTGTCATGAAGATCTTTGACAGTCGTTATAGGGCGTCAGTACCTCTAAAATAAACTGACGCTAGTCTAAACCATGGAATATCGCCATCCCTTCGGGTTGCGGACGTCAGACAGGCAGTCGCTCCGTGGAAAAGCTAATATTCCGCCAAATCCGGTTAGACTAGAAAGCGGACCCCAGTTTCAGACTGGGATAACGCTAGGAGGAGGAGGAGGAGTTATGTTTTTATTTTGTTTAGTTTGAGAATACATAAGTCTTTTTATCAACTCTCTGGTTGCCATAACACGAGCTCTGCTTAGTGTCACACCAGATGCCTGTGTGTGACTTTTCCGAGGATACCATATTTTATACTTGCTTTTGCACTTACTTTACGAAAGGCGTGGTAGTATATACCTGCTACTGCCTCGCTATTAAACTAAAAAACGGTTTGACACTTTCTCTTCCGGCTGAATATTATTTTTGTACGCTTAAATTCTCCTGCCTTACAGAATTAATGCTTGGGGAGAAAGGAAAAAAATAAGTGTACTTATTTAAGATGAAGCGTCGCAGGCGAAAGAATACTCAAACGTTCAAAGCAATATTGTCTCGTATTTATAACTAATATTATTATCATCATAAGCCTTTAACAGTCCACTGCTGGACTAGGCCTCTCCTTTGAAAGAAGGAATTGGCCTACTATACCACGCTGGCCAAACGGGTCGGTATAGGGTTTGTATCAAGTTTTCCTTCTCTTACAGTGCTGTTCTCTGCATAATAATGCTCCCTCTGTCGGCTCTTACGACACCCATGGGATGATATGGGGTGGTGACAATCCGTATTCTTAATCCCTTACCACTCGGACATAACTAATATGTTTATCAATAATATTACTGTTACAGGAAAGGCCCGCTATTCCTGATTTGTACAGAGGAATATCAGATCAGTACAATACTATAACGAAGCAGAACAAACCGAATTATGACTACCAGGTATGTGAACAAAGTTTCCTAGCACATCTATTCGTCTGTAGGTGTGTCGCCATAAGTGTGTATGTCACCTAACTCCTAAACTCCTGAACCAATTCGGATGTTTTTTGTGTATAATAAAATGGATTCCTGGCTGGTTTGAATATACCATTGGACACTCTTAATATTTGATTTGTAGGACAGACAGGGTAGCACTTTTCTGATCTGCTCGGTACTTATATATTAACGTGCTTAAAAAGGTGGTTAATTGATAAGTGTTTTTACTCAATAAACGAATTTATGACATGTAAAGATAAATAATAATAAATTATGACATAATTAATCTAATTTTTATTTCAATTAATTATACTTAATAAATTTTTTAACATTACTTACTAAATTTTCTGACATATTTTATTATCAAATAATATTAATGTGCTTAAGAGGTGGTTAATTGATAAGTGTTTTTACTCAATAAACGAATTTATGACATGTAAAGATAAATAATATCTAATAAATTATGATATAATTAATACTAATTTTTATTTCAATAATATTATAATTATTTTTTTGACATTACTTACTAAATTGTCTGACAAATTTTATTATCAAATGATTATATCTAATTTATTATGTACTTGATTAACATTATGACGTCCGTGACGTCGTTAGGTGACGTCACGGACGTTGATATCAGCTGTTTGCTTACGGTGATTGTCAGTAAAAAAAAATATAAACACAGTGCTTTCGGGAGTTATTTATTCGTAAACTTACAGTCTAGCGTACAATAAACAATTAGTAGTGTTATACAGTGATAGAATAAACCGTAAATCAAATAAACTTATATCTTATATATTTATAACATTGAGTGACAGTGAATCTACCCTAGTACATATAGAAAAAACACTAACTTAAGTTACAAACAATCTTAACTAAATATACTGTGGCTGGTAAATAGTGTGGTGGTCAGTGGTTGTAATTGACAACTTGCGAACTTTGTCATATCAGTATACAGCCTTCTATACAGCCTTAAAAGTTTTTTTGAGAACAGTGACATCTGTGAGTTATTACAGGAACTATTAAGACACTAATTTCTATATCGTTATCTGGCCGCTGCGTCGAACTGTAAACAGTGTTAACAAAACAAACAAATTAGGTTTTACTGGCTTAGCGCTTTGCCGAGACTTTAGCGCAATCAACGACGATGGTTAAGTGCGGGGCTTGCGGCAAAGTAATATCTGCTAAGACCCTGAATGACTGTATGCGATGCACTAAGTGCCCTTCCGTATTTCATCGCGCATGTGTCCCAGCACCGGACTCCGCAGTTGGCAGCTGGACATGTACTGGTTGCAGTTCGCCCATCGTTTCTACATTGTCTAGAGAGGACAACTTTGCCACACCTATAAAAATGGCAAACACCCAAGTTGAACTCTCTTCTCACGCACAGCACGGCGGAGACTTGGTACATGAGCTTAGGGCGCTCAGAGAGGAGATGTCTGCCATAAGAACCGAAGTCCGTCAGTACCGAGACGAAATAGCAGCATTTAAGAGCACGATAAGCAGATGCTTAAATCAGGTCACTTCTGTGGAGTCGAGAGTCACGGCTATAGAACAGGCGTTAGAGCAAAAGACCTCAACTAACAACCATCTTGAGGAGACTGTTTCGGAGCTGCGACGAGAACTGAACGACAGGGACCAACAATTGTTGCTCAATGATGTCCTTGTGGCGGGGCTACCTGAGCAAAAGGGCGAGAGTGCTGTTCACGTTGTTAAGCTGATGGCAACAAAGCTGGGCGTCGATATTCAGGATCATGACATCGTGCACGTCGAGCGCATTGGATCTGCGCTCCGAAATAACATTGAGTCAGCTGGCCTCTCTGCCGACCCTTCTGCACACCAGCCGCGAGTGCTTGTTGTACGATTAACGCGGCGCGCAACTCGTGACGCCTTGCTAAGTGCGGCTCGCGTGCGCCGAGTACTCACAACGACAGATCTCGCTGTGGCGGGCTCGCAACGTCGCATCTATATAAACGAACGCTTGACTCGCGCCAATCATCAGCTGTTTCGTCGGGCTCGTGAGGCTGGTCGCGCTCGGCAATGGAGATATGTCTGGTCGCGGGATGGAAAAGTGTTCGCTAAGAGGGAAGACGGGGCGCCTACGTATCGTATATTCACTGATAAAGATATAAACAAATTTTTTGGCTAATTACAAGTTCGATTATATTCCATCTATGGGGCTTACTTAATTTGTTATTATTATTATTATTTAAAGTGTTATCTAACAATGTTTCTGCAACTATTACTTTCTCTTTTCACCAAAATTACAACCATACAATTATTATGCATAAAAACATTTCCTGTTATAGTTACTTAATTTATACTGTAAGCAAAACTATTAATATTCTATATATAACATATTTATATATTACGACTTATTATACATTTATTTACTCCGTACACTTAATATTTTTAACACAAAGTTACATTACAAACAGATTACTAAGTGCTATGTACATTTATGCGATGTGTTGGTTCCTAAATACCATAAGTTTTGCAATTGACGATGCTAGCGACGGACAGTTGTTTATGCTATACAGTAACATATCTTTTATTTTAATGTTACATATACTGCGATGCAAAGAGATACCGAGTTATAATGGCAGCTACTAATAAATACTTTACAGTTGGACTGCTGAACGCGGGCTCCCTAGGTACGAACCACGAGGACTTCGTCGCAATGGTTGAACGTGACCCTGTCGACATTTTAGCCATAAATGAGACATGGCTCAGACGAGGAGAAGAGGCACGTGGGCCTATATTGCCAGGCTATCGCTTCCGTCACACTCCGCGGCCAGCGACTGTTCGCGGCGGTCGCGGCGGTGGCGTAGGATTTTATATAAAACACGGCATAAGCGCGCGTACGTTGACGGGTACTGGCGATCCCAGGTTCGATTCCGTGGAGCAGATGTGGCTCACTCTTACTTTGCACGGAAAGAAGATCGCTATTGGCACGGCTTATCGTCCTCCGTGGCTTAATTTGGACTTATTTATCGATGCCATTAGTCTTACGTTAAGTACCCTGGGACACTGCGATCATTTCATTTTATTGGGAGACTTTAACGTTAATATGCAAAATAGTAATGACAGTAAAGTGAAGAAGCTTAATGATTTTTTTGGTTGCGTAGGTCTCGCTCAACTTGTGTCCTCACCTACACATTTTACCGAGGACAGTGAGACTGTAATTGATTTAGTATACACGGACCTAAGCGCGAGATGTGTCAGGATCGAACCATTTAAATTAGTGAATAGTCATTCTTTTATAAGTTGCGAACTAAATATCAGGAAGTACAAATTGCTACCACAAATATATAGGAAACGTTCATTTGCAAACATTTGCAGTGAAACTTTGAGTAGTCATTTAGATAAAATAAGATGGGATCTTATATCTGGTCTGGAAAATGTGAACGATATGGTGAGTGCATTGAATGAATGGCTAATTATGATTTTTGATATACACGCACCAGTTAGGGTGTACACTGTCAGGGGTCGGTCTTACCCATGGATAACTGATACTATTAGACTAATGATGAGGCGTAGAGATGAAGCGTTAACCAAATTTCGGCGACTGAAGACTGAAGTCAGTAAAAATTATTATAAGCAATTAAAGTCTGCAGTTACTACCGCGTTATTTCATGAAAAAGTTGCATATTATAAATATAACATTAATAATCAAATCAGAAATCCAAAAATTTTATGGAGGCACTTAAAAAATACAATATTACCACCCAGACAGGCGTCTGATATTCCTCCGCATTTTAATGACCCGGAAAACATAAATTCTTTCTTCTTGACTGTGCCTGGTAATACTAACACTAGCATTTCTTATCTTACTTTTCATGAATATCATAGGTTCTGTGACGCCACATTTAGCTTGGTAACTGTAGACCAAGATGTCGTCTCTCGTATTATACAGGGTCTCAAATCAAACGCTGAGGGATTCGATAAAATTAACTTATTGATGATTAAAATGACGTTAGAACACACACTACAAACTATAACCGACATAATTAATCGTTCTATTATAACTGCCACAGTACCGGATATATGGAAGATAGCTAGTGTAAGACCGATACCTAAAATACCGAACCCTACTAGCCTACGGGACTTGCGGCCGATAAGCATTTTGCCCTGCCTGTCCAAGGTCTTGGAGAAGGTTGTCAGCCAACAGCTTACCGAGTTTTTAGAAAAGAACAATATTTTGCCTCCACTACAGTCCGGATTTAGACGGTTTCGAGGCACTACCACAGCCCTTTTAGATGTTACAGATAACATTCTGGCTGCCCAGGATAAGGGAATGTGTACTATTCTCGTTTTGTTGGACTACTCCCGCGCATTCGATGCCATAAACGTAAATGTATTATTATCTAAGCTACGCTTTTATGGATTTGACAACAGCACATTAATGTGGTTCCATAGCTACCTAACTAACAGGATGCAATTTGTGGAGCTGAATACTTCAGATGGAGCCACTCTGACCTCGTCACTAGCCTCTTTAAGGAGAGGTGTGCCGCAGGGCTCAATTTTGGGACCAATCCTTTTCAGCCTTTACTGTGCGGACATCAAGGAGTCAATTAAAAAGTGCCATTATCATATATATGCGGATGACGTTCAAATCTATTTGTCGTTTAAAGTTGGTGACTTTGGAAATGCTATACAAGACTTGAATGAAGATCTTGAGCGACTGGTCGCATGGTCCGAAAGTAATTGCTTGTTGTTGAATCCATCAAAGACGAAATACATGGTATTCGGCACCAAAAGGAATTTGAGTTTGTTACATTCACCAGCTAACCTTAATCTCAGAGGGAGTCCAATAGAGCGAGTGTGTGAGGCTCGGAATCTTGGACTGATAGTGGATTCTGACCTTCGATTCGAAAAGCATGTAGGTGATGCGATACAGAACTGTTTTTATAGGCTAAGATTATTGTATAAAATGCGTCCCTATCTGTCGGAGGAATTACGTGTTCAGCTGGTTGACTCCTTGATACTGAGCAAATTAAACTATGCCGATGCTGTGTATGGTCCTCGGCTCTTAGCGCGCACAGACAGACAGATACAGAGGGTGCAGAATGCATGCGCACGTTTTTGTTTTTCAATACCATTTAGATGTCATGTAACGCCATATTTGAACAATAACTTGATCTTAAAAATGAAATCGCGTAGAAAACTGCATTTGGCTTGTCTTATGTTTGGTGTCATTAAGTTAAAACAACCGCAATATTTATATGACAAACTGAAGTGGGTGGCAAATAGCAATGAACGGAACAGACAGTGCTCTAAGCAATTATCTATTGGTCTACATCGCACAGAGGCATTTAGAGGAAGTTTTCGCTATGCTGCTTCAAAATGTTGGAATAATATCCCCCCTCCATTGCGAAACCTCAAATCATTGCCCTCCTTCAGAGGAAATTTGAAAAAAATTCTTATGGAAGAGCAACATAGATTGGGTAACATTAATATGAATGCCTCCTTAATTTAAAATAAAAATGTAATACAAAATAATTAACATTAATTATCGTCTATTTAGTATAATGAAATAATAATAAATATAATTTTTGCAACTGTTATAATCAATTTAATGGTTCTGACAATTCATTCGATTTCTATTATTTATTTTATTTATTATTTATATTACAATTTTTATTTAGGATGATAATAATATTATTACTAATATTGTACTTAATTCAGGACATAAATTTATGAATGTGTATATAATCTTATTATTATAATTATTCAGTGACTTATGACATTATTATCAAATCTTATTATTATAATTATTCAGTGATTATGACATTATTATTATTAAACCATATTACTATTTTATTATACGATTTTATACTTATTATTGCCAAATGTATTGAATAGCCATTAAATTAACAAAACAATTTTATACCGACCGAAATATGTTGTACTAGTTATTATGAATGTATCGTATGATTGTGTATCCAGCCCATAGCTATTAGGGTTATTAATTTGTTTATAACTTACTATTATGCTTATCAACAATCTTCGATCAACAATCAACAATATTCCTAGTGAGTTCGTATTCTGTCGTATGCGTCATTGACGATGACAAGTGTAGGCCTGCGCTGTGCGAGAAACCCGTAGAAGAAACCTAAAACAAACCAAGAGGTTTAATTATATTTTTCCGCTTCAAGGTCTCGCTGTCTGTAGGTACACCGGAATGGATGTATTAAATAATACTCTCACTACTACTCATAATAATTATGAGCAGTTCACCTCACCTGTAGGGCCAACTGGCACTCGAGCCTGTGTCGATACATATACCTATTAGGTTGTTCTATTGCCGTGACTTCCCAAATAGCACTTGTTTCTGGTACTTTTCCCGTGTGAATCTGAAATGTTATAATTATGTAATCAATAGAAATGTGAATTTAAGTATGAATCTACTGCAGGATAATTTATCATATTATATTACATGTTAGGTAAGTATATAACGCACTGTACTTACCGTAATGGTTGGTTTTCATTTAAGTATAATGCACTGTCCGTTACTTATAGGTAAATTATATACACGCATCGTTCTGAATTACCGGACGCGCGCCATATGCTCCATGGGATCGGTACAAGCAGATTTGCCGGTGGTGATACGGCGACTGGCGGGTGGCGAAGGCTTTGTTTACAACACGCCCGCGCCACCCGCCGCCCCGCCTTTCTGGCGCCGAAAGATCACGGCGCGCGAGCCGCTAGTACATCGCACAGCACTTTTAATGTATATATTATGTATTTATGTAAATATACTATTTAACACTTTTATGACTATATGTATTAGTTAATATTTAGGTATATTGTATATATACTACTTTATCTAAATACGTATCATATGTACTTATTTATTTTTAGTTTATTTGGTTCTGCTTGTGATGTTTATGTTTTTAATGTAATATGTATACCTATCTTGGCTATCTTTTACTGGTATCACATGCGTGACTCACCGGAGGGCCTGGTTGAAAATCGGTGCCGGGCTTTCGCCTAGCTTATGCCGAACCAGGTCCATTTTTGGCTGCACGCAATAACTTACTTCTGTCTTCTGTCTTTATTTTGTTTTGTCATGTATTTCTTTATGTTTTTTATTGTTTTCTTGACTTGAAAGTTTTTGTTTGATTTATATTTCTTTTCTTAATTTTATGTTTATCTACTTTATATAAATTGTTTCCTTTTATGTTCATATTTATGTCTTTTATGTGTGAGCCAGAATAAATAAATCTTTATCTTTATCTTTTATCTTTTTATTATATAGTTTAATTCAAAGCAATTTGGATTTCAATAACTATCTTTAACAACTGTATTTAAACAGAAATACTTAGTTTGACTGTTCGCATAATGTAATTGTAAGTGTAATTTTTGCATGCCGATTGAGAGGTGAAACATGCTGTACTAAATGACTGAACTAACTGTACCATCTGTATCTACCGTGTTTCTAGCAAATAAATAATTATTCTATTCTATTCTTAAAATGACAGTCAAACTCAAATATTTGTTCATATCTCTACAAGCATAAAAATAAATCTGTACAATTTGATAAGTAAAATAAAACCTTGTGCGTAAATAATAATCAAACAATTAAACCATACTGAATATTGCCTTGTTTGGGATCAGGTTTGGATTGTCACAGTAATTAAAAAAACAAACAACAATAAAAAACGGCGAGTCCATTTGAACAATTTTCTAATTTCCTTTATTTTTTAGTTTTCTAAGATGATTGTCCCTGTTAGAAAACTCGTAGTAAGAAAATTATAGTAACATACATACATACATAGTCTCACGCCTATAACCCCGAAGAGGTAGGCAGAGGTGTATTTCTACACCCACCTTTCGCCAGATATATACCGGGCACATTTCCAGACTCCGTGCTGCTACTGAGAATTTCGTAACAGAAAAACCCAGTAACACTGCCCGACCCAGGAATCGAACCCGAGGCCTCCCGATCCCACGCGCACATTTATGTCTCGAGACCAACGAGGCAGTCGTATAGGGATTGATGTCGACTTTTCCGTCTCTACGCAAAGATGGTATTTGCATCGAGTTATCCTCTAGTCGCCTCTTACGACACCCACGGGAAAATAGGGGGAGGTGACACTTGTATTCTATGCCGTCAACCACACGGCTAAAATTATTGTAACATCTGGCTTTAAAAGTCCTAATATTTCATTTACAGGTAAAAACTCCAGCGTACAGACAGTACCAACATAACAATGACGTGGAAGAAGAAACCAGTAAAGAATATAACCACGTAAGTATATACTTACTAGTCTTCTACTTAGACCCAAGGTAGTAGAGCCTTGCTGATTTCAGCATGAATAGGCCGGCTCGACCGGGGAAGTCGTACTACCCTCTCACAGAAAATCGACGTAAAGTAACAATACCTTAACTGTTGCGTTTCGTTCGGTGAGTGAGAGTGCCGGAGGCACTATCCCCTATTCCTTCTCCCTCATCTCACTTCTCATTCTATCCTTTTTCCCAACCCCTAGGGGCGGCAACGCACTTGTGACTCCTGTGGTGTTGCTTGTGTCCATGGACGGCGGTAATTGCTTACCATCAGGCGATCCGTCTGCTCGTTTGCCGCCTATTACCATAAAAAAACAAAATAAGCTTCGCCCGTGGCTCCACCCGCGAGCGAGGTTATAGCAGCAAAAAGCCTATATCACTCTTCAGCCCCATTACTATCTCCACACATTACAAGTTTATTTAGTAGGTCTTACTAGGTAAACTAACATATTTAAGGCATAAGTACCCTGAAAGAGTAGTCTTTCCGCGACCACGACTTGTGCAAATCGGTCGAAACGTCGAAAAATACAAATCGCGAACCTTTAAAATCTTTTATCTCCAAACTGAAATGGTATCATAGCTTCGTACCATTGTTACTTAAAATGAGGAGAAATGAACGGACATAATTGCCCATCCATACTTCTATACTTTTTCCTATAATAAAGAGTTAAGATTAATATTTTTGAATGTTTGTAACGAATAAAATAAAAAAGTACTGAACCGTTTTTAAGAATTCATTCACCATTGTAATGCAACGTTATCTCTGAGTAACATAGGCTTTATTTATTTCTATAAAATATTAGATAGTTATTTAAGAAGTAAATCCGTGCGATGCCGGGCGGACCGATATTTAGAAAATATTCTACAAATTCAAGGGACGATTTCAACTTTACATAATAGTATTTTGTCAGAACTTCTTTCATGCAGCAGCATTTATAAAATGTTTCATTATAGTTTAAGCTACTTTTATGATGATGATGATGATGTGATCCTCTTATCCCTCATTAGGGACATAGGGCTCGCAGAAGAGTCTTCCATTTTTGGCGGTCGTGGGCGGCCTCCTCCAGTTCTTTCCAGCTGAGACCAGTTGAAGTAGCCTCCTAATTTTATAAACGACCATAACTTATTCAATAAGGGCATGACGGGTCAAGTCAAGTCAAGTTATCAACAACTTTACTTGTCAACATTAATTCACAATTTCACTATTAGGATACTTTGCGTACGCCTTTATAATACGTAGTGCTTATATATGTTTAATTCCACAGGGTGAAAATTACGCTTTCTCGTACACCGTAAAGGACCAAAAAACCGGCGACGATTTCTCCCATTCTCAACAAAGCAGCGGTTCAGCTACCAACGGAGAGTACAGAGTTCGACTCCCAGACGGACGCATGCAAATCGTTTCGTACACAGCAGATGAAAACGGATACAAAGCAGACGTTAGATATGACGACCAAAACGAACACACGGAAGGCAACAAAGTCGACACAAACTTTGCGCCAAAAAACAGATACGAAAATGATTACTCAAATCAACAACAAGATAAACAAAAATACTTTTACACTCCTATCCCTGAAAATGTTTATGATCACAAAGATAATATTTACGTAGATTATATTGACAAAACTGGAGGTATAGAAAGGAACTATAATAATGACCAGCACAAAGACTACCTACTTTCAGACAATGGGAATGAATACGTTGATGAGAACGATAAACTTATTGATAAAACATCATCTCGGCACGATAATACGGATAGAAATAGAAACCAAGACAGTGATTATTATCACTATACTGACGATAATCCTTCCTCTAAAGAATACAAAGACTATTCAACTGAGACTGATTACCTACCGCATAGGAGTAAATATTCTGCGTTTGCTCAAAGCAATACTGCAGTTAAATCTACAGTCAAACCTACTTATGAACAGCTTAAAGATATTTTTGTTATGAAACTGTTTCAAAAGCAACAATCTGCTTTAGTTTCTCCTACTCCTCAGCCTACTTATTCTTCAGGATATATTTCATCAACTGCGAGCCCTTTCGATGCCGGTTTGATTAACCCTTCGTTATCACCATTAAATTCTCAAAGTACTATAGTATCGTCAACTGCTAGAACGAATTTTGATGCTGATAGGTTTGCATCATCGAATTATGATTCAGCTACTGAAAGAGTAGTCGTTATAGGCACAAAGAAACCTAATTTATTTACGAATATTAGAAATGTTATAACTGGTAGTTCAGTCGCTCCATCTCCTTTGGTTTATTCTACCCCTGCACCACCAATAAATGTTTCAACTCCCAGTAGTTATCTGTTCTCAACAATTGCCAACCTAAAAAATAAAATAAGTTTGAATAGTAAACCAGTGTTGTCGAATAAATATATTGATAAAATTAATAAATATTTGTCGTTCAAGTGATTTTGTATATTATTATTTTTATATTAAGCTTGTAAATAATTTATTATATTATTGTAAGAACTGATATCGTGAAATAAAAATCTAGTTATTTTATAACTTGTCTTATTTATTCCTAAAATATTCAAGTTTAATTGCCTAGGCACAATTACATTGAAAATTGGCCTCTTCTCACAATGAGAAGCGTAAGGCCATAATCCACCACGCTGGCCAAGTGCGGGTTGGCAGACTTCACATGTCTTTCGAGAACATTATAGAGAACTAGACATGCCGGTTTCCTCACGATGTTTTCCTTCACCGATAAGCAAGCGATAATTAACAATTTAATACGCACTTAACTTCGAAAACTCATTGGTGCGTGCCGTGGATTGGAACCCGAGACCCACTGCGTAGCAGTCTGTCGGTCTCTCCACTCAGCTATCGCTGCTTGTAAGTGCTTAGAAGTCTTACCAGATTGAAATTAGCTGTTCGGTCTTTAGACCTCCGCAAACCATAACGATAGCTATATTTTTGATCGATCTTCATGGTTTAGACCAGTGCCAGTAAGTATATTCAAGTGTTCTGACTCTCAGTAACGACTGTAAAAGATCTTCATGACAGCCGGGACCAACGGTTTAACGTGCTCTCCGGGACACGGGGCAAACGATAATTAACAATTCAATACGCACATAACTCCGAAAAGTCAGTGGTGCACGCCGTACCCGATACCCTCTGCATGGCAGTCTGTCAAAGTCAAAGTCAAATCATTTATTTGTAAACATAGTTACAAAGTTGTTAAAAAATATACAGGTCCACCATTTTTCTCTTGAAAAGCATACAAATATACATATAAAAAGAATTCAAAAACATTATAGGTACACATTACAAAAAAATATCAATCATCATCATCATCATCAGCCTTTAACAGTCCACAACTGGACTAGGCATCTCCTTTGCAAGGAGGAATTGGCCTACTATTGGTATAGGGTTTGTATCAAGTTTTCCTTCTCTTACAGTGCTGTTCTCTGCATAATATGCTCCCTCTGTCGGCTCTTACGACACCCATGGGATGATATGGGGTGGTGACATTCCGTATTCTTAATCCGTCACCACACGGACTTAAGTAAGTGATTATATATTTTAGGAGCCATCCCCATTATAAATGCATTTTTTGTGTGATTGGCGTGATTGCATATGTATTTTATTTTGATGTCGAACACTAGTTAATGTTTCAAATATATTGAAATTTTTTCTTGACAAAAAGGGCGACTTCATAAATATACATAGCCGGTAGGGTAATTAATTTAAGGTTTTTAAAATAGAGCTTACAACTGTCCGTGGGCCTTATTTGACAAATAGCCCTCACACATTTCTTCTGGGCTTTAAAAGCTAATTCTCTATCTGATTGTCGTAGGTCTGTTGGTAGCTATCTCGACTAGACTAAATATAGACCATCTATAAACTGTTCTAAGCAACATACAACATTCACAAGGTAACTCAAAGCACCCGTTTCCAATCAATCAACGGCAACTTGCCCCCAAAACTCGCAACTCTCAAGGTTAGTACATCGTCAGAACATTGGCGTTAACAGTATTAATTTGGCAAACTGCTCATGATAACGTTACGCAAACACTGGGTAAGCAGTTCACTTGTAGTTCATCAACCGTGGCGGCTTGTACCTATATTATAACTTATAACGCAAGTATTCAGAAGTGGGATACACACGGACAGATAAAATGTCGAACTTTAACGTGTTAAAGTTATAGCTACCTGAGTATTTCAAATAAAATTTTTTTTTATGTAACGTGTATCGGTTGACAAGATGTGTCAGTTTCACTATGACGCCGGCAGTGGCGGCGCTAGACCATATGTGGACGTCGGCGACATCAAGTTTGCGAGGCCCCTTTTACTTACTAACTACATACTCGAGCCCCCCCCCCTTCTTTAATTCTCGGTTTTTTTTTCGTCATTTAACGGGTTTTTTTACTCCATCAATCAGCCTATTGCAGTCCACTGCTGGATATACGCCTCTCCCAACATGCGCCACTATTACCCGTCCTCTGCTTTCCGCATCCAGCCCACCCTAGCCACCTTTTTTAAGTCGCCGGACCACCGAGACGGGGAGCGTCTTACTTCAGCCTGTTTATACGGCGAGCTTTGTCGGTTACTCTAGTTCTCTTCCGAATGACCTCGTTGTGAATTATATCCTTTAGAGAGATTCGGATCATAGCTCGTTTCATGGCACGCTGAGGGACTTTAAACCTATGGAACAGCCCGACCGTCAGTGTCCAGGTTTCGTCACCGTATGTGATTACTGGTAGTACGCATTGGTCGAAAACTTTTGTCTTGAAGCTTCGCGGAATAAGGGACATGAAGACCCGACGTAGCTTACCGAATGCTGCCCATTTTAAATGAATCCTTCTTTCGATTTCCTTCTCGAAGCTTTGTCTACCCAACTGCATTACTTGCCCCAGGCAGACATACTGTTGCACAACTTCGAGCAGGGAACCGTCAATGCAGATCGCTCACGACACGATGTGTTCATTGCACATGACCTTCGTTTTATACAGCCGAAATTCATTCATTCATGCCGAAACGAATCGGCCGGTAGGCTTTATAAAGGTCGTACAGCATTTTGCTAAACTCTTCCGACATCTCTGCTATTAGGACAATGTCGTCTCTGCTATTAGGACAATGTCGTCAGCAAACCGAAGGTGTGAGATGTACTCGCCGTTGATATTCAGGGTCTTGGAGACATCCTCAAGTGAGTTGGTGAACTGCTTGGCCCCTTGCCGGACTCCCCTACGCAAATCTATGGTGGTTGTCATTCTGTCTTGGTAATGGTCGCGGTTTGCTGTCAAGAACTGCCCAGGATTCGATAGAGTCGAAACCTTTCTCGTAGTCCACGAATGCCATACACAGCGGCTGACAATCTGCCGAACAGTATGGATATGGTTCACGGTGTTGTAGCCTTTTCGAAACCCGGGTTGCTCTGATGGCTAGAAGTCATCGAGTTTTCAAGCGACACGGTTTGTAAAAACTCTTCGAGAATAACTTGTAGATATGGCTCAGGAGTGAAACAGATCTGTAATTCTTCAATAAAATTTTGTCGCCTTTTTTTAAGAAAAGAGCCACCACACGCCCGCTCCATGCTCTGTGTGTTGAAGTTTCGTGGATGACGGCATTGAGGAGACTTGCTAGCTCTCTCTGGATTGTGTCTCCACGTGCTCTGGGGAATTCTGCAGTGATACCGACATCAAAAGGCGCTTTCTTCTTCCTAAGTTGCTCAAGGGCAGCCCGTACCTCGCTCTGGTCGACATCTGGGGTGTCTTCGGTAAAGTGGCGCGTCATTGGGACTCTGCGATAGTCAAAACTAGGTCCAGTTTGTCTGTCTACCCGCGAGGTATACAAGTGTCGATAGAAACTTTCAACGTCCTCGAGAATCTCGAACTTTGAGTTGACGGTGTGGCCATTCGCAGTTCTTAGTGTCGTCAGTTGGGGCGGCCTCAACTGCTTAGTGAAGACTTTTGACCCCGGTTTTTCTCGATCGCAGCCTCTATTGTGCGAGTATTAAAGCGTCGGATGTCACAACGCATTAGCTGCCGTATTTTTTTGGTTTACGGCTCTTCTATTAGGTGAAGACAGCTGACAGGATGGCATCTCGCGTCTTTTCATCTTTAGTTCGAGAGTCTCGCCTTAAAGTTTAGACTCCTTGTTTCTCCTCTGTGCGGGGAGATCTTTTCTGCTTTTAGCCTCACTGTTTATTTTTTTCAGGATTGTGTCGTAGCTAAGATTAGCCGCTATTTAACACTTTCCGGGACAGACCGCCTCTTGACGTTATCTCGGTATATCGTTATGTGACAGTACGGCTAAGGACGGTGAACTTTAGTTCATGTAATTTGGCAAAGCGTCGATAGCCGTAGCTTTCCCATAATATTTCTAGGAAGCACGTGATCTAGTGTCACATCACGCGGCTTTATTCGTTCGTAGATGCCATGGTAAGCTCTTTTACGAGTCATTTTTCAACACACATATACGCAGTGCTTATACACTAAAGTAAATCATTAACACCGCCGACAGCCGTAGTCTCGACCATACAAGTCCAATCATGTCGATATTTAGTGTCACGGCGTGTGCGCCATTGTGTGTGCGTAATTTTTCTCAGCAAAAACAAGGTAAATAAAGCTTATTTATACTTATCATATAATTTAGATCGATTAATATTTGTTTTTTATTACACGTTAGTGCCGTCTATTACTTGTAATAATGAAAATATGACGTAGAAGTAAGAAATTACTAAAAATAAAAGTGTTGTTCAAATGCTATTTACCTGATATTTTAGGTTCGTACAACCTGCTTTTATTGTGATAGTTTTTTTTATATTGTTTCGCGGATGGCATCTAATTGGAAGAAGCCAGCATCAAATAACCGTCTAAGTTTGTTTGCTGCTCAAGAAGATGTGAATGAAAGCCACCATGACACGTACAGTGATTTAGATGGTGAGTTCGGCTCCGATACAAATTACGATCCGGATGGCGATCATTGCGAAACTAGTGAATCAGATTACGAAATATTCAGTACGAGAAACGTTAGGCACTTGCATTCTACTAGGATTACGGAAAGCCCACTTCAATCCAGTGATTCTCTTCTTCTTCTTCTTTAACGTCTGTGGCCGTAATTGTCGTACTAAAAAATAAAAAATATATGTATTATGATAGTACGGCTCTAGACGGCGTGAGAAAATGTATGGAATATTTTTGTGTCATATCATGACATTCGCAAAAAGTCGAATGTCCCGGAACGTGTTAAGCTTAGATAGTCTGTCTTGGCTCATCGTGCTCCTCGAATAGGCCAAATAGGCGAAATTACTACTCACTACCATCACGAATGTGTTCGAAAATTATAAAAGGCATTACCATCTGCTTAGTTTTTTCCGAAATGTTCGGGGTCGGATACCTAAACCAGGCTGAGTGGCGAAACCAAAAGTTTTAAGGTTGCGAGGCCCCTTCAGGCGCGAGGCCGTCGGCGGTCGCCGACGTCGCCGACGCCTAGCGCCGCCACTGGACGCCGGCTCGCAACGTCACACACACATGACACACATATGTCTGACTTGCCAACTGGCTTATTGTTTAACGTCCTGCTTTTGGTACGCCTATAGCGTATCTACTTCTAATTTACTTGTAACATCGTTGCTCCTGAACTTCATCTATTCAATCTTTCTCTTCTTCACCTTCTAGCAGGCAGCGATTATTTTACAAACCATCGACTATTCAAAATCATCAGACTAACTCTTAAGGTTATGGTATATTATACAGACACCGCGTCGACATCATTCACTCAATGCATGTCATTTAATTATGACCATATACACGTATGTCTCAACGTCAATATTAAATGCCAACGGCAGTTTGTAAGCGTGCTTGCAGGCAATTGGGCCATTAGCCCATTAAGGCTAGCACAATGTACCATGCTTCGGAGGGCATGTAAAGCTGTCGGTGCCGGTTCTAATCTCAAGACAAAAATTGTTCGGCTATGTCGGAGGGCTTCGGGTGGTCTGAAAACTCCGACACCAGAGCTGGCCACACGCTCACATGAAGAGATTTTTAAAGACTCTCAATAAGAGTCTTTAAAGAAATAGTAACATCTAAGAGTGTGAACGTACTAGAGCGAAAAGAAGGAGAATGAAAAGACTAGAAAAGTTTTACGAACAGCCATTTTTATTACTTTAGTTTCGGTATCACTGCTCGCTATCCTTCGTAGCCGTGACACACAGCTGAAATAACCTAAAGGCTTCTACGAGCCCAAGTTTGATAACTGTTGAGATAACGACGTCAAGGTAATTTTACTTATATTCAGCACAGTTGTGGAGCTAACTCTGTTGCTACAATGTTCTCTCTCTCTCTCTCTCTCTCACTAGAGAGTGTGAGAGAGAGAACAGAGGAATGTTGAGTACAGTGTGCTTGTAAACTTCAAACTTGAATCATTTAATGCAGTTGTAGAGTATTATTAGGCAGAACAATATGAAACCTCCTTAGAGCAAAACAGAACGTGTTTATAGATATTTTTTTCTATGAGTTTCAATCATGATAGGTGGCCTGTCGAAATGTCAGAGTAAAGCAGTGTTATTTGCACCTTATAATAAGTTACTTAACGCGATTAACATCCGTTAACAACATAATTAATTAAACCAATTACAAAATTTCCTAAAAACACAAACACATACATACATACATAGACTCACGCCTGTTTCCCCGAAGGGGTAGGCAGAGGCATATTAAATGCCCACTTTTCGCCAGTGTAAAAAAAAACACAAACTAATAAAAATTAAGGATAACTCAAAACTACACGTCAGATCTTTATAACATTTTAATGCGACTAAACCATCAAATTCAATTACATTTACCATCATTAAAATAAAATCATCAATCGTGCTTCGAAGGGCACGTAAAGCTGTCGGTCCCGGTTCTTGTCTAAGGATAAAGATCGTTTGGCCATGTCGGAGGTCTTCGGGCGGCCTGAAAACTCCAACACTAAAGTTGCCCACACACTCACACGAAAAAAAAACAAAAACAATGTCTTCAATATCGGTTCATCAAGTAAAAAGATCTGTGATAAGATAACACATAAAAAATTCCGTCAAATTGAGAACCTACTCCTTTTTGAAGTCAGTTAAAAAAAGGGGCGATAGCCCAGTGGTGGCCGTAACGGACTGCCAAGATGATGGTCTCGGGTTCGATCCCCAGTTACCCCGGGCACACACCTCTGACTTTTCAAAGTTATGTGTGTGTTATAAATGTTAATTGTCGCTCGCAAGTGTCCGGTAGACGGCAATAGGCTCATCCCATATTACATTGGAACCGAAATTTTGTAAAAAAAAAGTTAAGACGGATTTGTCCTTCACAAGATTTTAGCTGACTACAAACCCTTCCAAATTATAACCTGTCAAACAAAAGACAAAAAGATCATCTCAATTATTTCTTTTTTCCTTGCACGTTACATAGAGATATACACTGGCAGTCTTAGACGGTGCACCTTTGGCGTACAGCCAACATCGACTCAGCAGCTGCACTATTGGCCTAGTGATGGGCCAATTATCAATAATCTCTATCGATATCGATTACCTACGTGACTTTGCTAGATTTTGAGACGCTGATAAGTTGGTTGAGGTGTAAGGTTAGAGTGGTGAAGTCATTTTTGTAAGTTTCTGTGCTTAAATAGTATTTTCTAATTTGCCTTCAAATCTCTCGGAGTGGTTATAATTGTGTATTTTTTGTAAATTAATTTAAAAGCAAGTAAAGTTGACTGTATATTTATATTACCACTTTCAAGAAAAATCAATCAAAATTAAAATTCATTAAGACTCATTAATAAAGAAAATGTCCACTGTACTCATGTCCTTTGCAAGCAAAAATAGACATCATTGTTTTGTGATATACTAACGACATTTACTGTAAGGATAATAAAAATAAATAATGTTCTAAAAATTAAAAACCAAAACATCTTCGGTGGTGCAGAGGATAGTGTATGCGTCTGTTGACCAGGAGGACCCGGGATCTATGCCCAGGTCGGATAATATATTGCTGGGCTTTTCCGAATTCTTAGTACGCACGGAGTCTGGCAAAGTAACTGCAATAGGCTCGCCCCTATTAAGTGAGACTACAATTTCATAATATGGTGAAATATGGGCAAAATATTACACCTCTGCCACAGAATAATTAATAGTACTAACGTACAGAAGCTTCACTTTTCAAACCAATTTATTGAAATTACGACTCTTGGTACTTAGCAATAAAGTTCAATTCAGCTCGCATAAGCACTCAGTGCCTAATGCGATATTAACCTAACAGTTCCCGTTCTTTTCTAACACATAACGCTGTCGCTGTCTGGCGCGGAGTGGCGCGCTAGGGTTGTCGACTTGGCGCTGCTACTATATTTATTCATCGTCTATCTACCTACTTGACCACGTACCTAATAATAAATAATTATCCTATAAGTATCCTATCCCACTATTGGAGCTAGTAGAACAAAAGCACAAAAATTCTGGTCGTTTACATTTTTACTATACAAATTCTTAGTTATTTCCTAAACCCGTGAACCGATTTACATGATTCAAACAGATAAAATGGTTTTTGAACTAAATCTTTAATTTGACACCATAATCGTTGAGATATCTCAACAAACAAAAAATCAAATTTTCAAGTTGCTCTCGTAATATAAATAAAATCAAATTTTCAAGTCACTTTCGACACACAGTTAACTAAGCAATACTTTGCATTAGACTTGTGATGATACATTTTTGTTGTTAAAGGCGTTTAAGTTTATAATTTGTACAGTGTATGAACACGGCGCGTGAGAATACGGAGCGGTCGCACTCGTTGCGTGACGTATGTGAGCGGCGCGCGGCAACCTACTAAATGTCGACATGGTCGGCCGAGGTACTTGTAAGTTTGTACCTAAAATGCGAAATGCGCCCGGCCTGCCTCTGCCAAGCCCTTTAGGGATACGCAGGGCGTAAGTCTATAAAAATAATCAAAAACATCCACGCTCGTCGTTACTTACATATCGAGACGTTCATAGCGAGACTTGGCTTGCTGCTCGTAACAGATTGGCAAAGTTAAGCAACGCTTGCACAGGTCGCCACTTGGATGGGTGACCGCGTGTGGCATTTACATCTGAGCGCTACCGTGCTTCGGAGGGTACGTAAAGCTGTCGGTCCCAGTACTTGTCTCAGGATAAGGATCGTTAGGCCATGTCGGAGGCCTTCGGGCATTCTGAAAACTTCGACACTAGAGTTGGCCGCACACTCACACGAAAAACAAACAAACAAACACTTACATATATGTGTTTGTCCAATAGTAAATTGTCCTGGGAGCCATTGTCTGGTGTATCATTGCGCTAAAACATCAACCAATCAATCTGCGGAACGATTTGGCATCGAGCCCGGATAGCGGTCAAGTTTATACCGAAAACATGAATCACGATCAAAATAATACAATAATAAACAAATACTTAATTTGGACAGACGTGTGGTTTAATGTATTTTATGTATATTCTAACTTGTTATTAAAATAAGTCAAACTACGATTGAAATACTAGGGGAATGGAATTATATTTTAAGTGGCCGATTTATACATAATTCTCTACTGAATTATAATTAATTCTAATTTGCTAATTTTTACTTAAATAAATATCTGAATCAGAAAAAGATTCAATATTGGTTTTACTCTCACATGGTCGATAAAAAGCACGGAAATTAAATCCTTTACAAACGATTCTAAACTTTCGCGATTTGTATACATTATACAAGTTTATTTAGCGGGTGTTACTCGTGATAGCTTATAATTATATAGTTCTCGCGAGAAAGACACCCTAAATTAACTTGTATAAAATCATTTATTATTTTTTATCGACAATCGATATGTGACAGCACATCACTGGTGGAATCGTTGTCAATAATCGACTAGCTACAGACCGCAGCGTTATCTCGCCCCTATATTCGCTACTCGTGCTCAAGCTTTGAAGCAGCTCAGCACAATTACACTGTAATAATCTGAGTTCGTTGTCTGTTTAGTTAATCTTCTATACATATAAATGGAATTGAAAAGTCTGTAATTTTTTAAATTAACTATGGTTCAAATGCTTATAATTATTTACGTGAAACGAAAACGTAACCAAAATATGTTTTAATTTTTTACTATTAAGTAATTAGAAGACAGCTATGAATTTCAAATTAATGTGTGAGTTTGTGAAGAATAGCTAGAAAAGTACTGAACCGATTTAAAAAAAACTTTATAGACGGTATACACAGATGGTTGTTTCGATATGAGAAAATCTTTTTGTGCGCAATTTTTATATTTGTAAAGACCACCAAGCTATGCGAGCAACGATAGCCGAGTGGAGAGACCGACGGAGAGTGTCTCGGGTTCGAATCCACGGCACGCACCAATGACTTTTCGAAGTTATGTGCGTATTAAATTGTTATTTCGCTTGCTAAACGGTGAAGGAAAACATCGTGAGGAAACCTGCATGTCTGAGAGTTTCACATAATGTTCTTGAAAAATATGTGAAGTCTGCCAACCCGCACTTAGCCAGCGTGGTGTACTATGGCCTTACCGTTCTCATAGTGAGAAGAGGCCCGTGCCCAGCAGTGGGACAATATATAGGGCTGATGATGAAAGTCCACCGCGACACAGAATTTGCTAGCGTAAAAGTAGTGTCATCAATAAAATATAATATAATACTTTGTAATCCTTTATCACAAAAAACAAACACCTAAGTCAGAAATCTAGGTGTCTACGTTGAAGTCTATAATTTTTCCTAGCAGGCTGTTAATCCTCGTAAAATATTATACCCAGTTAGTAATAAAACAGCGAAATAACAGACAATACCTTACTAGCCTCTTGCCTATAATATATCTTTGATTAATTTCTCGTTGGGCGGAATAGTGGCTCCCTAGGGCGTAAGGCTGTTTCTAGCAATCATCAAATGCTTGTATACCTCGAGGAAAAGGGTAAAAGGAATGTCTTTGTTTATAGAGAACTAGGTGAGCCCGCGGTTACACTCGCGTTATTTAAGGCTGCTGCTTCGCTCTCGTGGCTTAAAGCGCTGACCATGGCACTTAACGGGGTAGCTGACACAGATTAAGTGTCATCCGCCCCAGTCTGCTTTTAACGGGGAAGTAAAGTGACACTTCCTTCCGGGGCAGATACAACTTAATGTGTGTCAACCATCCCGTTGAATGGTGATGTCAGCGTCACCGGGGCAGATGCAACTAAATGTGTGTCATAATGTGCCCCGGTGGACGGCGATGTCGGCGTCACCAGGGCAGATGCAAAATTTTTGTCCATTTGCCCCGGTGCCAGGGCAAGCCATAGGGGTAGTCTGAACTCACCCCGTGACACGTTTTTTTTTTTAATAATTTCATTTTTATGAGGTAATTTTGTAGTACTTAGTGGCTGAATGGCGAAAACGAGTGCGTGAGCCTTTTGGCGTGCCCATTGACCTAGGGGAGACCTACGTCCAACAGTGGACAGCAAAATGCTGATGAGATGATGCACTAACTTGGGTAAAATATGCTTTGGTCAAAAGCCTCATTATCAGTATCTTTCCCAAATTCTACTTAAGCAGAAAAACTCCAGTGTATAAAGTACTATTTACACTACGTGTTTGTGACATAAGTAGATTTATGTTGTGGTTGTTTGTTTTCCGTGTGAGTGTGTGGCCAACTCTAGTGTCGGAGTTTTCAGACCGCCCCTAGGCCTCCGACATGGTCTAACGATTTTTATCCTTAGACAAGAACCGGGACCGACAGCTTTACGTGCCCTCCGAAGCACGGTAGCGCTCAGATGTAAATGCCACACACCCAAGTGGCGACCTGTGCAAGCGTTGCTTAACTTTACCGATCTGTTACAAACGGCATGCCAAGACTCGCTCTGAGCGCTACAATAGGATGGTGAGATAAGATAACGCATTGGCCTAAGGATTCCTTGTTCAAAGATCTCAGGCTCAGAAGAATTTCACAACTTTTCTCGAAATTCTCAAAATTCTGCTTCATCAGAAAACAAACGCTAATTACATTTAATTCATAAGATCACTCCAGTTAATGCAAACAGCAGTTGCTCGCAGTAATAATTAGCTTTTATATAATAAAACAAAAGTATGGTTAATTAGAGTAATGCAAAGCAGTTACTGTTTAGTTAATTGTTATTATGCTCCCCATTTAAGAAATGAACTGAATCCCAGAGTTTTGTTTCTTAGTAATAACAGGTTTTTTAACTGAAATGTTGTTTTGGCTCTGTTTTGTTGTGATGTGGATTACATACATACATATAAATATACACCATGTTTTTAAGACAGTTTTTTCCCGTAAAGTATGTACTCTACCCATGATATAGAAGTTATGTATAATATTTATTTAACAATACATACTAAAAAAATAAATTTTGTCTATTAAAATTTTTCTCTAAAATCAGCATTTCATAGGACTAAAATGTGTCGTGAACGAAGAGTTAGCTACTTTTTAGGTTATTAATAAAGTGCATTGACCTTACGCATCGACCGTCACATTGTTATGCTATGAAAAATTAATTTTCGATTACTTTAAAAAATCTGTACTTAATACCCTTTCTAACGATGTATGACATGGCCTTAAAATCTTTCAATATGTAATCAATGGTGGCGGATTAAATATACAAAGTGTCATTACCCCATTTTATACCGCGGGTGTCGATAAGTACAAAGATATTTACAAATAAGCCCTTATGTCTATGTGTACATAGATAGATAGATAACTCTTTATTGTACACCACAAGTCACATTACAGAGTTAGAAGAGAAATAGAAAAAGTTTACAAGTAAAATGCACAATGGGCGGCCTTAGTGCTAAAAGCAATTTCTTCCAGGCAACCTTTGGATGGGAAAAATAGATTAGAGGAATATAATTATAAAATGGTGTAGTATATTATATATGTGTAAATATGTATCTCCTGAGGAATGCGCAGTGGTTTACTACTCTGGTACTTTAAAACACAGTTTACCATTTCGCCCACATTCTAGTCCAAAATATCAACCTTTGAACCTTCATATAACATGCATAATTGACATGAAACATTATTATAATCGTATGGGCGGCAAAGTTGTAAATGTTGAACTAACAAATGCGACGTTACTGCTTGAATACAAATCGCCTACTTGCGGTATTTTCGTCGAATTTCGGTACGTTCCTTCCATAGATGTTTGTTTGCGGTTTTGACCTTAATTGTGGGATACGTGCTTCATTCCAGAGTCCGTCGGATATTTATTTGTCTTTACTGTCGATGGTAGGTATACTAGTCAAGTGGGCCGACCCACTTGATTTGTGTAGAGGTTAAGATAGTTAAGAAAAGAAACGTTTGTAGCTCTCACTTCTCGAAAAAAAATGCTAGAAAACAATTACTTTATATCGTTCCTCATCATTATTAATCATCAACCATGTATACAGGGTGTAAAAAGACCCTTAACGAAAACTGAAACCCCATATTGTATCAATCATTACGAACATTTTTTGCTTCGGCATCATACCTGGGAAATTACCGGTTCAGGAGATATTGAGGCTCAAAGTTACTATAGTTTTTTTTGTAATTAAGTACAAAATCGATGCATTTACCCCGCCAACCTGTTCTACAGATGTCCTTTGCACCAATGGATTAGTAGGTATTTCAAAAATTGCACGCGCGAATTTTTTATAGCGGCTTGAAAAAAGTGAATACCTACTTAAAAAAAGTCGTTTCCCAGGTTTTATTATTGCTTAGTATGACTTAGCATTATGACCAAAACGAGTAGACTTCGGCTTGGTGATGGGTCTTGTGACACTCTGTATAAAATGCTTGCGTTATTGACTGACTGATTGACAATGTGCAGCCAAAACTGGAAGGAGCTGACATTTGGCATGCACGTTCCTTGGAGAATGTGGGGGTTAAAATAGTCACACACCTGGGTGAAGTCTTGTCATGTAAGCCCTCGTACTGACATAATTAACATCGCAGAGCCTAAACAGCTGAAGCTAGAACGTGGAAATGTGGATAGTGAGTTCCTTTTGTAGATATGAGTATAAATTATGCTTTAAAATGCGCTGACAAAGAATTTAGCACTGAAGCAAAAGATAACGGAGAGACTTATCTCGAGACCACTGTAATTTCGAAGTTAAAATATATATATAAAAAAGAATAACATGTTAAACGGTGAAGGAAAAGATCGTGAGGAAACCTGAGATTTCTTCCCAATTTTCTCAAAAGAGCTGTGAACTCAGCTAACCCGAACTCAGGCAGCGTGATGGACTCTGCAGTAGGAAAGTACATAATAATATATTATATGTATACTGGGCTGATGATGAAGTCTACGGAAATGTCTCATATTTAACACACATAAATATGAGACAATTTTTGAAAATAACTATTAAAATTCTCTGTCAATTAAACGCATTTACAATGCTATTAATTGATTGGCCATGTGGTATCGCATGGCTTTTGAAATGGCCAATTTATTAAAGCAAATTATTGCACTAAAGTAATTTGAGCGAAATTAAAATTTGCTTTAATGAGGGCATTTTGGTCGAGATTATATGGATAGCAATTTCCGACGATAAAAATGATTAAAATCATGATCTACACAATTTTTAATAACCTTGGATTAATCAGTTGATGGCGTACTGTATGCGTGACTTGGCATGGCGTTCTTAATAGTTTGGCAGTGCTATCTTTATGGCATTGACCATTCTCTAGAGAGAAACAAAGCGAGTAGTTGGTCATGCAGTCTCTTTTTTGCTTCATAGTTTTCAGAATTCTAGAAGAAGTGATCAACATCGTCTTTAGAGAACAACACTCTCTTTTGCACGTCTCTAGTCATAATAATTACTAGCTGACAAACAGACGAACAGAGAAAAAAAATCATTTCGGTATATGTACCGTGTATTCATCCATATGCATTTAGTAAAAAGCGGTTATTTTAATATTACAAACAGACACTTAAATTTTATTTATGTGTATAGATTTAACGGCATTCAAGTCTCCGCACAGTGACGGATAAGGAATACAAAGAGTTACTAACTCATTTCATTCCCTGCGGGTCTTGAGACTAAGGAAAATAAGCATACCAAATCTTATCCCTTTGCTAAGAGACGGAATAGTCACCATCCAACTCTATACCAAATCGTCAGCAGTAGTGCTGGGTTGACGCAAATTAGATATGGCCTTCGTCCAGATTGTCTACGACGGCCATTTTTGATATTCGATCCATACATGGATTTTGAGATTCGAGATTCGTGTTTGACATATTTTGTATGGAGCTTATGTCAAAAACGAATCTTAAATCTACAGATCTATCTATAGTTCGAATATTGAATTCCGTCGAGTGGACCTCAAAAGTTTGTATGAAGATTCAAGACAATACTCCGTTTCTGACTGGTTAAATGAATGTCCCAGTGGGAAAAATGAGGGATTTTTAATAATAATTAAGAGAACTTCCTACTCTTTTTAAAGCAATTGCAAAAAATTTAATATAAATATTGAAATCTAGTCAAAGTCAAAGGCAAAAATCTTTTATTAATTTGGGTCACAATGTGACGCTTATGAACGTCAAAATAATAAATTTATAAAATATAATGACTTAGAAACTCTACATTTACATGTACTGCCACGTTCGCAAAGCAACCGTCGTAGAACCGTAAGAAGGAACGGGCAATAAAACTCACGGTCACTCATTTTCATCGCCAGGTTTTGTATCATCATCATCATCATCAGCCCTTTATGCTGTCCTACTGCTGGGCACGGGCCACTTCTCGCTATGAGAAGG
This sequence comes from Euclidia mi, assembly GCA_944739405.2. NCBI lineage: Eukaryota > Metazoa > Arthropoda > Insecta > Lepidoptera > Erebidae > Euclidia > Euclidia mi. Next base: position 4,479,117 of record OX123205.2, on the reverse strand, counting down.
GTAAGGCCATAGTCCACCACGCTGGCCAAGTACGGGTTGGCAGACTTCATATGTCTTTTGAGATCATTATGGAGAATTCTCAGACATGCAGGTTTCCTCACGATGTTTTCCTTCGCCGATTAGCCAGCGATAATTAACAATTAAATACGCACTTAACTCCGAAAAGTCATTGGTGCGTGCCGTGGATTCGAACTCGAGACCCTCTGCGTAGCAGTCTGTCGGTCTCTCTACTCAGCTGTCACTGCTATATAGGTTTTGCATAATACACATAATTAACATTTTGTAGTAAAACCCTAAACTATATAATAAGCTACTTAATGTAAAACAAAGACCGTGTATATAATACCGTTCTAGTCGATAACCAGATAGTGCGGGGCAAAGCAGACGATTCCGATGCGACGCCTCGGTATAGACGCATCGATGATGAGAGTGCTAGGGGTGGGACACTTTCCTGCACCTTAATTGGATTTATCGATAGATTGTTTTGTTTGTGATATCGACTACCTACACAAGTTTTTGTTGGATGCTTGGATAGAAGACGTGGCATCGCAATGTGTGGCGTACTATTTTAGTCTGAGGCAACTAAAAAAAAATTAAAAGGTATATTACTTCTTTCTTGACGTTAAATATAATTGCAATGTCCAACGTGTTTTATAATTTGTGGCACTGCTGGACAAGGGCCTATTCTTAGTACGAGAAAAGTTAGGTAAGAGTCATGTGGGCTAAATGCGGGCCACGGGACTACACAGTCGTGTCTTTCGACAACGTTAATTATAGACATTTTAGATTAGATTTTTTAAATTTCATTAGACATTAATATTGCCCTGAGACATCATTGTTTCCTAATGAAGTTTTCTTATACCGTTTAGAAACCGATAATTAAACGCTTTATGAAAATTATAAAATATCCTTATTACACTATAATAATTTAGCCCTTACGAACAGACATAATTAACGTTTCATATTTTTTTATATTATAATTACAACCATTTAATTTATACGACAATAATAATAATAAACAATTTATTATATTTTATTTATTATAATATTTCGGTATTCTGCCTGCCATTATACTGAATAAAATTGATTATTTTTTGTAGAACATAGTACATCAATGAAGCTACCAGTAAGTACAATTCCATCAGTAACTATCTTTATAAACATCAACTCGATGTGTCATATGGGAGTATTCATCGCTGTTGTTAGCGTCCTTTTGTCAAATAAAACATTTTTAGACAATACATGTTAGTATTTGCGTTCAAATTTAACTCATGGTATGCTCAAATTCCATCAAGCCATTTAAAAAAAACACAACAGCTACACTCTAATGAAATTCCCGTAAATGCTACACGAAAAAAATTCACACGCGCCTAAAACTGAGTTCAAAGTGACACTGGCACGGCCAGCGTCCAATATCAATTACAACTCAATTAAATATCGATGCGTCCCATCTCTATTGGGGAAAACACTCGACAAATAAGCGCAGACGGGCGCAGTTTGCATAATTGCCGGGCGCCTCTAGTTAGGGTTGCCAGGAAACTGAAATCATGTTATTTGTTATTGTCTACTTGATCAGAGGCTGTTTGAGGTAATCGACCGGGGAGTTAAACAATGGTTCTACAGTCTCGGTTTTAGATGGGTAACCAAAAGTTTGTTTTTGTGTTTTAATCTGTATTAATATTTTAAATGATTGTTACTTAGCTTTAACACTGACTGTATTTTTACTTTTGGTGCGTAATAAACTGTTGTTTTAATGAAGCTTTCGTGGGGCGAATTGAGTTTTAAATGGTTACGTATTAGCAAACCTCGCTTTTTCCATAAACTCACAATAGCTAGGTAACTAAAAGCCTTTAACTCGTACAACCCAAATGTATACCTTATTTTGTAGTAAGTACCTACCATATTACTATTCCCATAACCACATAAAATAATTATAATGTTTAAATGTTTTTTTAAAGGTACAGACCAGCTTAAGACTGGTTCATGTGGGGGAGGCCTATGTCAAGCAGAAGACTTTCGGCTGAAATGCTGAAGAATTGACTCCTCGTAAGGACTATCACATATTTTTATGAAAGCCAAGCGATTATTTACCGTGCACCCCGAGATTGAAGAGTATTTACGTAGTATTGACTATTTCAAACGCACAAGAGGATGGATGACGATAGACTGACAAAGAAGATATATAAGGCAAGTGTGAATGGGACAGGACAAAGGGGAAGACCTAGGCGGACGTTCTCTGACCAGATTGGAGACATCCTGAAAAAAGGACAAGTCAGAAGTACCCTTAACAGAAGAGCATGCATGAGAAACTTGATGGGAGTGAGTGAAGCAAGAGAGGTATGTCAGGATCGTTGCAAATGGCGTTCCGTAGTCTCTGCCTACCCCTCCGGGAAACAGGCGTGAGTCTATGTATGTATGTGTATGTAAAACGCACATACCTAACTTCGGCAAGTCAGAGGTAGGTAGGTACATGCCATGGATTTGTACGTGATACCCTGTGCATTGCAGACTTACAGACCGACAGAAAGTCTAGTGGCTATTGCTGCCTACGTTAATCATTAAAAATACATACATAGGCTCACGCCTGTTGCCCGGAGGGGTAGGCAGAGACTACGGAACGCCATTTCCAACTATCCTGACATATCTCTCTTGCTTCATTCACTCCCATCAAATTCCTCATGCATGCTCTTCTGTTTAGTGTACTTCTAACCTCTTCTTTTTAGGAACTGCAAAAAATACCGTAAAATAAAGCTAGTAATAAACATACCTAAACAGACGGACAGCCCTCCTACTCACAAGGGATGAGTTTAAACTCTTTTGTTTCATCCAACTATACATTTTACAACCCGTGTAATCCTTTATTAAAAAAATCAAACTACTTAACACTTAAAAATGTTTTCTAAAGAGTTTCTGCGTATATTTGCAGTATACAGTCTATTTATGAAAGTTCTTTAGCATTTTAGTTAAAAATACCTACTGATTGCGTACTGTTGTCATATAAATGTTTTTCGTCTTCATTATAATTATTATCGCTATTATCTTTGCTTGTATTATCTTATCTAATACTAATATATAAAGCTGAAGAGTTTGTTTGTTTGTTTGTTTGGTTGGTTGAACGCGTTAATCTCAGGAACTACTGGTCTGATTTGAAAAAATCTTTTAGTGTTAGATAGCTCATTTATCGAGGAAGGCTATAGGCTATATAACATCGCGCTATGAGCGACGGGAGCGGCGCAGTAGCCTTAAATAATGCGGGTGTAACCGCGGGCATCCTCTAGTGCATAAATAAAATCAGTCTGTTTGTTGGTCTAGTTGTTAGTAATCCTGACTGCTAAGGCGGAGATCGTGGGTTCGATTCCGCTCCACGACAAATGTTTGTGCATTAAGCACGGTTACTGCATCTTTGTCTAGGCGTGATTGATATATATTATTATGTATTTATCTATCACAACAATCGTTATAAGGTCGGACGCAATTCTAAGTGGCGAGGTGACTGCATGAACCTCTGTGCATCAATGAACGTGATGATGTGTGTATGAGCAGCGATAGCGTAATGGAGACAACGGCAGACTGCCACGCAGAAGGTCTCGGGTTCAAATCCTATATAAATGCTGCAATGACTTTTCGAAGTTATGTGCGTATTAAACTGTTTGTTTACTATCGCTTGCTTAACGGTGAAGGAAAACATCGTGAGGAAACCTGCATAAACATTATGGAGAACTATCAGACGAGAGTTCTACATAATGTTCTCGAAAGACATGTGAAGTCTGCCAACCCGCATTAGGCCAGCGTGGTGAACTATCGCCTTACCCTTCTCATAGTGAGAAGAGGCCCTTGCCCAGCAGTGGGATAGTTTATATACAGGGCTGATGATGACCTATGTGAATTATACACGTAAACGTACATCTGTTGGCAAAACCGAACAAAAATCCGTTCCGTAGTCGTTGAGTTTACCACGTTGATACAGATAGGGAGGAAAGAAAAGGGAATACATTGAATAATGTATAGATAATTATGTATTGCATGTGTCTCAAGCTCATCATCATCGTCCTAGCGTTATCCAGGTTGCATCTAAGACTTACACGCCTTGGAGCCCGAGGTCCGCTTACTGGTCTAACTAGATATGACAGAATATCAACTTTTCCACAGAGCGACTGCCGTCCGACGTCCGCAACCCGAAGGGATAGCTATATTCCATTGTTTAGACCAGTATCAGTTTATTTGAGGGTACTGACTCCCCGTAACGACTATCAAAGCTCACCGAGGCACGGGGCAAGCGATAATTAACAATTTAATACGCACATAACTTCAAAAAGTCAATGGTGCGCGCCGTGGATTCGAACCCGATATCCTATGCATGGCAGTCCGTTAGTATCTACACTAGGCTAGTCTCAAGCTACTCATACATGCATACATGCATAGTCTCACGCCTATATCCCCGAAGAGGTAGGCAGAGGTGTATTGCTGCACCCACTTTTCGCCAGATTTATTTTTATCCCACGTAATAGGGGGCGAGCCTATTGCCGTACCGGGCACATTACCAGACTCCGTGCTGCTACTAAGGATTTCCTAACGGAAAAACCCAATAACACTTTGCCCGACCCGGGAATCGAACCCGAGACCTCCCAATCCCACGCGCATATTTATACCGCAAGACCAACGAGGCAGTCAACTCAAGCTACTCAAAGCATAATAACCAAAATTGCATTGTTGGATTGCGTAAATATTAGAACCAATTTAGCAAAGTTGACTGCTAAACTCAGTCTCTTTGACAACTCGCACTAGGGTTTCAACCTAGCAATCTTCATTTAACGACACGAGTCTCGCATTCGCCGCTCTGATGGGTGTAGATTTCGGTGCCAGCCAATCAGTCTGCCGACATCCGATCAATTTGAGATGAATCGTTAGCTAGATAAACCGATACTAACTCCTAAAGATGTTGTACCTACTATAGACGATACGAAAAAAGTGATGTTTTAAAGATAATATATTTAAAACATCACTTTATCACATCACTCTATCTTCTAAACAGTACCCAGTATTAAGGTATGTATAAACTATGCTAAGCGGTGACATATATGACATAACATAATAACATAACTCCACGCCTTTTATCCCCGAAGGGGTAGGCAGAGGTGTATTAAGTACGCACCCACATTTCGCCAGTTATGTTTAGGTCCCAATGTACAGGATAGTGTTAGGGTGCCAGCCTATTCCCATCTACCGGGCACATTATTAAGCGAGCGATAATTAACACTTTTTAATATAGACATAACTTCGAAAAGTCAGAGGTGTGTGCCCGGGATACCTGGGGATTGAACTCGAGACCATCGTCCCGGCAGTCCGTTACGTAGACCACTGGGCTATCGCCGCCTATATAATGAAGTATAATTGAACATTATAACGTCTAATTAGACTTTACTAATTAACGAGTAATAAGTAATAGAATAAGTAACTTAAAGCACCCTGGGCTTCAACGCTTCTTCGATGGCAACCGGGACAGCATGATGATATGGATGATGATATAAATTTAGACTGACTTTCCAAGCAATAAAACGTAAATTGTGATAAAGTCCTTTTATCCTTAGGACACTGGGTAAAGACTACCTCGGCAAGGCCACTAGACCACTAGGCCGGTTTTATTTAGTAAAAGTAAAGAGACAAAGACAAAAGACTATATTTTGTTGAGTCGGGCCAGGGCCGAACCGTCCCTATGTGCAATGCGTGCGGCGCACACAGGCGCCAGGGCGACAGGGGCGCCGCGCGCCGAGATAATTATGCGTTAATTATATTAGTTATTTACGAAAAAGGATGCCAAAAAAGGCGCTTCACAGATTTCGCACACAGGCGCAGTGGCGTAGGAAGGGGCGGCGGCGTTGGCGGTCCGCTCCGAGTGGGCACTCGGAGCGGACCGCCATCCAAAAATGTTGTCAGTCGACTAAAATAAAAAAAAGGTCATCCGCCAACTTCTGGGTGCCACCCAGCAGGCACTTCATGGATTTCGCACACAGGCGCTGGATTGGGTCGGAACGGCCCTGAGTCGGGCTCAACAGAATCACCTTTTTAACTGCTTGTGAAAAAGTACCTACTTTGTTTTTTTTTTGTGGCCAATGGTTCGGCGTTACACCGTAACCGTAGGGTAGGGTTCTAGGCGACTTGGAGAAGGAAATGGACTGTATAGAGAGGATAGCGGTTCTTCGCCGCGTAGGTGATGGATACGCTAAGGAGTGATTGAGTGGGTATAGGATATTTCAAGGATGAAGGCACCTACCTTATACAACCTTCTTCGTTTCCGTAGGGCAGTCTCCTGGTGGTTTCGTGATGCAACTGCTTGTTTTCACTTCAATTCACAATTCGCGAGCGGGTTTTCCTTGGTGGAAGCGGATAAATCACATACAACGGTGCGGCGCGGTACGGTATCGAGACGGCGTTCTCAGCGAGCGGAATGTTCTTGACTGTCACTCGCGTCGACGAATCGCGTCGACGAATCAGGCGAAGGCAGTGCCTCTTCCAGGGAGTGGGATAGAGCGGGACGGAAATATGGTATCGCTCGCACTAGACGTGGAACGATTGATCTTGATGCGATTCGTTATAGATAGGAAGGTAGATGGCGCTACCATATCCCCCCAGCCCTAAAGGGTTGCCTTTAAAAAAAATAGAATTGAACTTAGCTATGTTGGGTGTACTACCGCATAACCCATCAATAGGCTAAGACAGCGATATGACAATAAAATTAATCTAAATTAACTTTAGCGAAAGCTACAAACGCAATAATAGCGAAAACTACTAACTAAATACTTAAACTAAGAGGTAAGTCCAACTTCAGGCTAGATCTCACTGAGTTGGAAGCGGACAGAGACGTACAACAGGGCGCACGTAACTCCCCTTGGCGGTTTTCACGGTAACAACGCGAGTTGTACCGTCCTTGGAAGTATGCAATTTCTCTACGATGGCTAACGGCCATGAAAGCGGCGGAGCATTATCATGTATTATGACGACCAACGAACCCTCCTGTATAGGGGATGCAGGACTATTCCACTTGGATCTAGCCTGAAGCTGGTGTAGATATTCCGCACGCCAGCGCCGCCAGAACGACTGCACGAGTTTATCCAGCAGAGTATGTCTCTGGAGCAAGCTTGAAGAGTCTGCTTCAGGAGCCGGAAATGACGATAATGGCACTGTGTTCAGAAAATGTGCAGGGCTTAACGCGGATGGTTCTGCAGGGTCACTACTCAATGCCGTGAGCGGACGCGAGTTGATCAGTGCCTCGACTTGTGCAAGGACAGTTAAAAGCTCTTCGTAAGAGAGGATCTGTTGACCTATAACCTTGAAGAGATGCGTTTTAATTACTTTGACCATGCTTTCCCAACATCCACTGAAATGCGGTGATGCTGGTGGAATAAACTTCCAGTCGATATGATTTATGGAAAGTTCCTCCTGAAGACGAGTACGATATTCTTCCCTGAGAAACTTATAAAGGTCGCGTAAATAAGAGCTTGCGCCCACAAAACAAGTGCCGTTATCCGTGTACAAACACTGTATAGGGCCGCGCCGTGAGAGAAATCGTTTAAGGGCTGCCAGGAATGACACCGTGCTTAAATCTGTCGCAACTTCAATATGCGTAGCGCGCGTCGTTAAGCATGTAAAAATACATAGCCAGGCTTTACGGCTTTTAACACCTCGACCACGCACTGGCGTATACTGCAGCGGTCCTGCGTAATCACAACCGGTGTGTGTAAACGCTTTAGCAACCTGGTTGACGCGCTGGCTAGGGAGATCGGCCATGGGAGGGAAAGTCGGACGCGGACGAAATTTGAAACAGACGTTACATTTATGTATTCTGTGACGAATTATTCGTCGAGCGGCTAAAATCCAATACTTATGCCTAAGTAAGGACATAAGCAACTCCGGACCGGCATGGAGGTGCTTCTTGTGATAAAAATCAACAAGAAGGTCGACAACATGATCATGTCGCGGCAGAATACAAGGATGTTTGTAGTTATAAGGTTCATCCGAATTTGACAGACGACCCCCAACGCGTATGACGCCATGTTCATCGAGAAACGGCTTGAGTCTAAGGATAGCGGGAGAACAAGGTACATTGTCCTTTAAATTTTGAATGTCGTTACTAAAATGAACAGCTTGTACAGCTCGTAGTAACTTACATTCTGCGAATTTGAGATCAGTACTTGATACAAAAGTCTCATTAGGTAGGTGCCTAAGAAACCTACAGACATAAACGATGGCGCGGAGTAACTTAGACCACGATGACATGCGTAGTGCGAGTGCATAGATGGGAGACTCCGCAACCTCAGCAATCACGGGATAAGAAACAGACTTCCGCTCGGGTACATCTTCGTCTTCTGCACTGTGGTCAAAGGGTTGCATGGGCCATTCTGACGGATCATGGGAGATCCAAGAAGGTCCACGACGCCACAATGGATGATGCAGAAGATTAAGTGGAGTGACACCACGAGACAAGCAATCTGCGGGGTTCTCAATACCCGCGACGTGATTGAAACAAGTAGCAGGAACCAGTTCAATCAATTTGCTAACGCGGTTGGCGACAAAAGTCTGCCAGCGATGAGGAGAAGAATGAATCCAAGCGAGCACTACTTTGGAGTCGGAAAATGCGTATAATTTATTAATGGGGTAGTGGGGCAAAACTGTGTCTTGAACCTTGCGGAGCAACTGAGACAGCAGAAGGGCCGCGCACAACTCCAGTCTCGCAACTGAAACGGTTTTAACAGGCGAGACCTTAGACTTGGCACAAACTAACTGCACCGAGTAGTTAGAACCAATGCGGACTTGCAGATATACGACTCCACCGTAAGCACGCTCGCTGGCGTCAGCGAAACCTATCAAGTTGATGGTACATCCATCTACCAACCCAAGATGACGCGGAATAGTAACTTGATTGAGCGCGGTAAGCTCAATACAAAACTGGCCCCAAGCGGCGACAATATGGTCAGGGGGTGTTTCATCCCACTCACACTTTGATAGCCAAAGCTCTTTGATCAAGAGCTTGGCGTACAAAATTGTGGGAGCCACAAAACCCATTATGTCCCATAGTCGAGCCACTGTGGACAGCATAGTGCGTTTGGTGCACTTATCATCTGGTGGTGAGACGTCAAACCGAAAACTATCGCAGGATTTGTCCCAGCGTAAACCGAGAACCTTATGCGGTACAGACTTCTCAAACTCAATGTCTGGAGAAGCCTTATGAGAATCTGGTATGTGTGCGAGAACCTCCTTAGAGTTGCTTGTCCATTTGACAAGATCAAACTGGCCTCGCTTGAAAAGCTGAATAAGCTCTGCACAAAGCGAAATTGCTAGCGGAGCGGATATGACACTACAGGCAATGTCATCCATGTACAAAGCGGAAGTGGCAACAGCCGCTGCGGCGGGAAAGTGATCGCCTTCATCAGCGATCAACTGGCGAACAACTCGTAACGCGTGATATGGGCTAGACTTGAGTCCAAAACAAACACGATTGAACTGATACACAGACAAAGGTTCTTTCTTGTCAAAACGATAAAAGACCCGTTGAAATCTACGGTCAGATTCGCGAACGCCGATATTGAGAAACATTTGGCGGCAATCAGCAGACAGAGCGATTTGGAAAAGACGAAACTTTATTATGATGTTAAATAAATCACCCTGTAGATTGGGGCCGGCATGCAAAATGTCATTAATCGACTGACCCGATGTAGTCTTACAACTAGCGTCTAAAACCACACGAAGTTTAGTAGAGGTTTTATCTTCGCGAACTACGCCGTGATGCGGGATATAATATGAGGGCAGAGAGTTGCCCTCGTTGTTTACAACTACACTCAAAAAACCTTTATCTATGTAGTCACGAATGACGTCATTATAGGCGCTGCGTAACTTAGGTGATGCATCAAGTTTACGTTCCAAACAATGGAAACGTCTGAGCGCAGCAGCGTACGAGTCGCCTAACGAATAAGGGTCACCACAGAATGGCAACGCCACAACGTATCTGCCACTGTCGTCACGAACAGTGGTAGCGCGGCAATGCTCTTCACACTCGAGATCTTTACGGCTCATCGAGGGCGGTGCGGTAACCTCTTCAAGCTCCCAAAATCGCTTGAGAAGAGTGTCAATATTGTTTTCTTGAAGAACAGAACAACAGCAAGACGTAACGTATTGAGAAGTATGTAATGTAGGTACGGTACCCATAATCACATACCCAAATACCGTCTCAATAGCGGGCGGTAAGTTATTTTGCTCACTACGTACCACTTTAGTAAGTAGCAAGTGCGGGAATATTGCGGCTCCGATCAAAACATCAATGTCTGCCGGATTCGCAAACTCCGAATCCGCTAGTGGTAATGACTCGAGATGTGTGAGGAGCGACACGTCCACATTAGCGTTTGGCAACGTGTCCGTAATACGTTCCACGATAAGCGAAGAAATGTTAAAATTAATGTCCCTATTAAAACGCGAATGTATTTTAATATCTACGGAACCTTTGCAATGTTTTTCTGATCCGCCTATCCCTCGGATTATTGAGTTCGTATTTTTAAAGTTATTCCATAATCCGAGGCGTTTGAACAATTCTAACGTTATTAAATTAGTCTGAGATGCGCTATCTAGCAGACAACGTACCATGTGCGGCGACCCATTGACATCATATATGATAACTTGCGCTGTCGCTAACAGAACAGTCTTAGACGCCATACATGGCGGCCTAGCACTTCTCTGATCACTACAAGCGCGCGAAGGACGTCCGCGCGTGCGTGCCGCCCGCGCAATGGATGTCGTACACAACGATATCTCATTATTGCGAGGCGTGGAAGGCGCAGCTACCGTGTTCTGCACTTGCGTGAGTGTGTCAAGGTTAGCGGCTTGACTTGACAACCGGTTATTTTTATCAAAATGTAACAGTGTATGATGTTTTTGTTTACACGAGCGACATCTCGTTCTACTGGAACAATTACTCGTTTTATGTTTTATGCTTAAGCAATTAATGCAAGCTTTGTTATCTTTTACGCTTTTAAAACGAGTAATTGGATTTAAATCATTAAAGGTGGGACACTTATAGTAATGGTCGTGCACTATATTACTGCACAGACACTTCTGTGAATTATTACTATTAGATTCCGAACATGTTACGTAAGATTGTGGATTAGGGACTGAGTTATTATTACTATTTCGCGATTTATTCAACCTTTGTTTGTTGTTGTTAGTGTTAGACGGGCCAGGTGAACCCAACTGCGTATTATGAAATATTCGACACTGATCTTTGATGAACGAAATAAAACTATCTAGTGTAGGTATTTTATTATTGCGTTCCGTCATCTCGAATGCGCGAATTGTATCAGTGTCAAACTTTTTTAAAGCGAGTTGAAGCAACATAAAGTCGGAAAGATCTTCTAATTTTAAGTTCCTAAGAGAATTAACCGCGGTAACAAAGTTATCTATAAACAGCTGGAAATTCGCGACAGACGCGGCACCGGACAGTTGAAGATTTAAAGCTTGATCAAAGTAGGTAGACGCTAGGACGCGAGCGTCTTGATATCTATCAAGTAGTGACTGAAATATGACCTGATAATTCTCAGCACTGGGTGTGACACCTGCAAATACGGACTGGGCCTTCGGTGACAGTTTACCTATTAAATAGTACAACCTGTCAGCATCTGTCAGAGAACCATTATCGTGCACCGTAGACTTAAAACTCGCATAGAATAACGGCCAATTTCGTATATCTCCGTCAAACGACATAATCTCGATTGGCGGTAATCTCGGTTTGCGGGCAACGGGCTCTGCCGAACATTTACCCTCCAATTGCGATTGTATACGCTTAATAATACAATAAAGATCTTCGAATGAGGTATACGCCTGATAGTTCGGTTTTTCATCAGGATTGATAGAAAGTAATCTTGCGTTATAATCGTCTAACAACTTATGAAAATCTGTTCGAATACTATCTACTGTTATACAATAACTGAGAAATGCTTCGCTATTGCTGTCAGACATAGATGCGGTTTTTGATCGTTCATTTATATGTTTTGAATGCGCTCAAATAAAATATTGCGTTTCGCTTCTAAGATTGTCATCTCTTTGTCTTCCGACACGCGTGACTTCTTTTGTTGTGACATGCTTACGTAAGTATAAGCTAATGAGACCGAAACAAAATAAGAATATCTAATGTATCTATTATTTTACCTAAGTAGGCTAAGTAGGCAACACCTTAGAGCCGAGGAATTAAAGTTGATTGAAATATGAGATTTATAATACAACTATGATAGTTCCAGAATTAATAATTTAATAAGTAGGTAGCTACATAAAAGTTTACCTACTGATGCGGGCGGAAATAACCATGTGACGGTTATGTGAATATATTAGGAGTATAGCTAGGTGCTATAACTGCCTAGGTATAGCGGTATAACGTATAAAAACGTAAATGAATCCGACTCGTATGGATCAAAAAAATGGTTCGGCTTTACACCGAAACCGTAGGGTTCTAGGCGACTTGGAGCAGGTAAATGGACTGTATTAGGGCGAGTTCTGGGTCGCCTAGAAAGGAATAAGGTAAGAGGAGAGGGATACGGGAGGAGGTGATTGAGTGGGTATAGGATATTTCAAGGATGGAGGGCACCTACCTTATACAACCTTCTTCGTTTCCGTAGGGCAGTCTCCTGGTGGTTTCGTGATGCAACTGCTTGTTTTCACTTCAATTCACCATTCGCGAGCGGGTTTTCCTTGGTGGAAGCGGTAATAAATCACATACAACGGTGCGGCGCGGTACGGTATCGAGACGGCGTTCTCAGCGAGCGGAATGTTCTCGACTGTCACTCGCGTCGACAAATCGCGTCGACGAATCAGGCGAAGGCAGTGCCTCTTCCAGGGAGTGGGATAGAGCGGGACGGAAATATGGTATCGCTCGCACTAGACGTGGAACGATTGATCTTGATGCGATTCGTTATAGATAGGAAGGTAGATGGCGCTACCAGCCAAGATGGAGCGCAAGTCAGGTGTCATGATTTATGTAAAAATAATTAAAGCCTATCAATATTCAATAAATAAATAAATAACACATGTTTCTGGATGGGGTTGAGATAAAGATAAACTAGGATAAAAGATTAAAAGATAACTGTATTTTAGTACTATAAAAAAGGTGAATTAAAACTAATAGGATGAGAATGAGTCGCGCTCGGTATGATGACAAAATGCGTACTAAATTAATATACTAGGTAATAAATGATCGAGCGGTTCCTCGCGTTTGCGCAAGTATGCTGACTCGACTTTATACCTGACCTATTGTACGGTGATTGACCCGTACATGCTCCCGGGGGAGAGATGAGGTTAGTAGATCTTAAGATAAATGGAGGTGAAAGTAATTCTAGGATGAAGACAATGTAGTTAGACATTAAATATTAAATTATTACATGTCATTGGGTTAGTATAAAATTAATATAGATTGAGCTCAAAAGGTAAAAGATTAGGATAGTTCACAAAGAATCATAACGCAAGTCTGGCACAGAGAACACGCGAAACACTGGCGAGGAAGCTCTATCTTCCTTTTGCAAGCACTCACTAGATTGCACTACTAGTTTGGGATCACGTTTCACTGGTTTACTAAAATGCCCTTTTTCCCTAGCCTCACACACATTCACAACACATTCCGTAACGCAGCTAGGGGTCGGCAGTGCGACCGCTGTGGTTGTTGCGGGCGCTACCGGCGGCGCCGTCTCCACGGTAGTCGCTGCGCCAGTTGTTTGTTGGGTTCTGTGCCTCCACTTCCTCCAGCAATAGACTATAGCAGCCAACAGGATTCCAAATAACAGAGTGTAAGTAACAGCGTAGTGGTGGACGTCATGGTATGACAGTTTGTCGCTCAAGGGTTCGCTCTGTTTCATGATCTCAATATCTTTCTTAATAGCCTCAAATTGTTGTAAGTTTTCGGTGTTGTTAGGATCTATTTCATTTATTGATTCAGGTATAGAGATGTTGAAGATATGGTTTATGGGAGATATCTTCGGCGCATCAACTTTAAAAGCTGTTCTGATCTGGTTAGACATCCTTCTACTGGAATATACAAGGGAGCTTTCTGTCTTTATAAGACAACCTTCTCCAACGCGTAACAGACCAGCGGCCGACAGCTTCAGGGTGGTTATCTGCTCCTCACAGAAAAGTTTCATACGGCATTCATTGCAACAAAAGTAAAAGTATTCGTTCTCCGAGGACAGCTCCTTCCAGTCATTCTCACAAGGTGAAGTAACGGTTTTGCAAGTCCTTTTACCTGGATTCTTTTCACATAGGCTATGATCGTCTTGCATAGAATGGATAGGTTTTCTAATGTGGCACATTATCATATCTGGGTTCGGTCTCAGACATGACTGCAGTTCCGTTTCCGAGATGGTAACATACGAATCCTTTCTAACGTTGATGGCAGCGAACCTTGAGATAGTCTCAACGTGTATCATTTTGTCGTTCGAGATGCGTGGGATCGAGATAAGATTGAAGATTTCGTAAAGGTCTCGTTCAATCAGAGGTATTCTTATTTCTATTATCAGGTATCTTTTAGCATAGTTGGCTCGCACTTTCAGTAAGCTGTACAGGTCGATTAAACGAAAGTTGTCGACAGGAACAGCCAGATCTTGGGGTATTTGAGCGGATATTGTGCTTAATTCGGATCGCAACTGCTTTGGGGATAACAAATGAAAGTCCAATTTGCCATTGTAAATATCTGTCACAGTATCCAGGATCGAATCTTGTATTCTCCGAAGACTATACAGCAAGTTGGTAGCAGTAAATGCCGAGGTTAAAAAATCTGTAGTGATTGATATATTTTGTACCTTTTGGGTGAGGTCAATGGTCGATTGTTCGAGGTTCAAAATCCTTTGATTTATCAGTTTATGCTGCTTGCTAATAGTGTTTTCCATCCTTTTTATGAGATTTAATTCCGCTTCCACAACCGAGGTTTGGTTTTTCCACAGGTTAAACAAATGGTTTTCATTTTGTTTTAGGAGATCGATGTCCTTCTCATATTTCTCGGCAAATCGCTGATCAAGCACTCCAAACAAACTATTAGCAACATAGCCTACTCCGTCAATCAGGCCGCGCCGCTGCCGCCTCTCTCCAATTACAAATGAGTCATTCATAGTAACAATATTATTATATCGTTTTAATTCGTCGAACTCGTGCCCGAGTTGTAACATAATACTGTCGCAAGGTGTTTGTGATCTGATAGCGGCGCATATTGTTTCAAGATAATTTATATACTTTGCAAGTGCCGATATGCCTTCTTTATAGGGATAAGTATCATAATAAACAATTAAGCGCCAATCGTCTCTAATAAGATGCATGTTGGATATTTTGTCAAAATATACGCTATTGTTTTTTAGCGGGGTGAAGTTGTAGGATGTTTCGGCAGGTGCAAGTATTGACAGAAAGAAGAGGGTCAGGGATAAGACAACAGCTGACAAAGACATGCTGTTAGCTTTTTTACTTTTAGGCACCTTGTCATCCATTTTCTTACTATCAGGTTTTTCATCATTTTTCTTGGTTG
This sequence comes from Euclidia mi, assembly GCA_944739405.2. NCBI lineage: Eukaryota > Metazoa > Arthropoda > Insecta > Lepidoptera > Erebidae > Euclidia > Euclidia mi. The sequence continues at coordinate 4,463,582 of OX123205.2, read as the reverse complement.
GCAAAAGAGATAGCTTGACAACTGGACGTTTCAGGATACCATTCTTGGTTTTAAGCGTAACGACTCTCACACGCCCGTCGCTGCCAGGATGAAGCTCTATTACGCGACCCATGGCCCATTTTCCTGGTGGGAGGTTTTCATCCTTTATGACAACTATGTCGTCGAGATCGAGATCCTTTTGAGGTTGTTTCCACTTCGCTCTTATGGATAGTTGGGAGAGATATTCATTCTTCCACTTTGCCCAAATATCTTGGTAGATTTTCTGGGTTAAATGCCAACGAGTTCTGAGGTCACGTTCGGTTTCGAAGATCGTCAAGTTGGGCCCGCTTGCTAAAAAGTGAGCCGGGGTCAAAAAGTCAATGTCTTCGGGATCTTCTGTCAACGGACAGAGTGGCCTGGAGTTCAAACAAGCTTCTAGTTGGGATAGCAAGGTGCTGTATTCTTCGTAGGTGAGCTTTTGCTCACCAACGACACGTTTCAGATGATGTTTTAAGCTTTTCACAGCAGCTTCCCAAAGACCGCCAGCCGACGGCCACGAGGGTGCATTGAAATGCCATTCTATATTCATTTCAGAGGCCGTGTACACAATTTCCGGGGTCGATAGAATTTCTGATATTTCAGCGAATTCTTGTGTTAGAATCTTATTGGCGCCTACGAAGTTAGTTCCCTGGTCGCTGTAGATGTGTCCAGGAACTCCTCTTCTTGCTGCCATTCTTCTAAGTGCGGCAATGAAAGCAGACGCTGAAAGGTCCGAAACAAGTTCTAAATGTAGGGCTTTGGTGACCATACAGACAAAAACTGCAACGTAGCCCTTGGTCGTTTTGACGCCACGTCCTTTATTTGTCTTAACTAATACGAAACCGGTATAGTCTATCCCGGTGTGGTAGAAGGGTCGATTAGGGATCAAACGGGCGGGAGGTAAGTCACCCATCAGTTGATGTTGGAGCATAGGATTATGCCTTTTGCATTTTACACACATCCTCAATCGCTTTTTTGTAGCTCTGTTCCCTCCAAGTATCCAGTATTTCTGTCTTATAAATCCTGTGGTCATTTTCGCACCACCGTGAAATACAAGTTCGTGCGATTCGTCAATTATGAGATCTGCCAATTTCGATTGATTCGGGACGATAATGGGATGTTTCATGTCAGGATGTATGTTTGAATGCTTTAATCGACCGCCGACGCGAAGTATTCCGCTTGAATCTAATATCGGATTGAGATTCAAGATCTGGCTTTTGCTATGTAGGGGTTCACCATTCTTGAGCAGGGATAGCTCTTTAGCAAAATATTCAAATTGGACATGTTTAATTATCATTTCCTTCGCTATTTTTAGATTTTGCAGAGTTAGGTAAGGTTCACGCCTTCGTTTATAAACAACGATATCAACAAATTTGTTTATGTAGGCTAAAACTCGTATTACATTTTTATATGTGCTGTACTTATTTAATAACAATCTAATTATAGAATTGTCAGGCATTGTAATAGCGGTGTTAGCTAGATGTTTTATTTTGAGGTCCTCATCTGTTCTGTAATTAGGGATTTCTTTATCTTCTTCGGGGTTATATCGTGGCAGCCAATCGGGTCCTTGCCACCAAAGAGAATGTTTAGCCAACTGTGTGACCGTCAAACTCCGGGTAGCGCAATCCGCGGGATTTTCTTTCGATTTAACATATCGCCACCTGTCTTTAGGGATTACATCGCATATCTGTCTTACTCGATTGGCTACAAAGGGCTTCCATTTCTCTGGTTGTCCGTTAATCCATCCTAGTACTGCCATGGAATCAATCCAGCCGAAAGTATGCACTTGGAAGTTAGTTAGGGATGAGATAACCTTTGCTAGGAGTTTCACTAACAAAAGAGCGCCGCAAAGTTCCAAACGGGGTATGGAATGATTCCTTTTCAGGGGTATAACTCTAGACTTAGCGGCAACAAGGGTCACATGAGTGGTATTGTGTCTTCGAATTTTACAGTACACAACACACGCATAGGCTTTGTTACTAGCGTCGCAAAATCCATGCAGTTCTAGGATATCGTTTTCTTGAGATTGGATCCATCGAGGTATTTTAAATTGGGATATATAAGGAAGTTCAGCATTTATCTTGGTCCAATCTGAGGCGATATCTTGAGGAATGGGTTGGTCCCATCCTAGGTCTGATTTCCAGGATTCTTGGAACAAAATCTTGAGTTTTATTGTGACTGGTGATAGCCAGCCTAAGGGGTCAAAGATCTTAGATATATTAGACAGGAATTTTCTTTTAGTAGGGATTGTTTCAGAGGTAAAATCAAAGGGTTGAAAGAAAAAGATGTCACTTGTGGGGTCCCAGCGAAGCCCTAATGTTTTTGTAGACTCCGGCTGTTTAAAATCAAAATCTTGACTTTTAGAATCATTGTGGTTATCCGAGATTTCAGGTAAGTTAGAACGCCACTTTCTGAGATTAAGTCCACCTGACTTAAGAAGATTTATCATCTCTGCCTTGAGCTGCCTCGCAGCAACCTCCGAGTGACAGCCATGGATCAAATCATCCATATAAAAGGAATTCTCTAAGATTTGAGTTGCACAGCTGTCGGGATAGAACGGTTTTTCATCTTGAGCTAGTTGCCTTAGTGTCATCATGGCCAAAAAGGGTGCAGCTTTAGTGCCATAAGTGACGGTGGCTAGCTGGAATTCTTGTAGAGGTTGAGATTGATGACTTCTCCAAATAATTTTGTGGAACTTTTGGTGATCAGGATGTAGCCAAATATTTCGAAACATTTTCTCAATATCTGCCGTGAAAGCGTATCGAAACTGCCTCCACTTTAGGATAAGGGTTTGAAGGTCTTGTTGTAAGTTCGGCCCTCTGCACATAAGATCGTTGAGACTGTATCCGCTAGAAGTTTTTGCAGAGGCGTTAAAAACAACACGCAGTTTCGTAGTCGATGACTCAGCTCGCTGAACACAATGGTGCGACAGGTAACAGTTCGTTTTTACGTCAGTATGTGACGTAACGGGGATCATATGACCGAGCTCAATGTACTCCGATATAAACAATTTATAGTCACGTGCCAAATCGGGTTGCTTTTTCAACTTCTTCTCTATTTGAAAAAATTGTGCCATAGATTTTGTTCTAGACTCGCCTAATTTAGCCTCAAAATTTTCTTTAAAAGGTAGTTTGATAACGTAGCTGCCATCCTCACGTCTAGAGGTTGTAGATTGAAACAAGTCAATGCATTTTTGGTCTTCTTCGGATATTGCTAGGGGTTCGTGAATATCCTCCATCTCCCAAAACTGCTGAATATCTTCGATGTTATTCAAAACGACATTGCACTGGAAGGCCTGGCAATTACCGCTAAGGATCCATCCCAGCTGAGTTTGCTGAGCGATGGGTAACTTTCCTCCCGGGCGGCAAATACCATCCATTAAGATAGCGGAGTAAATGTCAGCACCAAATAGGATGTCAATAGGCTTGCTTTTGTAAAATTCGGGATCAGCTAACTTAATTTGATTTAGGGCAGGCCATTCCGGCTTAGGTAAATTATAACTAGGTAGATTGTTAACAAGCCTGTTCATAATAAATACATCCGTTTCGAATGTAAAATCAGTTATTAACGAGCAACATCTAATGTGCATCATGCCTTTACAACTATTTTCTTTATTACCAATTCCAGAGATATAACCGTTACATTTCTGTCGAGGTAACTTCAACAACTGAGCTGCGCTTTCTCTTATGATTGAGGTTTGAGAGCCTTGGTCTAAAAGGACTCTCATCCTGTGGGATGATCCGTCAGCCGCTTGTACGTTGACGATCGCAGTAGCAAGCAAAATTTGCGAAGGATGATTTTGTAGGGACGTGACAGTGTTACTTTCTTGTTGCTGGGATGAACATTTCGTAACGACGTTAGCATTCGACCCAGATCGAGATGCATCCGAAGCCGTCATTCTTGATACAAAAGATTCATGTAACAGAGTGTTATGATCTTTGTTGCATTCCTTGCACTTTACCTCAGACAGACATTTTTTACCTTCATGATAATGTAGACAGTTGACACAAAGGTTCAAATTAGCAACTGCATTTCTTCGTGCATAAGGTTGCATTTTCAATAATTTTTGGCACGTATGAATACGGTGATCATTCGTATTACAAATTGGACACAGCTTGCGTTTTTCGTGACCGATGTTATTGGACTTTGACGATTGCGAAATGACCTGATTTGTAGAATACGTACCTTTGTGCATGTTATAATTACGTTTAAATTTATTATTAGAATATTTAGAAGATGAAGATTGATTTTGAATATTATTATCACGGGATGAAGATGCTTTCTGCATAGAATTTTCTACTTTCTTACGCGAAGATTCCAGCGTCATAAACTTCGTTTCTAAGAAACGGAGAAAATCATCCAACACGGGCAGGTCTCTCGGAGATTTTAGAGATTGAAGATAATCGTCAAAGGTGTCTGGGTCAAGTTTTTGAGATAATATACATACGAGGAAGGGGTCCCACGAGGAAACATCGACTCCTAGGTTTTTGATGGCATTTACGCTCTCGTATGTAGTATCATGGATGCGTTTCAGATGATTAGATGATTGTTGTTGATTTACAGGGATATTCATGAGATTATTGAAGTGAGATGTAAAGATCACTCGCTTATTGTTGTAGCGATGGTTGAGGATATTCCAACAAACATGATAATTATCAGAGCTAATGGGAAGATGCTGAATCAATTTCTCGGGCTCGCCTCTAATCTTACTTTTAAGGAACTGCATTTTTTGCGCATTTGATAAAGATGGATTGTTATGCACCGTTTCCGTAAAAAGATCCTTAAACGAAACCCATTTATTATAATTTCCGTCAAAAGTGGCAATCCCAATTTTAGGGGTAGACTTTTCAATATGAGCAACGGACCACATCTTCTTATTAATATCTCTCTTAATCTTATTATAATGTTTCTCGTAGTGAGTAAATTGCTCTTCGTTCTGACTGTTTGAACCACCTAATTCATTGTCTAGTTTCCAATGTAAGGAATCTATAGCAGTCCAACGTACTTCTAACGTCTTTAAGATGTCTTCAAACTCCCACTTTTCCGAAACAAGATCGAGGTCGATATTTGACGCAGTTCTCAAAAACGCCTTGAAGTTGGTAGCTTGTTGCCTAAAGAGATCATCGGATTTGGTTGAGGTCGAGGTTTCACTAATCGTGACGTTCTGAGATGAGAGGGTTGGGGTTTGAGACTTAGAAGGTGCTACAAAAGTAGGAGGTTTCAACTCAGTAGGGGTATGCGGCCTACTAGGCTTGTAGTTTTCGATAGCAGTTTTAATATTACTATACTTCTGCTTAAGCAAATCGTATTGATTTGTACTAAAATACGAATGGGATTGATCACCAAAAGATAAAAGATTCATGTGATTGTTGTGAAACTCTGTAAAGTATTGTTCAAGAGTATCCAATCTACGACGTAAATAGTCTGACGTCTTTCTATCCGCTGCATCTTTCTTGAAGTTAGCGTAGAGCCTATCTACGGCTTCAATGAGTTGCTGTTGAGTAGCTAAAATGTCTTCCATTTTCGCCATTATTAAGATTATAAAAGAGACCTTACTTGAGATATAAGACTCCTCCGGGATAAAAGGTGATGCAGCTACTTTCTTCTTACCAGGGCTGCCAGAATATACGTAGGGTAACCTTGCGTTTCTGGGATAACGCGAAGCAAGCACGAGGTGAGGTGATGTGGCGCTCTGTCTTGCGCCGGGGTCAGATGATACGACAGTGGCACCTTTCCGGGATGCCGCGGTCAATTAGGGTCAACGAGATGTGAACTAAGTACACACACGCGGTTACACGTACACGAACTGTAGTCCAAAGTGCGGTTCTTACGTTTCGCGAGACACGTACCTACACAGCACAGTTTATAAGCACACGCGTAAGGGTCCCGACGCAACGCAACCTTGTCGAAGGACCAATGGTTCTGGATGGGGTTGAGATAAAGATAAACTAGGATAAAAGATTAAAAGATAACTGTATTTTAGTACTATAAAAAAGGTGAATTAAAACTAATAGGATGAGAATGAGTCGCGCTCGGTATGATGACAAAATGCGTACTAAATTAATATACTAGGTAATAAATGATCGAGCGGTTCCTCGCGTTTGCGCAAGTATGCTGACTCGACTTTATACCTGACCTATTGTACGGTGATTGACCCGTACAACACATAAAGAGAAATAACAAAAATTAATAATGCTTTAACCTTAAGCTTCGCTGAACTCCTCGATATCCGGATCTACATCTGGTGTGTTTGTACTTGTTTGCAATTATTGTAATTTATGATTGAAGTCATGGCAAGTATTATCAATTTAATGGAGAATACTAATAAAATCTGTTTTTTTTTCCTGACTTATAGGAACTTGACCATTATAGCATTTCTCGGGATTCAAAGAATCACTTGATTTGCCCCTTCGACAGAAAGAAATGTCCTTAAACTCGGCCAAATTATCTAATTTTATTTTGAACTGAACAATACCTGTTTCACGTTCACCACAAGTTTCTTCATGATTACTGCGTCTTTAGTCTTTTTATGAGCCAGGCTGCGGCTTATGATCTTTTGGAGAACTTTGGAGAATGTAGGTATGGTATGTAGAAATGATATTCTTGACTCCAGGATTCAGAATAATTTATTTATAATTTAGTGCTGTTTATATACAAAATGTACAACTAGGCTGAGCCAATCAAAATGCAGATAAATAGAAATGTAAAATGATCAAAACAATCAACCAATTAATTTAAAGTACAATCGGCCAATGTGATTGCAGTTTTATCTCGTTTCTTCACGTTATGTAGGTATGAATTCAATGGTGCTTGTAGTGAGGCGGCGTTGGGAATGTGATCGCGGTAGAAATTTAACATTCCTAGGAATCTCCGTAGTTCTTCTATTGTCTTGGGTTTGGGGTACTCAGTGATAGCTTTGATCTTCTGTTCGGGAGGCTTGATACCATCTTTTGATACATGATAACCGAGGAACTGAACTTCGGACTTGCCTAGGTTGCATTTAGCGGGGTTGATGGTGATACCATGTTCTTCTAATCTCTTCAGGACGGTGTGGAGGTGTTCTCGATGCTGGGTCTCGTGTTCCGAAGCGATTAGTATATCATCTATGAATGGATATACGAAATCTAGTCCTCGCAGTACTTCGTGAATGTAACGTTGAAACGTTTGTCCTGCGTTCTTCAAACCGGGACACATTCGCGGGAATTCAAATAAACCCATTGGTGTGATAATAGCGGTTTTCTCGATGTCCTCTTCTCTTATGCTCAGTTGTTGGTAGGCTCGGTTGAGGTCTATTGTTGAGAAGATAGTCTTGCCTGAGAGATGATGTGTGAAATCTTTGACGCGTGGAACGGGATAGCGATCGGGTTTTGTGATAGCGTTGAGTCGCCGATAGTCTCCGCAGACTCGAATGTCACCATTCTTCTTCGGGACGATGTGAAGCGGTGATGACCATGGGCTCTTGCTTGGCCTGCATAACCCTTGTTCAATCATATTTTCAAACTCTTTCTTCACGATTTCATATCGGTGCGGTGGTATGGGGCGAGCGCGGCTATGTATTGGTGGGCCTTCTGTTTCAATGTAGTGTTGCACGTTGATAGAAGAGCTTAACTGCATTGAAGTGAGACGTGTGATGCCGGGATATTGCGCTAAAATGTCGTGATACGACTGTGACTTGTCGATGGTGTACACTGTAGGCATGTTTGAAATGCGAACTGGGGCGTTGTGTAGAATTCGGGCTAAGAATGGGTATTTTTTAACACAGATCAGTGGAAGCGATTAATTCATCCAGTCTTAGCCCAAGACAAAGGATCTAACACATGGGCCAAGTTTCTTGGCGCTAAGAATTAAACAACTTACTTACCAAATATCTCCTGGTGATGTTCTTGAGTGGAGTCCTGGAGGCAAGTTAGACACACACGAGACTAAAATTGGCCAATATTAGCAAGTGAATTATCTTTACTTTACCAGACTCCACGCAGCGTCTTCAATCAGCAAATTCTTCCGGCACCAACCACGTGCATCGGATTCACTCAAGTTTTACAATGTTCGTTAAAATGCTATTTTTATCACAATTAACCGGTGCCAGTTATTGATCAAGGAAGTGGCAATCAAACGGGTTCTAAATACAAGATCAAAACGCTCACAACACGAAATCTATCCAGAGCAGATTTTTTTCGCTGACCGCGGGAAACGACAAAGAAAGAAAAAAAAAAGGTTGACAGTTCAGTGTGACCATTGTCAGAAATTTTCAATAGACTAAACAAAATGTTACTCAATCGATCTAATCGATTTGACTTATAATAAAAACTAATTCTATTTCAAACATCCACCCGCCCCGGACCGGCCTACCGGTCCGCTAATCGGTTGGTAGACGCGACAATGTTGCAACCGCTCTCCTCAGAATCGAACCGTCCACCAAGACCTCAGCAAATCGGGGAACTCCATCAGCCCCAGTTACCAAATGAAGGATGCGCCCCCTGCGCCATCTGAGTGGCGGAAGGTTAGCCTCCTTGATCAAAACGAGGTCACCAATCTTGGGTGGATCGGTCTTGTCGGTCCACTTAACGCGTTGCTGGAGTATGTGCAAATATTCCAAGTTCCAGCGTTTCCAAAAGCTCTGAGTAATCTGGCGTACCAATTCAAAACGCGAGAGGCGACCAGTTCTCGTATCAATATAGGGGTACTCAGGCAAGGCGACAAGTGGGCGACCAATCAAAAAATGGCCCGGCGTAAGGGCCTCCAAATCATTCGGATCTGAGGAGATCGGGCACAATGGCCGAGAGTTCAAAACGGCCTCAATCTTACAAAACACAGTTGCGAGTTCCTCAAATGTAAGGACAGATTCACCGATTGTCCTGCGCAAGTGTGTTTTGGCCGATTTTACAGCGGCTTCAAATATACCACCCCAGTGTGGACAATTTGGTGGGGAAAACAACCAATTTATCCCACGTCGGGCAAGCCTATCACCTATATCAGCCTTGTTGGTTTCAAGAAAATTAACAACATCATTCAAATAATTATAGGTGCCCTTGAAGTTAGTGCCGCAGTCAGAACGGATCAAGGAAGGCATCCCTCTGCGGGATACAAATCTGTCAAATGTGGCTACAAACGCCTCGGTCGTAAGCGAGGAGACCAGTTCTAGGTGTACGGCCTTTGTGGAGAGACAAACAAAAACACACAAGTAGGCCTTAACAGTCTTGCTGTTTCGAAGTGTCGACGTTTTCACCAAAAAAGGACCAGCGAAGTCCATGCCAACACCGTCAAACGTCCTGCTTTCAGTTACGCGATCTGCCGGTAAGTCCCCCATCAAGGGCTGCATGGTAGAAGCCTTGAGCTTATAGCAAGGGATGCAGCGAAAGACTACACTCCGAATAATTCTTCGGGCAGACAAAATCCAAAACTCGCGTTGCAAAATGGCCAACAAGGCATTACAACCAGCATGCGAATTTTTAAGGTGACGGTCAGTTACCAACAAGCGTACCAAATGACCGTCCTTAGGTAACAAAAGGGGGTGACGTGCTCCGTAAGGGAGGTTGGCGTTCTTGAGACGCCCTCCAACGCGCAAGAGACCCGTATCGTCCAAAAAGGGGTTCAATTTAGAGACAGCTCCCGACAATTTCGATTTCCCCGACTTGAGGATAGCAATCTCCCTTTCAAAATGCGCCAATTGCACAGAACGAACCCAAAAGGTGAGGGACTCCTGTCGTTCCTGTGGTGAGAGAAACGGTGTCAGTCGTTTCTGTTGTGGGTGCCTAAAGTTAAAAACAAAACGCTTTATCCAAGCAGTAACACCTAACAACTTGTCGAGGGAGCTGTAACGATTCAACAGGAAATCGGGGTCGAAGGCGCATTCTACCTTCTCAAGAGCGAGTGTTCGTAGACCCGGCAAATCAGAAGTATTCAAAACTGGCGTTCGAGGCCAATCAATTTCTGGTCGACTCAACCATTCTGGACCCCACCACAGCGAATGACCTATCAAACTAGGCGTCAAGCATCCGCGCGAGGCACAATCAGCGGGGTTGAGCTCACCTGGCACGTGTCTCCAAACAAGTTTGACTTCGGATTTCTGGATTTGGGAAACGCGATTAGCGACAAATACCTCCAAGGTGTGAACAGAAGCCTTCAACCAACAAAGTACAATTTGGCTGTCTGTCCAGGCGTAGGTCCCACTAATACAAATGCTTTTACCCAAAGTGTTAGACACGTGGTTCAATAAGCGTACAAGAAGGGCTGCTCCCGAGAGCTCCAATTTTGGAATGGTCAGAGATGTCCGAAGGGGTGCCACCTTGCTCTTTGCCATGATCAGGGAAACCCTCACCTGACCTGAGGCACTAACTGTGCGCAAGTACACCACGGCGGCGTGACCACGTTCCGAGGCGTCACAAAACCCGTGAAGGGAGGCCTTGTACTTCCCGGGAGGAAGGATGGGACGAGGCAAGGAGATCTCGTTGACGGCAGAAAGTGAGGATACAAAAGAGGTCCATTCCTCAACAAGAGTGCCGTGCAGAGGTTCGTCCCAGGTCAATCCTGCTGTCCAAAGCTTCTGCAAGAAGCATTTTGCCCAAAATATAATTGGACAGATCCAACCGTTCGGATCAAAGGTTCTGGCGACAGTAGACAATACGAGACGTTTAGTCCAAGAACACGGCAATTTCAAGTCTACGTTATATGTAAAGATGTCTTGGACTGGTCTGTACTGAACGCCGAGAACAGCCATCATGGCGGGGTTGTCAACAATCTCAAACAAATGTGGATCCTGCTGATGATCCTCTGGCAAGCCTTTCAAAAGCGCTGGTGAGTTGGAAATCCATTTGCGCAACTCATAACCAGCGGAGGCCAAAATACCTATCAATTCGTCCCGCAGGAGGATCGCCTCGTCCGCTGATGAGGCGCCCGAGCAAATGTCATCGACGTAAATATCGTCCTTCAAGATGGCGGAGGCTCGTGGGAAACGTAGGCCTTCGCGGTCTGCGAGCTCCCAAAGAGAACGTATTGCCAAGTAGGGGCTTGACCTTAACCCGTACGTATTAGTATTGAGCTCGTAGACGACCATGGGATCGCGAGGAGACTCTCTCCAAAGGATCAGCTGGAAGCGACGGTCATCAGGGTGGATAATCGTCTGCCTGAACATCATTTTTATGTCGGCCACAAAGACAACCTGATGTCGTCGGAAGCTGGTGATGACGTCACAAAGGTCCTTGACCAACTTGGGACCAGAATGCAAGCACTGGTTCAAGGATACGCCTGTTGAAGTCTGCGCAGAACCATCAAACACTGTGCGCAGCTTGCCAGTCGATGGCTTCAATACCGCATGATGCGGGAGAAAGTAATGCTCCACCGAACGCCAATCCAAATTTGACACAGACATGTGTCCCAACTGTTCATATTCCCTCATGAACTCAATGTACTTCTGTCTGAGCTCCGGATCACGACCCATGCGGCGCTCCATGGCCAACAACCTCTTTTTGGCTAAAGGTCGTGACTCACCAAGCGGAGGCCGAACAGACAGGAAGGGAAGCCTCGTAATAATCCGACCAGAACGGAGTCGACCAGTGTTGTTCTGGAAGAACAGCTCGCACTCCTCATGTTCTGGATTCAAACGGGCAGCTTGAGGGGGCTCCTCTACCTCCCAAAACCTCTGAACCGCATCAGAGAGAGCAGAGCCTACAGCCAACAAATTATCAAGTTCGGGTGGAGGGGGGTCCCGAGGTACAGGTCCCATCAAAGCAAATCCAAATATGGTCGGGATGGCAGTCAAACTATTTGGCACCAAGACCCGTTTCCCACCAATCAAAATTCCACCGAGGACATCAGAGCCAATCAACAAGTCGATTAGTCCCGGTGTGTCAAATTTGGGGTCTGCCAGTTCCAATCCCGATGTCAAATTCACCACAGCAGCAGGTAGCTGCTTCTGTGGGTGCATACCCAAAATATTCTTCAGCACAATAGCCGAGGTTTTAATCCTCGGGTGTGAAGATTCAACAGGGCCAAACAAAACCTTAACTTGCCCTTCAACATTAGAGGCTACGTCCCCTATACCCCGTATACAATTTGGAAAAGAGCCCATATTTAATTTAACCTGCCCTACCAAATAAGTGGAAACAATGCAACCTTGTGAACCTGTGTCCAATATAGCACGGACAACAACAGAGGTCCCCGTGGGTCCCCAGACCCTAACAGCAACCGTTGGTAGGATAACGGTCTCAATGGGGGAGGTTGGCGTTATAGGGCAGGGGTCAATGACCTATTGTTGCCTGGGCGGCGACCGTTGGCCAGGACCTGGCAAGTCAAAATGAGGGTGCGGCTTGAAGTCCTCAAAGGCGCGATGACTCGATCCGCGCGCCATCTGTGGGGGGTCATAGTGACGCACCCGCCCAAAACGAGGTGGGCGCGAGTCAAGGCGGGGACGCTCCGCCAAAGGAGGGGAATACCTGGGGCAGCAGTCATGGTGCTGGTGACGCTGAACAGCACATTCAGGTGCGCGAGAGAGAGGAGGCGTGCGCACGCTACGGTTCTCCAAGCGGGGCGAGTGGCGATCAATTGAGCGAGGCGACTCTCGGCTACGCGCCGGTGAGCCTCGGCTGCCACCTTCAAAACACCCGCCCGTGCGCGGCGTCGGCTGGTTGGACAAGCGGCCTACCTCTCTGGCATTCATGCAGAGAATGTCCAAATGCTGTCCTCCACAGTGAGGACAGGGGCGAGAGTTTGGGCAATCTCGCTGGTAGTGGGACCCCAAACAAGAGAAGCAAAGGCGGCGGGCATTCGCGATGCGCCTACGAGAGGCGACATGTAGGTCCAAGAATGCCCTACAACTGGCCGTTCTGTGCCCCGTGACCTTGCAGTAGGAGCACTCCGCTGGGCTCTGCGTGACTGCAAAGCGAGGAGGGCGCCGGTCAACACTGGCTCGGGTGTGAACGCGAGCCTGCTCCTTAACCTTGGGCGGCTGCGACTTAGCCGGCGTGTCACCACCGGAGTTGTCCAAGACCCGGCACTCATCCTCCAGGAACTTCTCCAGGTCAGCAAAGGGGGGCAGATGGGTCGCGCTATCCCCACCAAAGCGCTGTTCAAAACGCGACCTCAGGTCGGCAGGCAGCTTTTTCAGTACAATGTGCACCAATAGATAAGACCATTGGTCTACGGGCAGGTCAAGGCACTTAAGTGCGTTGATGGCCACCAAAAGCGGGTTCAAAAGTTGGGTGCGCAACCCAGAGACCCGGGTGAGCGTCGGCAAACCCAAAATCTGCTCGATGTGCGTGTCGGCGAGGCCACGCTTATTATGGTACCTACGGGTGATTAGGTCCCGAGCCGTCTGGTACGCCTCGTCAGACACGGGCAGATGCTGGATGAGGCCCTTAGCCTCCCCATCCAGAACCGACATTAGATAGGCCAACTTTTGTGCCGGCCGAAGGTCAGCCCTATCATTCACCAGGCTGTCGAACAAGTTAATGAAGCCCAGGTAGCTTCCTAGGCAGCCATCAAAATGGGGGAGGTCCAAAGTAGGGAGCCTACTCACCAGCCCCGGTGCTGACCTAGGAAGCTCCTGCTTCAGGCCGGGTTGCCCTTCCCTATCGGCAACTAGTTGTCTCGCAGTATTGGAGACAGCATCATACAGGTCTAAGACCTGGGCATAGTCTTCGCTGACCTTATTTCGCTGGTCAGCGGTGAAATCATTGATTGACACTTCAAGGCAGCAAGTGCTGAAAGTGCGGAATTGCTGTTCCACACTTGCCAGGCGATCGTCAATCCGCTCGTACCTTTGAAGTAGGGCCTGCTGGCGATCAGGCCGGTTCACTAAAGCACTGGCTGAGGCAAACCAGCGCAAATCTGATGCAATAGCACCAGCAGCCGCACGCAAGTCCTTGATAGCTGACATAATCAAAATTTCAAAAGAGCCCGGACAAGCGTTAAACAATATTAACAATCAAACTTAATTTTTCTCAATTCTTTGAAACCAACAAGGTATTAGCCTGTTTATTGCAAGTGCAGGCAAGTGACAGGTATTTACTGCCCAACAAAATTAAAAGTTTCAGTATATTGAAACAAACAGAAAAGTTATCAAAGTTATAACTTATAACAAATTAATAAAGTTGAAACTTCAACTTAATTAGTTAATTATTTGCAACAGACAGACTAACTGTGTTATTTATGATATACAATATGAAGTAAGCACAGAATATGTGTTACCTAGCAATATTATCTATATTCTAACAAACAAAGTTTATTAATGTGACCCGCCCAAGTGGCAAGGTCAAGTTTGATTATTACAATGTTTATGAATAATTATGCAATAAACTAAATTTACTAAATTTATTGATACATACAGCTGTTATGTATCCAAACAAACTGACTTATTAATGCAACAACAAATTTAAGTTAGATTTTCCAACAATACAAATCAACAATTACTGATTGAGGTTATGTGACAATGTGTTTCAAATTATCTAGGTCAACTTATACAATTAAATATTATGTATTTTAGACAATAACTGACCTGACAAACACTACAATACTGTCTACAAGGTGATAAGATACAAGCTCATACCAATCTGAGTTTATACTCAGTAATGCAACAGCGGCTAAATTTCAACTACAGCTCTGCACCAAAAATTATGTGTAGAATTCGGGCTAAGAATGGGTATTTTTTAACACAGATCAGTGGAAGCGATTAATTCATCCAGTCTTAGCCCAAGACAAAGGATCTAACACATGGGCCAAGTTTCTTGGCGCTAAGAATTAAACAACTTACTTACCAAATATCTCCTGGTGATGTTCTTGAGTGGAGTCCTGGAGGCAAGTTAGACACACACGAGACTAAAATTGGCCAATATTAGCAAGTGAATTATCTTTACTTTACCAGACTCCACGCAGCGTCTTCAATCAGCAAATTCTTCCGGCACCAACCACGTGCATCGGATTCACTCAAGTTTTACAATGTTCGTTAAAATGCTATTTTTATCACAATTAACCGGTGCCAGTTATTGATCAAGGAAGTGGCAATCAAACGGGTTCTAAATACAAGATCAAAACGCTCACAACACGAAATCTATCCAGAGCAGATTTTTTTCGCTGACCGCGGGAAACGACAAAGAAAGAAAAAAAAAAGGTTGACAGTTCAGTGTGACCATTGTCAGAAATTTTCAATAGACTAAACAAAATGTTACTCAATCGATCTAATCGATTTGACTTATAATAAAAACTAATTCTATTTCAAACAGGCGTTGACCTTGAGATTCGTGACGCCGTCGATCAATCTCTTGTTTTTCAAATCGACGATAAGTTGGTGATGTTTGAGAAAGTCAGCGCCGAGTATAGGTCTTGAAACGTCGGCGACAATGAACTTCCATTTGTATGGGCGTCGTAGGTTGAAGTCGAGCGTTAATGTTTTCTCACCGTACGTAGCTATAGTTGTGTTGTTAGCCGCATATAGTTGGAACGATAGTGGCGTTGCGACTTGTCCTTTCTTTCTAGGTAGTACGGATATGTTCGCACCCGTGTCGACCAGGAAAGATATGTTGGAGTTACGATCTGTTATGTATAGGCGGTGTGAGTTTTCGTGAACGCCAGAGTCCGCCTCCGCTAACGTTCGGCCTAGTTTTCCGACTTCTTATTGAATGTACAAGGTGACGTGCAGCGTCGAGCTTGTTCTTTGAAACGTCGATGATAATAGCAGAAAGGTGATGATGATGAGTCTCGACTGCGTTGTTGCGATGGACTTCGGTTGTAAGACGGGTAGCGGTTGCGGCGGTAACCGTTGTATTGGCTGTGCGGTGGTCTTGATTTCAATTCGGCTATTTCTAATGATAACTTGCGTAGTTCGGTGACAAGGAATTGTAGGTCGGCTGTCTGAGTTGGTGGTGATGTCGGTGAGGTTATCGTTTGGACGGCTGAGATGTGAGGTGCAGCTGGTGGCGTCTGTTCCATCATTTTGTCGGCGAGTAACGCTAACTCTTCTAACGACGACTTAGTTGCGAAGGTCTCGCTGACGGCAAGCACAGAACGTATGTGTGGTGGAAGGTGGTTGGTCCACATGAGTCGCAGCGTACTGTCTGGAACTTTGTCTGTAGCGAGGTTTCTCATACGCCGGAGTAGTTGGGTCGGCTTCTGATCGCCGAGTTCCATCTCTGACAGCAGTTTTTGGAACTGGCGGCTGTCGGACTCCTCATAGGCAGATATGAGACGCTCTTTTATCGCCTTGTACAGGTCTTGCTCTGGTGGGTTGTATAGAAGGTCGGTGATCTGCTCGATGTCTTGGCGTTCCAGCTGTGCGATTACCATCTGAGCGAGCTGGGCTTGGCTTTTCTTCAGGTCGTTGGTGGCGGCTTCGAAACTGATAAACCACAGACGTGGTCGATCACGCCAGAATGGTGGGATACGCATGGTTAGCGATATGCCACCAATTTCAGTGACGGTGTTGATTAATGTAGAGTTGAATGAGCTGGCCGGGATAGAATTTTCTTGCTGTTGTGACATGTTGAGAGTTGTGGAGCAGGGATTTGTCGACTATGTTGGTACTATGGTTGAATGTAGGATGTTGCGGTTTTTCGGTGGCTTGATGGGCAGAGCTTTTCCGTTCTTGATTTGTACTTCTTCTTGTGTTCCGGAGAGGGTCACCACTTTGGAGAACTTTGGAGAATGTAGGTATGGTATGTAGAAATGATATTCTTGACTCCAGGATTCAGAATAATTTATTTATAATTTAGTGCTGTTTATATACAAAATGTACAACTAGGCTGAGCCAATCAAAATGCAGATAAATAGAAATGTAAAATGATCAAAACAATCAACCAATTAATTTAAAGTACAATCGGCCAATAATATTTGAGTTTAGTTTACGTAAGTAATCCGCCAGGTGGTTCATACGTCGCGCGAGCGTTTTCCCGCGCAAACGGGTACATACTTATACTGGTGGCATAAGCGCGGCGGCTCCATTTGCCGGTTACTAGTCGAGCGAAGACGTCGTGCGTTCGCGCGTCAGCGGGCACGGCGCGCGTCGACGCAATAATATTTGCAGAGCGAAGATTTCTTGAAATCGTCAGCGTGTGCATCTTTGAGTTCGCAAGAGAACTCTTCTTGTTTCTATTTAACATTGCAAAAGTCTATAAAACTGTTCTTTTCAGAACAACAACAAAAGTCCTTGAACAGTCCTTGTCAGGACTATTATCACTGTTTCTATTTAAACACTTAAGTCCTTTTCAGGGCTGTGTGTATCCATGTTTCTATTTACACATCACAAAAGTCACTGTAGGGACTGCTAGGTATAGGATAGCTACAATCTAATAGAGCTTTGGCATTCAATTATTGATGAAGAACAAAAACCGCATTTCGTCGGAAAATCATAATTGCCATTGAATGTCCAATTATTTTGCTGCATCTCTCCGCAGATCATTGAGGTGCTGCAGAACATTGCAGTTTCCTTTGCAAGGGCGCAACATCAACTTCAGAAGCCCACATAGTGCCGTAGTTTTAGAATTTTGTCCATATTTTGTCAACCTCTGTTTTCATGATCGTTCTAATGAGTAAAAAATTAAAAATTGGACCTTATGGTAGTCTTGGCTGCGGAGTCTCAAGTTGAAGGACTGGCTCTTATTTTGTAAAGACGAATTAAATGTATTTTTATGTTACTGAGGACGAAAAAACTACAACACATCGAAAAGACTACCTCCGTGGTCCAGTGGATAGCATATGCGACTGCTGATCGGGGGTCCCGGGTTCGATTCCCGGGTCGGGCAAAAATGTTACTAGGTTTTTCCGAATTCTCAGTAGCAGCTCTGGTGATGTGCCCAGTAACGGCAATAGGCTCGCCCCCTATTACGTGGGACCTAAAAATTTATGGCGGAATGTGGGTGTTATATTACACCTCTGCCTACCCCTTCGCGGATACAGGCGTGGGTCTATAAAAAATATATATTAAATAGCATTGTTACAGCCACGACAAAATCTTTTACCAACATAAAAAATATCATTCGTCGTCAACACATCGTATAAATCTCTCTGCTTGCATCAAATCCTATAAAAACCTCACGGTAGTAGGAGACAAAAGCTAAAACTCTTAACAAGAAGAGATAAATCCAATACCATCCGTATAATCCCAATCAGTTGAAAAATCAATATGTAGTGATGGCGAATTATCGATACTTTCAGTATGGATAGTGTCGATAAATCTGCATTTTTGAAACGCGTACCTACTGAGTCTTGATAATCAGAACCAATTTAAAGAAATTTTCGTCAGTAAATAGGTAATAAAATTTTAATTTGGAACCATAAACAAATAATCCATTCCCGGTTCTTTTTTGACTGAATGTATAAAATCCTTGCATTACTGACTGACTGACAGACACGATACAGCCGAAACTATTGAGCGCAAGTAGGTGAAATTTGGCATGTATGTTCCTTGAGGAGTGTAGGAGTAGTTTGTACAAATAAAAAGTATACAATGCCATATCGGGTAAAATTTATGTATTTGCAGACAAGCTCTCCATGTTCAAAAAAGTACTTTTAAGGTTAGTAGGATTAGTTTAAGTTTATTGCTAAAATTGTCTCTAAATGTCTTTTTTCTTCTCTTTTCTCATTGTGTTTTCCAATTTAGTTTTTAGTTACTTAATATTAAATTGTCTGTTTTTTATCTCTATACGTAAATTTTACCTATTGGGACTTACTGTGACACCTTAGAATGTTGATTACAATGTAACAAGTACTGGTTTTCATAAATAAATAAATAGTGACTATCGATAATCCTGATGTCTTTTTACACAAGACAAGTAAGAACATTAATATTAAGCTTGAAGAAATTTAATGTAATAGCTTCCCAAAATACATTGAATGGCAACGACACCAACCTTAGCGACATCTATCGAACATCGATGGATCTACGTAGAACGTTTAAAGACTTTGAAAGGCAAGCTATCAAAACATTTACAAGTTATTACTTTATAGACAAGCTATTTACTATGACTAGATTTATTGAAAATATGAAGAATATAGGCATTATCATAGCCATAGTCATAATCATGGATTTAGCATGCTCCCTGAAAGTTGTGAAATAATTACAACATATAATTAAATTTTTTTATTTATATAAAACATACAAACTTACGAAATTAAATATTTTTTATATTTTTTTTATTTATAGACTCACGCTTGTATCCCCGAAGGGGTAGGCAGAGGTGTTATATTACACCCACATTTCGCCATGAATGACCAAAATGGTCTCACGTAATAGGGGGCGAGCCTATTGCCGTTACCGGGCACATCACCAGACTCCGTGCTGCTACTGAGAATTCGGAAAAACCCAGTAACAATTTTGCCCGAACTAGGAATCGAACCCGGGACCTCCGATCCGCAGTCGCATACGCTATCCACTGGACCATGGAAGCAGTCAAATAAATAATTAAGATAGAGTATTATTATATAAACCAAAAACGAGCAAATTAGATACCTTTCTAAGCAGCAGCTGGTATGCCTCTCTTTCGAGATCAATGTAAAAAGCACGTCCAATTCTAAGGTTTGTCTCTTTGTACAAAACGGTCAATTTTGGAACGGTATCAGTCCAAAAAATAGGTCTGAACTTGAGATTCCCGTGTAGCAGTTGCAGTCAGTTAATCTCTTCCCTATATTATCACTACAGCATCTATACACTACATCTGCCAAGTTACCATTGATAATTACTATTACCAAACTATCGATAAACAAATGACAGACGCCTACCGAGGCGCATCACTATCAATATGGCGTCGATCCGTTGCTCGTTTCCCCCTCAAATTTTTACTGCAGCCAATTAAAACAAAAACACTAAGGGACAGAGACGGATTTAATTGGTATTTGACGTCATTCGGTTTCATTGCAACGTACGATCGCATGCGGTTCCGCTGCAACGTTTTGAACGAAATGTGTTATCAATTTCGCTTGAAAATATTCTATATATTATCAGCTATTTTTAGGTAGTAGAGCCTTGCTGATTTCAGCATGAATGGGCCGGCTCGACCGGGAAAATACAACCCTCTCACAGAAAATCGACGTAAAGTAACTGTACGGTATAACCGTACAATTCTGTTTGTCAGCAATATTACGCCGCGCCGCGTGCATTACATATTAAGTAAAAACCTAAGTTAGTTCGCGTTCGAACATCGTCGCGTGTACTCATTTTCTATCATTTTATCATAAGCAATTATTAATCATCTTGTTAATCATTTTAATAACTATGTATAATATGTATGTATTTACAAAAAAAAAATTGTATATATATGTATGTTTATCCATTATCTAGTACCCATAGTACAAGCTCTGCTTAGTTTGGGACTAGATGGTGTTGTGTGACAGTGGACTTACTCCTGTCTCTGGTACTGGTTTGCTGCCAATTTAATTTTCTTCCACTTTAGATTTACGATTGGTATGTCGTCATCACTACTAGTGGCAGATTCTGACTGAGATCCATCCATCTGGCCTGGAATCTGAACATCCTCTTGCTCTTCTTTGCCACTACTACTATTCCCAGACCAGTTCAGCAGCTGGTAAATGTCATTATCCTCCAAAAAACGTGTCATCATCGAAGATACTGTAAAAAGAAACAAAATAATACGCAGGGTCAACATTGGCCATAACATTGCCTAAGGCCCGGCTTCCCACAAACGTGTTGAAAAAGTTCGTTAGCTCATCAAAGTACCAAAACAAACGATTACAAGAGTATAAACTTAATACAATTAACATAAAAACATTAAACTCATACTTTATGCTCAAAACTTTACTAAATATTCATAAATATTTACGTAACTGTACTTACAATTGGCGAAAGCAGGATCGCCAAAATTGCTCCGAAACGACACGTCGCAACCTATCGCCCAACTGACATACGCACGAAATTCAAACGCTCATAGTATAGCTCCCACGTAATCGTGTGAGCTCGTCCCCGGTCATTTCAAACAAATATTTTAGGTACAAATTTGAATCTAGTAAACCACACAATTGTATGGCAGAGTTCTGAAAGGGATAAGTAAAAATGAAGTTGTGAATTTTATGTAAACGTAAGTGTCGTATGCTTATGTAACAATGTCAATGCATTCTTTATTCAGCCTAAATTAGTCACTGCTATGTACATTACAACGGAATATTCAAGAAATTATTCCACGCAACCCACGTACCTTTATCTATAAGTATATAAGTATATAAGTATTTTCATTATTTGTTTGAGAACATTGTTTGTTGCGGACTTGGTCGATCGCGTAAGTTACGCCTTGGGACCAATCGTGGCATAAGTTTGCACTTACGCTATGCTGCCGATCATGAGACTTCAATTTTCTTATTGTAGCGGAATAAAATAGTTATTTTAGTGTTATGTTGAAATTTTCTAGCGTGTTACTAGAAAATAAGAAAAAGAAAAGACACTCAAGCTCAAGACAATATTGGTTTAGAATGGGCTCAACAGATCACGATAATCTCGCTCATCAGTTAATTAATCACACACTAGGTTCAGTTCGCAGGTTCTTCCGTGAGGGTGGGCACCGATACTGGCGGAGAAAAGCTAGCCTATGCTTTAGCAATACATAATACTGTAAAGTTTCATGAAACTCCGTTCTGTAGTTTTTGAGTCCAAGAGTTACAAACATCTATCCATACTCACAATCTTTAGCATTTATAGCAGTAGTAGGATAAGCAAAATAAAGTTGTATCTTTTTATCTCACAGAGAGAGAGAGAATAAATATTCAAATGACAAACATTAAATGGCTTTCCCATTCCAGGAACTGCCTTATGTGAGGATTACGTCGTTTGTATTGAGATCGAAACACAAACATACGGGTATTTACAGTCGACGAAGCTATAATAGATCTATGAAGCTTGCAGCATTAGTTTAATCAACGTATGCCTGTCACGTGTCACAAATGCAGCTCACATCACTAGGACATACGCGTGATGGTATATCAAGTCAAGATATATCTGAAGATGTCGTGAAAAATATAGAAGACATTTTATTTTTTAACGAAATTAAAATATACAAAATACTTTTTCATTTCTGTTGTTTCATGTTCTTGAACCCCCAAAGAAGATATAGAGAGTGGGGATGTCTTTTAACAGTTTCCCTGTCCCGTGTATCATATATGATTCATAACAACTGATTTTCTACTGTGTCTTGCGCCGGACAGCGAATGGGTTAAACATAAATTTACTCGAAATCAAAAACAACCGTATACAATTTCAACGTAGGTACCTATATAATAAATACGCATAAGTATTTTTTCTTTTTTTATTAGGTACACACAAGCAAAAGAATAGTGAGTGGTACCACTGTATTCAAGTGATGATGGTAAAAAATTGTTTACATATCGGTAGAAGTGCGGAAAAGCACACAGAATATCACTCGTTTGCAAGCGGAATCAAGTTCGTTTGCAAGTGATCGCCCTCGCGTACTATTGTAGTATATGTTTGTCCAAACGATAGATATTTACGAACAAATAATGTCAGAATAATAACAAAGATATATGACTTATGAATATAACAGTGTGCATACTGAAAAGGCTTTACCCATGCCACCTGGGAACTAGACATATCCATACCGAGATAGGTATTTTTAAGTGTATTGCTTTTCGCATATTATATGGCGCTCTGTACCGTTTTGATGTGTTGTTTTAAATTTACTTCAGATTTTGAGCACTAAAGTGCAAAGGAAATAACTGTACTTAGTTCAAATCTCATAGAGAATATTGCGATAAGCAATATTAAGTGTTTTTAATGATATTACAGAGCAAAACTTATAAACAGCAAAATATTTTGTAGGTCATTGTCGAGCAATAATCTACAAGATAGTGGACACACACACCTAAGCATGCGTCAGTTTCACGCTGCGCTGTGCGAATTACCTTTAAGGGACCGTAACATGACCTTTTCCTTTTTTACTAAAACTGAGACGAGTACGCACGCAAAAGTACCTGAGCATACAGCTTAATATACAAAATGCAATAGCGCGCGATTTTCGTGCAGATTTCGCTCCTTTAAGCGTGCGATAGAGTGGCTATGTAAAGGAGGGCTAATTTAGCTACTGGTCGTTTCGCTACTGCTATATGGGTACACACATCACACATTGTACTTACACTGCATTGGGCATTAGGCACCAACTCACTACTGGCTAATGTGTTTAGTATTACTAGCTGTTTCTGAAAGCATAAGTTTAAATATCAGTTACTTTGAATTATAAATATTGAGTGATGTGTATGATTGGCATTGCAACCATGTAAAAAGCATAACTTTAATTCGCATAATGTTACTAGGCATAATTATTTAAGTATATAATGCAGTGTATCAATAGCTTATGTTAGGTTTTCTTTTAACCCTGTACCTAAAAAGGAGCCCGAAGCACGGTATTAGCTTAAATTATCAACAATTACCTACTTTCGATTAGTTTTTGTATAATTATGACCGAATGACTTTTGTCCAGCTGAGGACTATAAAAGCTGTAAGATGCTGATATCAGGTTGCATATTTAGTACCGATAGCACATTATGTGCTATTGATTTGTATCCTCATTAATATCACAGTTGGGTTTACTGCTTAGTATTGGATAATATTAATTAGATGTCGTTATTACACTGACATAACTGAATTGCATTGGAACAAATTAAACAATTATCTTAATTTGAATACATATGTACATGCCATAAAATGTATTAGTAATTTCATCACCGATTATATTGTCTTTAATTATTTTATATTTATTATTATTATTATTTTATATCAATAAACTTAATTTCTATCAACTCATATCAATCGTATCATTTCAAGTTGTCCCGTACAACTTCATGGTCCTTCGTGAACCGTCAGTTGTGATAATTCGTGTGAGTGGTTCCGGACTAGCAACTGTGGACTTTATCGTTCTATCAGCATATTGAAAGTGCGATTCAAGGAGGAGCACAGCAGCGTACCAGCCTTGGGAGCACTGTCATCAGCAGTAAGCAGTCAAATCAAGTAAGATCTTTCCTTTTTATTTCTCACTTCATCATGAGCCAAACGATGGAAGACCTTTTAGCAAACCAAAATCAAATCATGGTAGCCATGAAGCAGCTTTTAGTCAACTTTAAGAAAACTTGGCATGAGCGCCGGACTCCCGATTACATAAAGCGGCGGGTTGAAAACCTTGACGCCTACTGGAATGAGTTCCAGAATAATCATATAACAATGAGTGTTTTTAATGATCAATCTCATGAATATTTTACGGCGAACCACTATATGCAAGCGAAAGAATTCTACATCTCTACACGTGAGGCTATGAAGCAAGCAACAGCTGCTCCGATCCTGAGACCAGCAACGCCTTTGGCGGGGACATCCAGTTCGGACGTCGAAGGCCAGCCTCGCGATGATGTTCAATTGCCTAAATTAAGGTGCCAGGGTACAAACAGCAAAACAGATGAATTGTTGAAAAAACAAGCCATCAACTTGACACATACAGTTACACATACATCGACACTAAACTTAAAGAGCAAGTTACATAATATCGATGTATTTAATGCAAGTCTAGTTTCAGTGAGACGTTTGCTAAGCCGAGATTTCTTTCTGAGCTATCGAGAGGCTATGTAATATTACAATAATAACAATATTGTATTGTATAAAATCACGTAAAATTAATAATAATTATGTTGCATAAATTATGATTAAGTTGTGCTATGGTCTTGTACCCATGGTTGTATGTTACCTTACGCTGTATCATATCTGTGAGGACCTGTAATTGGCTTTGTGTTGCAAATTTTGTTTTATTTTATTAAAATTGTATGTGCTGTTGGTCTTCCTTAGAATAAATAAATAAATAAATAAACTTCAAAGCATTTACGCGGACTATCAATAGTATCGACGTAATTGCCATATCCGAGAAGTGGGAATTCGAAGACACCTTGAAGAGATTAGAAGCTCGTTGGTCGGTCATAGACTCGCTTCATTGGGAGTTGGAAGGCGAGCTCCACGGTAAAGACGACTCATATGAAGAGACGTTTTCAGCTTACGAAATGGCTTACATCAATATGAAAAGGTCGCTCAACAGCAAAATGTGGTCGGTCAGCCATCGCGAAAAAAGCACGCCGAAAATGGACATACCCGTATTTAGCGGAAACTATCATCAATGGGTTCATTTTAAAGATTTGTTCATTGAGTCCATACACAATAACAGATCACTCTCGAATGCTCAAAAGCTACAGTTTCTGAAGAGCAAACTTAAGGGCGAAGCTGAGAGATTAATTCAGCACTTAAACATAAGTACTGAAAACTATCAAGTATGCTGGGACATATTAAATCACAGATACAACAATACAAAGTTAATATTTAGCTCGCACATGAACAATCTTTTCTCGCTGCCTACTTTACAACAACAGTCTGCAGCTCCTATCAAGAAAATGTAAGACACTACTAACGAGTGTCTGAATGCAGTTAAAAATCTCGGAGTGGATATATCAAGCTGGGATCCAATAGTGGTATACATACTAGCTCAAAAGCTAGATGCGCAGAGTCATAATGACTATATCGACTTATTAAAGAATCCCCAAGATTTGCCGAAATTGTGTGATTTCATGGAGTTTTTGGAAAACCAATTTACCTCCCTAGAGTCCTCTCGGCGTAAGCAAGACACATCTAAACAAGAACAGAGCAAGTCGGTTCAGGAATCATACCCTAAAAAGCATTTTTTCAAGAATAATGCATATAACAAATCATTTAGCAATAATTCCGCCACTAAAAAACATCAACCGGGGCCGCAAAGGTGCCCACTTTGTAATGAAAATCATCGCATATTTAGTTGCAACAAATTTCTAGAATCGCCGCCGGCAAAGAAACTTGAAACTGTTCATAAATTAAATTTATGTAAAAACTGTCTTTATGACCATAGAAACAAGGCATGTTTTTCTGAGAAAACCTGTAAGCAGTGTCAAGGAAATCATAATTCGCTGCTACACGATAGTTGCACCTTGAACCTTGCGCTATTGTATAGCGCCGATGCCGGCCCTAGCTCATCAAATAAAAAGGAATTATGTAAAAGTGTCACACACGTGTCTAATGAAAATGTTCTAGAAACTTTATTAGCAACTGCGCAAATAAAAATCAAGGCCGCAAACGGCTCGTATCAATATTTGCGAGCATTAATTGACCAAGGATCACAAATGTCCCTGATTTCCGAAAATGCCGCCCAAAGACTAGGCCTCCCTCGTCAAGCATGCAAAGGAGTTATTTTCGGAGTAGGCGCTAAGCAAAGCAACTGCAAGGGCGTGATAAAAGTTGATGCATCAGCAATTCAAAACGACTTCAAATTCCATGGCGAATTATTCATAATGAAAAGTTTAATAGGCAATTTACCAAATCAATCATTCCCGAAGCCAACTTGGGATTGCCTCGAAGGCATCCAATTAGCAGATCCCGAATACAATATCAGTCGTCCGGTCGATGTTCTATTAGGTGCCGATGTTTACTCTTTGATCATCATGAGCGGCATCGTCAAAGATTACGATTCACAGCTAGTGGCTCAGCAAACACGCCTAGGCTGGATCCTGTGCGGCAATGTTCGCTCCTATCAGTGTAATGTTGTCCTAAACAACATAGATAACATTCAGAGGTTTTGGGCGATTGAGGATATCTCTGAGAACAATACTGAACTGTCAGAAGAAGACTACATGTGCGTGCTACAGTACAAGAAAGAAACAAAAAGAAGAGAAGATGGTCGTTATGTTGTCAAATTGCCCTTGAAACCAGATATCAAAGAAAAATTAGGAGAGTCTAAGCAAAAGGCCCTAGCGCAGTTATATCATTTGGAGAAAAAATTATCAAAACATCCTAACATACAGACAAACTATAAATCATTTATAAACGAATACATGACATTAGGTCATATGCAAGAAAGTACGAATAAACATTCATTAAGTTGTTACTTGCCACACCATTGTGTAATAAGATCGGATTCAAGTACTACCGCGTTGCGCGTGGTATTCAACGCGTCAGCGAAAACATCAAGTGGGTTTAGTTTAAACGATCTTATGTACAGCGGTCCTAATTTACAACAGGATTTATTCAAATTAATTTTAAAGTGGAGAAGATATCAATTCGCCTTTACAGCAGATTTGGAATAAATGTTTAGGCAAATATTCTGTCACAAAGAAGATTTGCAATATCAAAAGACCATTTGGTGTGACACGCCTGATCAGAATATACGTGAATATGAACTCACAACCGTCACTTACGGTACCAAAGCGGCGCCATTTCTAGCAATGATGACGCTGAAACAACTAGCAAACGATGAGCGGTCCAAATATCCAGAAGCAGCAGAAGCCCTGGAAGAAGCCTTCTACACTGATGACTATTTAGGGGGTCATTTCAGTTTACAAGGAGCAAAGCAGCTACAGAAGGACTTGAGAGCACTTTTGAGGTCCGGGGGGTTTAACCTTAGAAAATATTCGTCAAACAGAGAAGAATTACTTGAGGATGTCAGCTGTTCAAGCAAAGCATTTGATTTTAAGCACCATGAGTCCACGAAAACTCTTGGATTACGTTGGCATCCAAAAGAAGACCAATTTACGTTCCAAAGTAAAATCGATATACCATCTTCAAAACCAGTTACTAAAAGAACACTTTTGTCAGAGATATCAAAAATCTTTGATCCCTTAGGATGGTTGTCTCCCGTAACAACGAAGCTAAAACTTTTATTTCAAAGAGTCTGGGAGCTGCAATTACAATGGTACGATCAAGTGCCCGAAAATATATTAAAGGATTGGTTGGCAATTACACAAGACTTACAGGGAATACATAGTTTTAAGATACCTAGATGGCTGGAAACAAACTATAACGCAGATATCGAATTACACGGGTTTTGTGACTCGTCGATAAGGGCCTATGCATGTGTAATTTATTGTAAAATCAAAAACCAAAACGACAATCAAAAGTCATCTGTAATATTAGTGGCAGGCAAAACAAGACTCGTTCCAATTAGCAAAAGCATTACCCTACCCAGATTGGAGTTAAGCGCCGCCTTATTACTCTCAAAACTAATCAGCAAGGTTACACAATGTTTTATCGGGCACAATATTACGATATTTGCTTGGTCGGACTCAACAGCAGTACTAGGATGGCTCCAGGGCGACCCCAACCGCTGGAAGCCATTTGTGGCAAACAGAGTCAAGCAAGTGACCGAAATCATACCACCAGGAAGCTGGCGTTATATAAAATCCGCTGAGAACCCAGCTGATTGTGCTAGCCGAGGCATGTCCGTAGAGCAGCTAAAGGATCATTCGCTTTGGTGGCACGGACCGAATCAGTTATCATCATTTAACCCAGTCGAAAATTCGGAGACCCAACCGGTATATAACACAAGCGAAGAATTAAGAAAATCTGCACAAATTAACGTCGCCATACAAAAACAATCAAATGACGTAATTGACAACCTATTGAACAAGTATAGCAATATAACAAAACTTACTCGTGTTCTTGCGTGGATACTACGAGCACTATCAATATCAAAGCATAAGCCGTCATATCTTACAATCAGTGAATAAAGAAAAGCAAAGTACATTCTTATCAAGCACTATCAGTATTGTGAGGTCCCTGAGGATATCAAAAATCTACAAAAGCATGGCCGAGTTGAAGCAAGAAGCAAGCTACTAAATTTAAATCCGTATTTAGATAAAAACGGACTGTTAAGAGTAGGCGGTAGATTAAGCAATGCGAGGATAAATCAAAACATGCAGCATCCTCTTATCATACCGCATAGCGGTCATCTTACTGATCTGCTAATCGAGCAAGGCCACAAAATGACTTACCATGGCGGAGCTCGTTTAACATTGGCGTGGCTGCGTCAAGAGTATTGGATCATAGGAGGAACTCGAGCTGTAAAGAAGCGCGTTCGCAATTGTGTGACTTGCAGGCGACATAACCCTATTAAGCATACACAAATGATGGGTGACCTACCTATGTCTCGAAGCAATCCAGCACGACCATTCCAGCATACAGGCGTTGACTTCACGGGCTACGTCGATGTGAAAGCAAGTAAGGGACGAGGCATTAAGACCACTAAGGGTTATATCGCTGTATTTGTGTGTATGGCGACGAAGGCTGTGCACCTTGAACTAGTTTCAGATCTTAGTTCAGCCTCCTTTTTAGCAGCCCTAAAGCGAATGGCCGCCCGAAGAGGGTCTCCTAACCATATTTACAGTGACAATGGCACAAATTTTGTAGGTGCAAATAGAGCATTGCAAGAGGAATACATCAACATTCACAAAACCCTTGACAATGACTTCTACACAGCAATAACTGATATGCAAATCCAGTGGCACTTCAATGCGCCTTCCTGGCCGCACGCAGGCGGACTCTGGGAGGCTGCTGTAAAGAGCCTCAAACATCACATCAAACGCGTAGTAGGCGATCAGAAATTGACCTACGAAGAGTACTCGACGCTATTAGCACAATTAGAAGCGTGCCTAAATTCTAGGCCGTTATGCGCATTAAGTGATGACCCGAATGACATGGATTACCTAACTCCGTCTCATTTTCTAGCGAGTGGGCCAACTCTTACTATTGTTACGAGCTGGGGTTCAACGATAAATTATAACTCACTATGCCACTTAAACTGCACTTTATTCACTAACACAATAACACTAGATACACACAGTTATTTTCACAACACTAATAAAACACACCACTAGAACAACACTAAACACTTCCGACTTATTTCCCTTCGCTTGATGTTGATCGCTTTCCGTATTCAATTGAACTGTCCGTTCCGTTCGCTCGCACTCTATTTATACTGGCCGGATAACATCACTAGCGCAATCTAGATACTTCCACAAAACTGTCGAATAATCGCGAACAGTCTATTACTCGATACAGTAACGCCATCTAGTACAGAGTAGCTGAATTACCTTTAAACCACCGATACATTCAATCTCTTCTAGTAACACTGCCCCCCTCTTAAACGTGTTCGTCTCGAACATCGTTGGACCCATAGTAACGAGCCAACCGGTCCACATGAACTATCTTCGGTGCACCTCGTGACCCCTTCTGGATTCGATAGGTGACGTCGTTCATCCTGGTAATTATGCGATATGGCCCGTCCCACCTGGCTTGTAACTTAGGCGATTTACCTTTGCTTCGTACTGGGTTATGAAGCCACACCAATGATCCCTCATCGAAGCCTTTGTTGTTCGCCTTCCGGTCGTAGCGAGTCTTCATCTTCTCAGACATCTGTTGTCCTGACTCCCATGTAGCTCCTACATTGTACACCTTGAATGCACTTCTGCTAAGAGTATGTGGTCCCTTCACAGCCGTACAACTTGTGGAGCCAATAAAACCGCTCTCGGACCTTCGTAAGCGTCTTCTTAACACCCATGTGACCTCCCGAAGCACCATTGTGATAGAGTTGCAAGACTTCCGGCACCTTAGTTTTGGGCACTACCATTTGCAAATGGCACTGGTTACCGCGAGCGTTTTCCCATTTGCGGCACAGAACTCCATCCTGGACGACCAAGCTTTCCCACTGTGCCCAATAACTCTTGGTGATAGGGCTCATTGCTGCGATATCACTCCATTTGGGCCTAGGCGCATCTGATTTCTTCCATTCAAGAATCGGCTGTACATCCTTGTCATCTTGCTGAGCACTCCGCAAAGCTTCTCTCCATTCGTCGCTTAGATCCGTCTTTAACATCCTCACTAGCGCTGCCTGCTTTGCTTCCTGTCGGCTACAGTGCTTGCACTGGTCGGGACACGGCCTACGCGATAGGGCATCTGCGTTACCATGGGACTTGCCGCTGCGATGTTGTATTACAAAATCAAACTCTTGCAGTAGTTCAATCCATCTAGCTACTTGTCCTTCTGGGTCCTTAAATTGAAGCAGCCATTTCAGCGCTGCATGGTCGGTTCGCAGGTGGAATTTACGGCCCAACAAGTATTTGTTGAAATGCTGCAATGTCTTTACTACAGCCAAGAGTTCCCGCCTGGTGACGCAGTAGTTTCTTTCGGGTTTGGATAAGGTCTTGCTGAAGTATGCTATAACAACTTCTTGATCACCCTTCTTCTGTGACAGCACGCCGCCAATTCCGGTGTTACTGGCATCTGTGTCAACTATGAATTCATGCTCATTGTCAGGGTAGCCTAGAATAGGTGCAGTACACAGATGTTCCTTGAGCTTCTGGAATGCAACGTCACAGCTCTCATTCCAACAGAACTGCACTCTGTCTTCGGTGAGCTTATGAAGAGGTCGAGCAATGTCAGCAAAGTTCTTCACAAACCGTCTATAGTAGGAGCATAATCCGAGGAATGCTCTGACCTGCGTTTTGTTCTCTGGAACTGGCCATTCCTTCACGGCAATGATCTTATCTGGGTCGGTTTGAATACCGTTCTCCGAGACTACATGTCCTAGAAAGTTCACTTGCCGTCTGAATAACGCGCATTTCTTCGGACTCAGCTTCAAATTAGCTCCTCGTATCTTTGACAGCACTTGCTCCAAGTTTCGAAGGTGATCCTGGAAGGTGCGCCCCACGATGATGATGTCATCCAAGTAGACCAGGCAGGCGTCTCCAACCAGTCCCATGAGCACTCGCTCCATCAGTCTCTCAAAAGTAGCCGGAGCGTTGCACAATCCAAAGGGCATGACGTTAAATTGCCATAATCCTTTGCCTGTGGAGAATGCCGTCTTCTCTTTGTCTCGAGGATCTATTTCCACCTGCCAGTAGCCACTTTTTAGGTCTAAGGTAGAAAACCACTTCATCCCCGTCAGCGTATCCAGTGTGTCATCGATCCTTGGCAGCGGGTAGCTGTCCTTCTTCGTGATGTCATTCAATCGGCGGTAGTCTACACAGAAGCGCATGCTGCCATCCTTCTTCTTTACTAGGACAACCGGAGAGCACCACGGGCTGGACGAAGGCTCGATTACGCCTTCTTTCACCATACCGTCGATCATAGCTTCCACTTCACGTTCCCGTGCCACTGGCACACGTCTTGGTCGCTGGCGAATCGGTGCTTCACTTCCCGTGTTTATTTTGTGCTGGACTAGTGCTGTCTTCCCTATGTCGGCATCACTGGTCGAGAAAATATCGGCGAACCGGTTTAACATCTTCTTAGCCTTGGTCTTCTCTTCTTCTGACAGGGTACTTTGGCAGTCCTCCAAAAGTGAAGACACGTCGAATCGTGCACCCTGAACCTTGTCGCTGGTAGGTTGCTCTTGACATCTACGCATCCAAGCCGCTCCTTCATAGGTGCCCAATTCCGTCCCTTTTTTGAGCAACACTTCCTTGTCACTTGCATTTAGTGCGCGTACTGATGAAACTTTGGTACCCCTTACCAAGGTTCGTGCAATCTTCCATGAGGCATCTTCCTCTAGGCCTTCGATAAGTACGCAGCGGTTACCTCGACCAGAACTCCCGGGTAAACAAACCGGTACTACCGTTTCCGACCGCGGTTGAAGCGTGACATTCTTCAAGCAGTACACTTTTCCTGAAGTTGCGCCTTCCATGAAGACTTCTTCCGAGCCACATTTCAACACTCCTTGGTTAACATCGATCTCGCAGTGATACTTCCGCATGAAGTCTAGGCCTAAGATGCAGTCGTCCACTATATCGGCCACGATGACTATGATGACGGTAAATTTTGTTGCCTAGCTTCAGATCCACCTCCATTTCACCTCGGACGGTTATGTGCTGACCGGTAGCTGTTCTCAGATTCACACATTCATTGTTCCTGAAGCAGCCCCGAAGAACCCGTCTTGTCAGATGGAACCCGACGACTGTCCGAGAAGCACCCGTGTCCAATGTCAGCTTGCATGGTGTTCTGTTAATTTCGCCTTCGATGATCAGGCTGTTCCCGTCGCATGATTGCGAGATCGAGATACTTGGGGCTCTTCCATTACCAGCCAGCACCCGCCCCGCAGTCCTGGCTTCTACTCGTTTCCCTGCTCTCGCTGCCTGGCAGGCACATCAGGCGACCCCTTTGGTGGAGACAGGGTGTCACCACTGTTACCAGGCTGCCTACGCTTTGGGCAGCTCAAGCGGATATGGCCTCTTTCTCCGCAGTTGTAGCACCGAGGTGACGACACAACTTCCCTGATGCGGTGACCTCGGTCGTCGCGTCGCACTGCTTCCACCTCCAGAGCGTGGGCTAAGGCATCCTTGAGGTCCTTGAAGTGCCCAAGCCTCACTGCTGCTCTTACCTCCAGGTCCCGGATCCCATCCGTAAACGCCTGTACGAGGTTCCCATCAATAAGCGCAGGGGACGACTGGTATGCCTTCCTGACCAGCTTTTCCACCTCTAGAGCCCACTGCTGCAGAGTTTCTCCGGTGCGTTGCGTCCTGTCCTTCAGCTGAGCACGATACACATGTTCGAGGTGCGCGTCTCCGTACCTCGCCTCCAGCGCCTCAAGAAGCTTCTCGTAGGTGACGTCTTGTCCGAGTGCCTCCAACACTGTCAAGGCCCGGTCGCGAAGGCCCAAGGTTAGGGCGGTTAAGGCCTGTTCTTTGGTCCACCCATTCGATCGCATCACAGCCTCAAACTGGATCTTGTATGCAGACCATGATGACGAGCCATCAAATGGTGGAACCTTAAACCCACGAGGTGAGGGCACTACAGTCGCAGATGTCACTTCGTTGGATCCGAGCCCACGCAATCTCCTCTCCACTTCAGCGACACAGGTGTCGTGATGGTCGTGTACACGCTTCTCTATAGAGGCGACGCGAGTCTCAAGCTGGTCGTGTATGAGCTTCTCCACGTCGCTGATACGAGCCTCGTGCTGCTGGAGCTCCTCCTTTACCACCTTCAGGTCCTTCCCTACAGCGGCGCTGAGGTCTTTCATCACCACCAGCTGTTCCTCCAAACGGCGGGCCTGCTCCTCCTTGTCGCGCTGCAGCTGTTCCTCTAGGCGGCGCGCGTGCTCCTCTTGACGGCGAGCCTGCTCCTCCTGACGGCGAGCCTGCTCCTCTTGACGGCGGGCCTGCGCCTGCATGAACGCCATCAGAGCCGCGATGTCGGGCACCGCCATGGAGTGTGCGCTTGCAGGCTCCTCTGCAGCCGCGGAGTCGCCTGATCCACCAGACGATGGAGAAGGAACGTCTCCGAAGCGTCTCTGGTCCAGGTCTTGCTGGCGCTGGTTCCTGGTACGCACACCTTCAGTTTCTTCCTTCGTCATAACCGGCATAATTTATCCCACTTCTGACACCAATTTGTTACGAGCTGGGGTTCAACGATAAATTATAACTCACTATGCCACTTAAACTGCACTTTATTCACTAACACAATAACACTAGATACACACAGTTATTTTCACAACACTAATAAAACACACCACTAGAACAACACTAAACACTTCCGACTTATTTCCCTTCGCTTGATGTTGATCGCTTTCCGTATTCAATTGAACTGTCCGTTCCGTTCGCTCGCACTCTATTTATACTGGCCGGATAACATGACTAGCGCAATCTAGATACTTCCACAAAACTGTCGAATATTCGCGAACAGTCTATTACTCGATACAGTAACGCCATCTAGTACAGAGTAGCTGAATTACCTTTAAACCACCGATACATTCAATCTCTTCTAGTACCCCCATTCACCGATAGATGGCGTAACACTATCATAGAAACTGAAAGAGATGCAAGAACAAGGTGGCAGCTGGTACAAAAAACGTTCGATGACATTTGGAAACGGTGGAAATCTGAATACCTGTGTCAATTGTCCGCGCGTAGTAAATGGCGACAAAAGCAACTTAACCTGAAAATCAACGACATAGTTATCATTAACGACGCAAATCTACCGTCCGGAAAATGGGCCCTCGGAAGGATTACTGAGCAGCATCCCGGCAAAGACGGCCTAGTACGTGTGGTGTCGTTAAAAACTAAAAACGGCATTATAAAAAGACCAATAAACAAGTTATCACTGCTGCCGGTCACAGAAAATGAACCTGTAAATGGCAACAGTAACGTTAAGACCCAAATGTCAACACAAGACCATCAATTTATATTCATAAATTTGACGACCGGTTGGTGCCGCGGGAGCGTAAGCGACTGCAACGCCGAAGGTCGCGGGTTCGATTCCCGCTCAAGTCAAACATTTGTGTGCATGAACATGGATGTTTGTCTTGGTCTGGGTGTTTCTATGTATAATATGTATGTATTTACAAAAAAAAAGTATATATGTATCTTTATCCATTATCTAGTACCCATAGTACAAGCTCTTGCTTAGTTTGGGACTAGATGGTGTTGTGTGAATGTGATAGAATATTATTATTATTATTCTCTTTATTTTAACATTCTCTCATAAATTATATTTTACATTTTTATGTGATTTAGAAAAAAAACAATATAAAAATATAAAATAAAATTACGGGGCTCACCGGTATCGGGTTCAGGGACCAAGTTACCGGTGGTTAGGGCTCCAGAGAGAGGAACCTCCTGACGATACGAGCCGTGGCCAGCAATACTGCCTTCTGTATAGAGGACTTAATCCAACCGTCTAACGCGAGCCTCTTGAGGTGGTGATCGAGGCTCTTGGCAATGAGACCATTAACTGACACGACTATCGGTACAATGATCGCCGAGTCCACATCCCACATGTCGACAATCTCGTGAGCCAAATCCAAATATTTTATTTGTTTATCTTTCTCGGCTTTCACGAGATTCTCGTCATGGGGAATGGTGACATCGATGATCATTGCAAGGCGCTTAGATCGATCTATCACTACTATATCTGGCTTGTTAGCCACAATAGTTCTATCAGTAATGATAGATCGATCCCAATACATGGTGGCACGACCATTTTCAAGAACTGGGTCGGGCACATACCTGTAGTACGGTATCTCAGAGTCTACAAGATTGTACTTTAAGGCAAGTTGCTGATGGACGATCCTAGCTACTTGGTTGTGCCTGTGCAAATATTCGCCGTTGGCAAGACGAGAACAACCAGATACTATATGTCTGAGAGATTCACCAGGCTGGTGACATGCCCGACATATGTCAACCGTCCCATCCCTCAGGATATACTTCCGGTAGTTATTCGTCATGACAACTTCGTCCATAATCGCAAAGACAAAACCTTCTGTTTCGGCGAACAGATCGCCAAAACGTAGCCAGGACACAGAAGCTGGTAAGTCTACATCGGGTCCATGCAGGGCCCGATAAAAACGTCCATGCAGCTCTTTACCTTTCCATACCACCTTGCGCTCCTCAACACCAAGTACGGCAGGTTTGCGCCAGTTCTCCTTAGCCAGACCCAACGGGGTAAGCCCGTTGTCCACAGTGACCACATCACGGTGGACACCCGCGTCAGTGCTGAGAAAATATTCCCTGAGATTGCACACCTCGCGGTTATGGAGGGTCTTGGCACTTAAGAAGCCGCGACCCCCGCACTTCCGCGGGATGTACAATCTCATTACTGATGACCGCGGGTGATGCATTCGGTATGTAGTCAATAGACAACGGACTTTTCTATCCAAGGCATCAAGTTCTGTTTGAGTCCATCTAAGTATGCCGAAGGAGTACATTAAGACTGGCATGGCCCAACCGTTACAGGCGCGCACCCTGTTACCGCCTGATAAAAAACTATTTAAGATTTTTCTCAGACGGCCAAAGAAGCGCTCCTGCAACGCCTGTTTCATGCCAGCCTCAGCAATACCTAGTGCCTGCGACATACCTAGATATTTGTAAGTTTCGGTTGCAGATAGAGATCTAAGTTGTGTGAAATCTGATAGTTCTATACCATCAGATTCCACAACCCTGCCCTTCTTTACATGCAAGACCGCACATTTATCTACACCGAACTCCATTTTGATAGACTTACTAAAGTTTTCAGTTACCTTTATTAACTCTGTCAACTGGAGGTCAGTGGAGGCAAATAGTTTTAAGTCATCCATGAAAAGAAGGTGAGATATTACTTGACCTCTGCTGTGCAACCGATAGCCTAGCCCCGAATTCTCGAGCAAAGTGCTAAGAGGATTCAGTGCTAGACAAAACCATAAGGGACTCAAACTGTCACCTTGGAAGATTCCTCGTTGGATCTTTATAGGATCGCCGCATCCGAGAGTCCGTCGACATCCTGGATAGCGAAGAACCGTACTCCACTGCCCCATACACGTCTTCAGGAAAGTGCATAGAGTTGGATCCACTTTGTACAACTCTAGCACTCTCAAGAGCCATGTATGTGGCACAGAGTCGTAGGCCTTCTTATAATCTATCCAGCATGTCGCTAGATCCTTTCGGCTACGGCGAACCTGTTGGCTAATGGTCATGTCTATAAGGAGTAGCTCTTTAGTACCACGTGACCCACTTTTACATCCATTTTGAGAACTGGACATGATTTTGTTAGTATATATATGTTTGGCCAGTTTGGTTCTCAAAATGGATGTAAAAAGTTTATAGACCGTCGGTAGGCAGGTTATAGGTCTATAATTTTTTGGATCCGTGGTACTTCCTGTTTTGAAGAGCAGGTGGGTAATGCCAGTTGTTAAGAAAGTTGGCAGCGTCCCTGATTCTAGAGATGATTGGAATTGGGACGCAAAACGAGCATGTGCACTACGCAGCCACTTCAACCAAAAGTTGTGCAATCCGTCCGGACCTGCCGCTTTCCAGTTTGGTAACGGACGGACTGCACAACTAACATCCGTAGCTGTAATAGCTACGGCATCCATATTTGGGATTGCTGCACATGATCGCTCGACATCCCTAAACCAACCATCCTCCGTGTGGCTAACGGGGGTCGACCAGATGCTACTCCAGAACGTATTTGTAGTTTCATCATCTGGTAGACCTCCATCATCCACACCTAGACCGGGTCGCTCCCAATTTCTATACACCCACCTTTCATCTTTTTGGAATGTGCGATTCTGGGAATATCTGCCTATACGTTTTTTATAACGTTTGATACGATTTGCCCACGCATAAATCTTCTGCTTCAGGAAGTCGATGCGTTCTGTGACCCGCGACGTGTATTCTTGTGGCCTAATACCCGTTCCTGCAAAGGCGCGGGTCACAAAACGCATCACTCTCGGGCGAGTATTGCCCGACCTGAAGCAGATCAGCTTGCCAATGAGTGCCCTAGACTCAGCGATACGACGCTCAATCCTGCACTGCCAAGCCGGCACAGCATTATTTCGGGTAGCCATATCAATGTTCTTTTCTATCTTGACATTGGCTATCCGACATGCCGCTACAGCCGCACA
This sequence comes from Euclidia mi, assembly GCA_944739405.2. NCBI lineage: Eukaryota > Metazoa > Arthropoda > Insecta > Lepidoptera > Erebidae > Euclidia > Euclidia mi. The sequence goes on along the minus strand of OX123205.2, from coordinate 4,425,423 downwards.
GTACAGAATTGAGTGTGTATCACTGAGATTTTCACTATTGTCTAGGTATGTAGACAATAGTGAATCTAGGGCACACACCAGCGCCAAATTTTTCTTATGCGTGGGCAAACGCGGCACTCGAGGCCTATTTACTAAGGCCTCGTAACGATATTCCCTGATGGCACATTCCAAAGTACTCCTTACATTATCCATGTACTGGGCACTTACTTGTATATCCCCACCATCCACTTCTTCAACACTTTGCGGCCTTAGTGTGTCAACTATCTCTGTCGTTACACGTTCACGCGTGGAAGGAGGAATGGGAGGGTTACCTTGCAAGTCCGAGTCGAGTTATTATTATTATTATTATTATTATTAATTACCTACAACTGAAGCATCAAATAACATATCAAATCGCCAAAAATGTCGAAAATCCCATGCATGCAATTTTATTTACTTGGCTCTTCTATGTTTATTGTTTATCATAACACCCGCAAGATGTGCTTACAAGATAACAAATTTGAGTTCAAATCAAAGCATTTATTTTGATAAATTTTCGGACATGCGCTTGGAAAGAGATGAGTGGAATCTAATCGTATATCAGGACATGCAACCATACTGGCAGGGATTAGATTTACTCAAAAAATATGTTAGTCATTTAGAAAACATATGTTCAAAGACAACAAACATATCACAATGTGACGTAATCCTCACACAGCTACGTCACGGGTGTGCTGAACTTGACCATTACAATGGAATGTTACTCGACCAGCAATTTACACTGAGCGTAAGACGTAAGCGTGGCCTTATCAATGGCATAGGTAACATCGCGCACAGTTTGTTTGGTGTACTGGATGAGGAGTTTGCCCAGCAGTATCAGAAGGATATCGAACTGGTCAGAAGCAATCAAAAACACCTACTATCCTTATGGAAAAATCAAACGTCAATAATTGAAGCCGAAAACAATATCATACAGCGAATGGGAAACGCAATGGATAAGCATCATAAAATATTTAATCAACACCTTAACAACTTAGAAAAGGGATTGAACACACTAAAGGACGAAATACGAGAGTCAAATATGCAAAGCAGCTTCAGTATATCGTCTATCATTGCCAATAACGCCCTAATAAATCTTAAACGTATCCAAGAGACGTTAGTAGACACTATCATAACCATTTACGACAGAAGATTCAACTTCCATTTGTTAACACCTGCACAGCTGAAGGAAAAACTGAACATAATAAGCAGCCAGATATCAAAAGATTTGACTCTGCCAATAGACAGTTTACAATCGGATCTATCAAAAATGTATCATTTACTCAAGGTCAAAGCGAGAGTCATACAAAGGTTTATAATTTTTGAAGTAAAGATTCCTTTAGTAAGCAGAGATAATTACGAATTATACAATTTAATTCCAATTCCGCGAGAAGTTGGCAGAAATATGATCCGCATCATTCCTATCGCAAGTCGTCTTGCACTAAACATACGGAAGGACTCCTACATACCTATATCAGACAATGACTTGCAGACTTGTATACTCTATGATAGTGAATCCCAAATATGTCCCTTAAAACATCCAATTTATCAAATGCAAGCAGATGAAAATCTTTGTGTTAAAGATCAGCATTCGAACCAATGTAAAACCGATTCCACGATCTGTTTAAACACTTGGGCCGCACTTAATAAGTTGAATACTTATTTATATTTCTGCTGTGGACAATGCACCGTGCGAGTGATATGTGGCTATCAAGTTACGGCGGAGCAATTAACTAACGCCGGTATTATTACACTTAGTGACGAGTGTGTTATCAAAGGCGGTGTTTATACAATTTATTCACATAAACAACTGACAAATTCTCTAAAAGCTAAGGCAGATATTATCAATATAGACATTCCACCAATCAATAACATCATCAACTTGTCAATACCAATAAGTTCAATCGACAAACAGACCGACCACGACCGCGTGGAGCGACAACACCTGATCGGTCGAGTCGAAAAGCAGTTAGAGCAACTGAAAGCGAAGGAGGTTCTAGCGGACTCTATCTCTTATCATGACGTACATCACTACACAGTGATATACTTGATGTTGGGAGCAGCAGCGGCAGCAGCCGTGGTGTATGCGTGGCGGCGCGCGAGACGCGTGCGCAGCGCACCAGTCTGCGCACCGAGGCAGGACCACCAGCTACAGAGTGCTATGAGTGTTCAATCAGTTCAGTGTGTCAGTGAGCAACCGGATGCTATAAATGCGCGTGCAATGTGTTTAAGTGAGCAATCAATACCTAAACTGTTGCGTTTCGTTCGGTGAGTGAGAGTACCGGAGGCCCTATCCCCTATTCCTTCTCCCTCATCCCACTCCTCATCCTATCCCTTTTCCCAACCCCAAGGGGCAGCCACGCACTCGTGACTCCTGTGGTGTTGCTTGTGTCCATGGGCGGCGGTAACTGCTTACCATCAGGCAATCCGTCTGCTCGTTTGCCGCCTATTATTATAAAAAAATGGTCTATTCTATGGACATCGTTTCCTTAAAAAACTTTCTGTAAGGAATGTCTTTCTTTTGAGACTAGCGTTATCTACCTACTGCGATTTAAAAGATAAGACGTAGGTACATTTATTTACTTGCTAACTGTCTGTCTTTTTTGCAAGACTGGTCAAAAATTTTATGCAATTTTTCATACCTCTATATCATCAGATTCGTCACAGCATCCATGCTAGGACAGGTCATGGTTTATGGTTCCGGTTCCTGTGGTGAATAAGCCTGGAGAAAACGCTTGGATTTAATCATTGCAGAAGCTGCCGTAACCTAGATGCTGCAGCTGGCTTGAACGTGCTATCACTTCCGACCCTGGTCCTGTCCATGGTCCGGAGCGAGAGGTTTTGGAACGCCACCTCCTTCTGTGGAGGCCATCCTGCTGATTAAGGAGACGGTGGAGAGGAAGAGCCGCCAATCCGGCATTGGACTGCATTTGGGTGATGTGATGTGATGTGATAGGTCAGTAAACGCGATTACGACCCGCTAAATACGAACGGTTGATGTAGATAAGCAGTCATCTCGCCGCAATGAATATTGTGAGTTTCATTCACACACGAGACATGATACATAAGCAGCGATAGCCGAGTGGAGAGACCGACAAACTGCTACGCAGAGGGTCTCTGATTCGATTCCACGACACGCACCAATGACTTTTCGAAGTTAAGTGCGTATTAAATTGTTAATTATCGCTTGCTTATCGGTGAAGGAAAACATCGAGGAGAAACCTGCATGTCTGAGAGTTCTCCATAATGTTCTCGAAAGACATGTGAAGTCTGCCAACCCACGCTTAGCCAGCGTGGTGGACTATGGCCTTACCCTTCTCATAGTGAGATGAGGCCAGTGCCCAGCAGTGGGACAGTATAAAGGGCTGTTGATGCATGCATACATAATACATACCTGAGTTGTTTTTCGAGTCTGGTTGTTCATTATGTCCGTTGGTGATATGTTTGTAAAGTACCCTGCGACACACGATTTAATCCTAGCGCGGAAGTTCTTTGAAAAAAACCTGATGTACACACGGCTGTACTGTTCTTATGGCGTAGGTAAGCGTCGGAACATATCATGACGAAAGATGTGTCGAGCGTATCATCGGCCGCGTCTATTCCGTCAGATGGGTCGGTAGATATCTGACGGAAAATACGTCGAGCGTATCTGCATCGGTTGCGTCTATTCCGTCAAATTAGACTTGCTACATTACGCGTCTAGTCAGTTTCTGCTTTCGGCTACTTGCTTTGTATTGCCCGTCGAGTTTTATTGCCCGTTCTTTCTCGTGGCTCTACCTATTGCTTTGCGAAAGAGGCAGTAAATGTAAATGTAGAAGCATTAAGTAATTTAATTTAAAAAAATTACGTTCTTAACGTCACCTTGTGACCTTGATGAATAAATAATTTTGACTTTGACTTTGTATGACATTTAAGCGACGCGACATTTTGCGTAGTGCGCGCGACGACGACCGACGATACGTTGACGGCAACGGAACAAACGCTGTACGCTCGACGCACTAACGCATCATCGGTTAGCTGTGAAAGATTGAATGATTTATCATATACTTGGCTGTTTAGGCGTTAAGCGACGGTTGATACGCGACGCATCTTCCGTCAGATATGTGCCGACCCTTATACATAACATAACTTCACGCATTTTATCATCGAAGAGGTAGGCAGAGGTGTATTACACACCCACATTTCGCCAGTTATGTTTAGGTCCCAACGTTATAGGGGGCCGCCGCGAGCCTATTGCAAACCTGCAAATAACTAAAGCTAAAATCGTTTATACGTGTAGATGGAGTTATACGGTAACTAGATTCCCCTAATTAACAGAACGTACTACATTACGATGCAGTTTATAACCGCGGGCTGTGTTCATGAAATAGTTTGAGCGTCAAACAATCAATAACAGTCGGTTAAACAGAAGGTAATTTAATAATGGCAGCGATATCCTAGACCTAAAATAAATCTGGCGAAAAGTGGGTGCAGCAATATACCTCTGCCTACCCCTTCGGGGATAAAGGCGTGAGACTGTAAATAAATAAAAATAGACCAGTGTCAGTCAAAATATTACACCCACATTTCGCCATGAATTTTCAGGTCCCTCGTAATAGGGGGCGAGCCTATTGCCGTAACCAGACACATCACCAGACTCCGGGCTGCTACTGAGTAATCCGAAAACCCCAGTAACACTTTTGCACGACCCATATCTACTGGACCACGGAGGCAGACACTGGTCTAAACCATAAAATTACGCTATCCTTCTGGGTTGCAGGGGTCAGAAGGCTGTCGATTTGTGGAAAATCTGATAATCATCAGACAAGACTAATAAGGGGACCTCGGGCAGCCCGGGCTCCGAGGTCGGTCTTGGACTCAACTGGGATAAAGACGATGGTCATGATGGAACAGGAGGTAATTTGGAGATGATTAGTTGACTACCATAACCTACATTTTTAGGATTCTGTACCTTAAAGGTAAAAAAACCCTATTACTAAGCCTCCGCTGTCTGTCTGTCACCAGGCTGTATCTCATAAACCGTGATAGCTAGAAAGCTGTTATTATGTATTTCCGTTGCCGCTATAATAACAAACACTAAAAATGAAAAAAATGAAAATATTAAGGGGGGATCCCATACAATAAACGTGTTTCTTTTTTGTATTTTTGCTCAATATTACTAACGGCAATAGGTAGACGCTTAAAATTTTCTCAGAATATATACTTAGTTGTTTATTAGCTTTCAATATAAATAATTAAATAAAAATAGAGTAAATATTAAAGGCTAAATTCCCATACCACAAACGTAATTTTTAAGCAATTTTTACTCGATCTTAATAAAAATGTGGAAATTTAAATATATTTAAGTATACATTAAACAAACGTGATTTTCTTTTAAAGATTATGGTATGGAACCCTTCGTGCGCGAGTCCGACTAGCACTTGGCCAATTTTTCAATTTTAGGCAGTGGGAGACCATAGTAACATCATTGTTAGGCCAATAGTGTTTTTTGACTGTCTTCATGAATGCGATAAAGCCAAAAACTATAAAACGGATTTTTGTATAGTTTTCACCAATATACACTGTGTAATGTGTGTTTTATTTTGTTCTTGAAGTAGGGTGACCCGGTGTCACCCCAAAAGGATGACAGCCGGTGCGGACGCGGCCCCGCCGCGCCGCCCCCCTCTAGATACGCCACTGCTATACACATAGGTACACTTAATAATTGATTATTTTTGATAATACCAGCGCGTTTTAACATGGGTTTTATTGTCTTCGAATGTGTGACAAATTACAAATATTACATAGTATTTATTTATTTATTCTGACTCCAAATCAGAGTATAGATAGCGAATTAGCGGTAGTTTATTATGGCAGGTATATTGTCTCAAAATTCAAAAATATAATTCGCACTTCTAATTTTATAACTGCTAGGTAAGTACTCTTTGTATATACGTTATAATAACGACTCCACACTTTAATCTAAAGTTAATCAAATTCGGTTTAGCTACTTAAATGTAAACGTACAAACATGATGCTTCCCGTGACCAGAGGGCTGGTTTATATCTCGCTGAGAGAATAAGCATTGCCATTCAACGTGGCAATGCTGCCAGCCTTCTGGGCACGCTACCGCTCGACAGCGTTGCGGAGGAATTTTTTGACGCGTCGTTGTTGGCAATTTTTTATGATATTTTATTTAAGTACTTTTCTTTTCATACTTTTGCTTTTTTATAGTTTAGGATAGTTTAGTTATATAATTAGTTTTATTTTAAAATTGTACATAATTATGTTAATCCTACCTATATTCCGTAGATTTATTAATACAATTTTGTGAAGTGATCATATAAAAAAAAATAAAAAAACGTACAAACAAATTAAACATAATATATTATACCTTACCTACAAAGTTCAGAATTATTTTTATCTTACATAGTAGATTATTAAAATTATTTTCTAAGCCACTATGTTTGTTTTCTTATTAGTTTATGAACGAAGCAATATCATTAAATGTCAAATGCATATTATGTCATAAATGTCACAAAAGTTTGTAAACATTGGTAAACAATGTTTTAGACCTGATAAAAGTAACACCAAAGGAATATTTATAGTAAAAACATCACCAAGAAAACTAGTGCAATGGATACATTTCAACCCTACCCTCTAAAAATATACATTCAAGACATTTTTCGCGCCTCAAGAACAGAAAACAAATACGTCTACGAGCTATTGGGCATAACCTTCAAAAATGTTATGATACACGGTGTAATTACTGCTATTTACAATACAACTAGCACAGCAACGAATTTGGAGCTCTCCGATGCTACAGGATCAGTTCAAATTTATTATGATACCACAAAGAATAATAACAATACATCACCCACCATTTTGAAAGATTTATACCGTGGGTTTTCGCAAGCAGTGAAATCAGGCAATGACAACGTTAACATTATGTCTACATTATTGGACAATATGCCAAAATATTCAATTAATTTCTCAGAAGGAGATACGTTGAGTGTCATTGGCGATATTTTTGTAAGTGATAATAGTAGAATGATTTCAGCGTACGAATGTGTAAAAACTTCAGTGGAACGAGATATTGTATGGATGGAAGAACTTCGATATTTATATGAAAAATGTTATCTCATTAATAAGTAAACAATTAAATATATTTTACCACATATTTTACTCTTTTATTTTATACTTCCATCGAAGTACTAGTAAAAAAATTAAATAATAGAGACCACTTTGACAGTTACCTGTAGTTCAGTAACATATTTTACATATTTAGGCGTATATCTTCTAAAGAATCAGAATCTGTCTGCTTAGATAATATTAGGTAACTAAAGTTGGCTCGGATATCATTAAATTTGTGCCAGATTAGAGTCATCTAATCCAGTTTTTATTTTCTGGGCTTGATTCATTCATTAAGCAAATTAGAATTTTGTTACTGAACGTTGGCTGTCCGTAATCTGTGATTTCTGCTCAAATATTTGGCAGACGTCATCATAACGTCATTAACGTCAAGCGAAGTAAAAGTGGCAACCGATTATCACTTCAGCGGTGTTACAAAACTACCTAAATTCAATTTCAGTTCATTTAATAACATTTCAAACGAAATTACTATAAGTACTGACGACGTATACATATTTACTATACGATAACGTTTCTAATAATAATCATATTGTTTCGCTACAATTCATATTCGGTGTTTATAGGTTAACATTCTGATATCTTTTTACTTTGCAGGACAATGTCGCATGAAGGTATTTCCCCTCAGGAAATTGAGGCATTATGCCAAACACCAGATCCTACTACCAGGGTGAGTAAAAAGTAGATACCTATTCCAAATTTGAATCAACTTGTTTTTTTGCTTGAGTATCTATGTAATCAACTCGGCAACTTTTTATCTATTGAATAAGTTATTATTAACTTCTTTGGATCGATAAAATTGTCATTAGAGATAACGTGACTGTTGTTCAGCCCTTCTTATGTCTTAATGATTATTTTATGAGTAACTACTATATGTACATTTTCTACTTATTTTATTGGCCTTGGTGAACACTGAATGATCAATAAGGTGCTATGAGATCCTTTAGTTCTGGTCATAATGACATTGTATTTCTAATATACATATGTATTGAATTGGTAATAAAGTATATTGCTTGCCACTTGCTTTGGTCTCGGAGAATATACTTTGGCCTTTAGTCCTAGTTATTATGAACATTGTTTATAGTCTTTATGGGGTGCCAGTACCTTTAAATAAACTAAGAGTAGTCTTAGCTGTCCGTGTGGTGACGGATTAAGAATATGGAATGTCACCACCCCATATCATCCCATGGGTGTCATAAGAGCCGACTGAGGGAGCATATTATGCAGAGAAAAGCACTGTAAGAGAAGGAAATCTTGATACAAACCCTATACCAACCAGTTTGGCCAGCATGGTATACATACATAGACTCACGCCTGTTTCCCGGAAGGGGTATGCAGAGGCATATTAAATGCCCACAGCGTGGTATAGTAGGCCAATTCCTCCTTTCAAAGGAGAGGCCTAGCCCAGCAGTGGACTGTTAAAGGCTGATGATGAGTCTTAGCTATGGAATATTTCCATCCCTATGGTTCAGTTGGCAGTTGCTCTGCGTATTAGTTAGTATTCTACTAAGCCAGTTTGGACATCAGACGTCAAGGCAAATTCTTGGGTGTAACTGGAATAACACTAGAATGATGACAATGATGAAATTGGGTTCTGAATTGATATTTCTCATGAATTAAGTGTCCGCCGTGCTGCTTGACACTACACTGATTATTGTATTTAGGCTCAATCACCACATAAAACAATACTGTGTGATCTATAAATTGCTGTTTGGAGTTTGGGTGGTTTGTAAATTCAATGGTAAAACAGGAATTAAGACTAGAGCACAATGATTGTTGTATTTAAATTATAAAAATTTAAGTCTTAGTAATCACCAAGAGGCAATTTATTCCTGGTCAGCTATATTTAAGGCATAAAGCAAAATTAATAATTAGTACTAGTTATCTATGGTTATGTCACAATTTGAATTGTGACATAACCATAGATAACTAGTTTTATTATCTGTTAACCTTTAACATTGTTTACTTTTAAAACAATGTTGTGTAATGATTACAGTCTATTTATCAAAACTGTGTCATAGGTATTGTTTAATGATGTAAAATCTGAGATGATTACATTTTAATGTAGTTGCTTAGCTGGTTTAATATATAAATTTTATCAAGGGTCTAATTGGGTTGGCAATAATTAATTCCACATGGCTTTTTGTTAGGACATGGCAATTAAACATAAGTAACAATTCATCTTCTTCAATCTTAACAAAGAAGTCCTTGCTTTTCTGTGTCAGAATATAGAATTTAAAATGAAATAAGCTTTCTACATATGATAAATTTGTATGTCCTATCATTAGAATCATAATATTTGAATTTTATGTGTGCTGATTTTTAAACCAGGACAATGGAAATTGCATGTATGTTCTTCGGGGACTGTAGGGGTGCGCAATGAAGGGAGTTGCCCAAAATTACCACAGGATTATGAGAATCATTAAATTAAAATAAATAAGTGCAGTTGTAGCTGTATCTCTTTATTTTTAACTCATTTGTAGAACCATATGAACCTCTTCTATAAAAAAGTAATACCCTAAAACATGAACAAGGCTAGGTTACAATGAGCTTGACACTGAAATCAAAACCTCCCTCAATAAAATGGACTATTCAAGACAATACAATTTTTTTCAATTCTGAACTGTAGTTCTTGAGATTATAGGGGGTTATAATTGGCCGTCTCGACCAGGGAAGTACTACCCTCTCACAGAAAATCGATGTAATGTAACAGTACCTTTACTAGTGCATTTCATTTGGTGAGCGAGTGTGCCAGAGGCCCATTCTCTATTTCTTTTCCCTCATCCCAATACTTCTCTTATTGCTTGGCTCAACCAAAAGTGTGGCAAAGCACTTGTTACACCTTAACATAATATGTGCATATTATGCAGATACTAAATCCTAAATGACTTTAATTTCCAGGACTTCATGTTCCAACAAACGATGTACCGCATAAAAGACCCCAGGAAGTCCATTCCATTCTACACTGGAGTGCTTGGCATGACATTACTGAAGCAACTACACTTCCCCGAAATGAAGTTTTCACTGTTCTTCATGGGATATGAGAACGCTGGAGAGATTCCGTCTGATGAGGCAACGAGAACCGCTTGGGCTATGACTAGGAAAGCCACCTTGGAATTAACATAGTGAGTAAATGTCATTTTGATTTTTGTTTAGTTTATATCATAAAGAATGTTTAACCTATCTGCAAACTTTATTTCAATGAATAGTCATATCAATACTACATCCTCAACACAATAAGAAAAAAGACTAAACATTAGCTAGCATTGTATTTCACTATTATGAGATAGTTTCTTAGTCGTAAAGAGTTAAAACATACCCGATCATGCCAATGTGAAGACATAGGCAGATATAATTAATATTAATAATATACAAGGTGTAAAAAGACCCTTAACGAAAACTGAAATCCCATATAGTATCAATCATTATGATAATTTTTTACTTCGGCCCCATACCTGGGAAATTACTCATTCAGGATATATTGAGGGTCAAAGTTACTATGCAATTTATCTAATTAGGTGCACAATTTATTTTATTTATTTAAGACTTCTTGCACAAAACAAATAATTTTTACAAAATTGATGCCATTACCTTGCCAATTTGTTCTATAAATGTCCTATGCACCCATGGATAAGTAGGTATTTCGGGAATTGCATGCGCGCACTTTTATTTGCATTTAAAAAAAATTATCAATTTAAAAAGAAAATCATTTCCCCGGTATAATTTTTGCTTAGTATTTATAAATTATATTGCTCAATAAAAACAATAGATTGGAACGATATATACAGTTTAGAAGACCCTGATGTAGCTTTAGACTACTTTTATAATAAGTTGACTACAATTTTCGACAGTTGCGTACCCCATAAGAAACATCAGAATATAAACAGTAGATATATATATCCTGAATGGTATACATCTGATCTTATAAGAGAAATTAGATTAAAATACAGTTTGCATAAAAAATACAAAGCTAGCAAATCAGACTCAGATTACAAGGCATTTGCTCGGTATAGGGCTAGAGTGAAATCCGCGACAGCGCGAGCTCATGACTACTATAGGGATCGTGTACAGAACCATTTAGCCACAGAACCCAAAGCTTTCTGGAATTACATGAGATCAAAAAAAGACAGTTCACGCAAATATAAATTAGTAAAAGATGGACAAGTACTATCAGGGCAAGAATCTGCCGAGGAATACGCGAGGTTCTTTCACTCAGTTTATAGCGTACAACCCGGCACACTGAAGGCCGAGGCGGCCAGTGAGGCGGCGGCCCCGGGCGGCGCGTGCGCGCACCTCGCGCCGCTTGAGCTGGCAGCCGTGCGCCGCGCGCTGGGTCGCTTGCCGCCAAAACGCTCTGTAGGACCGGATGGTATTCCTCCCTTTATTATTAGGGATTGCCGAGAGGTATTGGCTGAACCACTACAACATATATTTAATGCCTGTATAACTGCCGCAAATTTTCCGGATATATGGAAATTCACTCGAGTAGTGCCGGTACCAAAAGTTCAAGGAGGTACGAATGCCAGTGACTATAGGCCTATAGCGGTACTGAGTGCTACAGCCAAGGTATTCGAGATGGCTATCCACGACAGCATATTTTCGCAAATAAGTGCCTATTTATCTGACGCACAGCACGGTTTTCGGCCGGGGCGCGGTACGACAGGAAACTTGTTACAGCTGATGACACAACTAGTGCCAGCAGTTGACGCCGGATTGCAGGTGGATGTGGCCTACCTCGACTTCCGAAAGGCGTTCGACACAGTCGACCACGATGTCCTTCTCTCAAAACTAGCGAATATAGGCTGCACGCTTCATGCGCTGAAATTTTTCGCTAGCTACCTACGAGACAGACGTCAGTACGTTGATTGTGGAGGACACTATTCTGAGCCCTACTATACGAGGTCAGGTGTCAATCAGGGCAGTAATTTGGGACCTTTATTGTTCATCCTTATGGTGAATGACTTACCACAAGTAGTTAGATCAACTTGCCTACTATTTGCCGACGACGTCAAACTGTCTGTAGTCGTGAAGGATATTGCGGCCTGCGAAATACTACAGCAGGATTTACACAGTGTTGTTCAATGGAGCCAAAATAATAAATTATATTTTAACATAGCTAAATGCTCGGTGGCATCATTCACTCGTTCGCGGAGCTCGCAACACTACCAGTACAACATGGAAGGTTTACCGCTGCAGCGTGTCACAGAGGTGAAGGATTTAGGCATACTTTTCACTACTGACTTGTACTTTCGGCAACATATCGTAGATATTTGTAAAAAGTCATTTCGCAATTTAGGATTTGTTTTACGTCAGGCAAATAAATTTACCAATATTTCAGCACTAAAGGCTTTATACGAGGCCCTTGTGAAGAGCCATTTAGAGCACAATGCAGTAATCTGGAGTCCAAGCGAATCCAAGTATAAACTTATGCTAGAAAGAATACAAAATAAATTTATCAGATTTTTGTATATGAAGATGTATGGAATATATCCTGGATATCCACTACTGTATCCAACGTTGTTTATCTTGGGCATGGTAGGATATTACAAATTAGAGGTAAGGCGTGAGGTAGCACTAGCTACATATCTGTTTAAAGTGCTTCGTGGTAGAACACAACACGCGGCCATGTTATCTCAGCTAACCCTGTGTGTACCTAACGATTATGTGCGGCGACGACGGAGACCGCGGCTGTTGGTGGTACCGTGCGCGCGTACTAACCTCCTGCAACAGACACCATTAACGCGTGCGTTACGCACGTTGAATTTAGTAGCTGAGCGGATAGACTTATTTGCATGTCCACTGAGCGATTTCATCAGGATAACGTACTGTGTAACAAGTTTAAATATTTGATTATTACATTAATGGTTTTTTATCTTTCTTTGTCCTACGTTTGTCGCATTAGGTTAAGATATCTGTAATGGTAGACGTATGTATGTATATAATAATAAATAATAATAAATAAATAACTTGGCACGACGTCCAAAACGAGTAGACTTCGGCTTGGCGATGGGTCTTGTGACACCCTGTATATATTATTAAGACCTACACTTCGTGGGTCCACCCGCTTGAATTGTATACCTAAACCTTTCTCGGGAAACATACTACCAATAGTTGGAAATCACACTAAAATCTGTTTGTGTATTTGCATTTATCGCATTCATACAAGACAGACAATAAGGAAAACTGACTTCATATTATAAAATGCATATAAGGATGTAAAACGAAGGAGGTGTAAATCTTATTCAATCAAAGGGTGTGCAAGGATACCTGGACAGTTTCAAGCTTACCGAATATAAAGCACATAGTAAACAATATACTTATTACACATAGGGCTCTTACTGACTTCTCATCTACGTCACAATAGCATTATTAGTCAATAGGAGGGTTTGGTTCACTAGAAAGAAAGAAAGAAAGAAAGAAAACTCATTTATTCCGTTTATGTTTTTTTTTTAATGGTAATAGGCGGGAAATAAGCAGACGGATTGCCTGATGGTAAGCAATTACCGCCGCCCATGGACACAAGCAACACCACAGGAATCACAAGTGCGTTGCCGCCCCTTGGGGTTGGGAATGCTGATAGGATGAGGGAGAAGGAATAGGGGTTAGGAATGTAACATGCATGCAACAGAAAGAGAGATAAAAACTTAAAAACTAACCTAATATAAACAAAATCGGATCCTCACTCACCATAATGCCATCTTGTGACACAAGATGGCGCTGATATTCTGTTGGGACAGTTTTTATAAATAGACTAGAGGATGGCTGCGGTTACACGCGCGTTATTTAAGGCTACTGCTCCTCTCTCGTCGCTCATAGCGCAATGTTATATAGCCTATAGCCTTCCTCGATAAATGGGCTATCTGACACTGAAAGAATTTTTCAAATCGGACCAGTAGTTCCTGAGATTAGCGCGTTCAACCAAACAAACAAACAAACTCTTCAGCTTTATATTAGTATAATATTATTTAATAATAAATTAAATAAATATATTACGGTCACAAGACAATATTTTGCACTAAACAACGCCTGCCAGACGGTTCAGTTCACCGTCTCTTTATTAAGATACCATTTGCTTCAGGTATTTTCTAAAGACGAAACCCACGGAATTAAGCGAGGCAGTGACAATACATACATACATACTACATACATAGTCTCACGCCTTTATCCCCGAAGAGGTAGGCAGAGGTATATTGCTACACCCAATTTTCGCCAGATTTATTTTAGTCCCACGTAATAGTCACGGCAGTGACAATTTGTATTCTCAATCTACCACCACACGGACTAGAGCATCCATAACCTTAAAATTTATTTTTACCTTATTATTTTTCAGTAATTGGGGTACAGAGAGTGATGACTCAAGCTACCACAACGGTAACTCAGACCCTCGAGGTTTCGGACATATTGGAATACTTGTGCCTAATGTTGACCAGGCTTGTGCTAGGTATGTACTTGTTGACATTTTGTATAATTTTTTTTATAGTGAAAAGAGGCCCATGCCCAGCTGTGGGACGGATTACATACAAGGACAGGGGTCCTAGTTTAGCTGAGTGGAGATACCAACAGACTGCTATGCAAAGGATATCGGGTTCGAATCCACGGCGCGTCACTGGCTTTCGAAGTTATGTGCGAATTCATTGTTAATTATCGCTTGCTCCGTGCTTAGCACGTTAAATCGACGGTACCAGCTGTCATGAAGATCTATAACTATCGTTACTGGGAGTCAGTACCTTGAAATAAACTGATACTGGTCTAAATCATGGAATATGGCTATCCCTTTGGGTTGCGGAGGTCAGACGCTCTGCAGAAATGCTGATATTTAATCAAATCTGGTTAGACTAGTAAGCGGACCCTGGACTAAAAGGCGAGAAGTCTTGGCTGCAACTGAGATAATGCTAGGACGAGTGCGAGATTGCACTCGTTTCGAGTTGAGCGTCAACAGGTACAGTTCAGATACATTTAGGGTCGGCGCAAACGGGCCACAGACCACAGGCATTGGTGGCCAGCGACAGCCACTTAACACACTTTTTCATATATTTTGTATAGACGAGCCGCACACGTGTGGCCGGTGGCGGCCTCTCGCTACAGAAGTAAAATAATTACATGAAAAAGTGTGTTAAGTGGCTGTCGCTGGCCACCAGTGGCTGTGGTCAGTGGCCCGTTTGCGCCGACCCTTACTAGTTTACCATCGACTAAGGGTGTTATTAAAATATATCGCTTTTAAATACTAAAATTGATATTTTTCCATCAAGAAACACCCTTAAAGTTAGACTAGCCCTCCAAGAATGATATTTTAATTCTAAGTGACGGTTAAATTAATTAGGAGCTCATTAATCAACATAGTAATATGAGTCGGGCAGTGTTATTGGGTTTTTCTGTGACGAAATTCTCAGTAGCAGCACGGAGTCTGAAAATGTGCCCGGTACGGCAATAGGCTCGCCCCTTATTACGTGGGACTAAAGTATATCTGGCGAAAAGTGGGTGTAGAAATACACCTCTGCCTACCCCTTTGGGGATAAAAGGCGTGACGATATGTATGTATGTATGCATGTAATATGAATATCGTCACTTCTTGAAAATCATGCAAAAGTTAAAATGTGTACCTAGCTACATAGAAATAAAATTATCAATAATATGAATTCATCAACTCCGATCACAGCCCAAAGGGATAGTGATATTCTATGGCTAAGACCAAGTCCGCCATTTGCAACGATCCTGACATCTCTCTTGCTTTATTCACTCTCATCAAATTCCTCATGCATCATCATCTTCAGCCCCTTACAGTCCACTGCTGGACTAGGGCTCTCCCTTGAAAGGAGGAATTGGCCTATAATACCACGCTGGCTAAAGGGGTTGGTATAGGGTTTGTATCAAGTTTTCCTTCTCTTACACTGCTGTTCTCTGCACAGTATGGCCTCTCTGTCGGCTCTTACGACACCCATGAGATGATATGGGGTGGTGACATGCCGTATTCTTAATCCGTCACCACACGGATGATGATTCTCATGCATGCTCTTTGGTTAAGGATACTTCTACCCTGTCCCTTTTTTAGGATATCTACCATCTGGTCAGAGAACATCCCCTTCGTCCTTTCCCTCATAATAGACATCGTAAAATCTAATATTTATACAACTCTCATTACAGATTTGAACAACAAGGTGTGAAATTCATTAAACGCCCTAACGACGGCAAAATGAAGGGATTAGCCTTCATCCAAGATCCAGACGGCTACTGGATAGAAATATTCACAAGCAACGTTGTACAGTAAACAAATAATACAAAAAGAACTAAAATAATGGTACAGTGCAGGCAATTCTAACCTAAAAAAGAAAACCGTAGATAAAAGTAAGTACTTCAATTACCTACTAGAGAGCGCTTTTCTAAGTGTTCGTGTTATATACAATAGATGGCGTAGTTTTCGTATTGTTGTCACAAGATGGCGTTATACTAAGTTTTCAAATATTTAGGTTTGTATTTTCTTTTGTGAATATTTTGATTAAATTTATTTTCAAAGTCATAGCACTGTACTTCGTATAATTAAGACAGTTAAAAGGATATACATGATTATTTGGCAGACAGAAATTCAACTTTGACCAACTTGCAGTTAAAATAGGGCAAATATAAATATTTAAGTGACCACTTCGCCACTTAACACTACTCTTGAGTGTTGTGGGTTCGATTCCAACACGGGCTAATCACCATACAGCCTTTCATAGCCCACTACTGGAGATACGACCTAATTTGCGTTACTCTCTATACAGAGGGTCTAGTACGAGTTTGCACTCGATCGTCACGGTGGACGATAGCCTAGTCGACGGGAACAATTTCCATACAATTTCTAAATACGCCCCATAGCGGACTCTATCGATCGCTACTCTCCGTTAGAAAAGAAGCGCTTTTAGAAAATGTATGGAAATTGTTCCCGTCGACTAGGCTATCGTCCACCGTGACGATCGAGTGCAAACACGTACTAGACCCCCAGGATTTATTTCTAGCAAGAGAGATGTCATCAAAGAAATATAAAATCAAAAGTTTGTCTATGTCTGCCAAATAAGAATGTTTGTTACTTCTAATGATTATTGTATATTTGATAACGATATTTAAATATCATACTGAAAGAATACTTAAATATTATTTAAAACACAATAATCAATCAAATTCCGCAGATGCGGCGTACTTATATGTACTGTTTTTTTATTTATTTATTACGTATACTTTATACATAATGTATGTAAGCGCAAAATATGTAAATAAATATAAACCGGTGAAAATATTGTTTGTTAAGAAAACTGTGTTTTCGAATGAAATCAATTTATATTTTAAATATTAAAAATTATTTTTTTTACACTGAAGAATTATTTGATTAAATGTGTAAGTATATTTCTAAAAAGAATACTAAAAACGTCATATCAGTAAAGGAGTTAATATGTTATCTGTCTCTTTCTTATTTATGACACTATGTGCAACAGCAACACTGTCTTATGAATGCAGACTTGCATTCTAAAAAATATTAGAACAGTTATATCTATGGATATAAAGTAATTTCAATTACGTTTTGAATACTATGCATTGTCTATGTATAAAATATCCCAATTGTGGGAAAAATGTGAAATATCTTCTTAATTGGTAGTAAATTTTTATGTCCAATTTTGGGCAAATGTGTATAAATATGTGATTGAATAATTGTAAGAATATTTTTTGTATTTATTTGTTGTATTGGTTATTTGTAATGTACGTGCAATTA
Source organism: Euclidia mi (assembly GCA_944739405.2). Classification (NCBI taxonomy): domain Eukaryota; kingdom Metazoa; phylum Arthropoda; class Insecta; order Lepidoptera; family Erebidae; genus Euclidia; species Euclidia mi. The sequence continues at coordinate 4,407,536 of OX123205.2, read as the reverse complement.
TCAAGTAAATATATTATATTCAAATGTTATTTACAACTTTTGTTTTATTTATTATAAGTTACACCCGCGCTTTTGAGGATTACTGCTTGATAATGAACTATCCAACATAAAAATAATTATACAAATCGTACCAGTCGTTCCTGATATTAGTGCGTTCAACCAAACAAACACTTTTAGCTTCATTTTATTGGTATACTCTAATGTACTTGGCAAAACCAAGAGCATAGAGCATAGATATTTACATAGAGGTGCATTTCTTATGGGCGCTCTGTAGACAAACTTTCTGTGACTCATATTGCCGCTTGGCGGGTGACAGTCGCGCTGTGACAGCTGTCTCTACGAGTGCAAGAGAGATGGAGAACGCCAGCGCCGCCAACGGCGCCAACTACGAACTACACTGACGACAGTCGCTAACTCGGCTCTTGGAATCGGCACACGAAATCCTTAAGAAATGCGCTTCTATATGTAAATCTGTATTCATTGCTACTACTCAGAGTCAGAGGGCATCAAGTTGAAATCCACGCCGCACACCACTAACTTTTCGAAGTTATGTGCGTATATAATAGAGAATATGCATAAAATTTAAATTCGTCTCCTATATTTCTTTTTTCGAATCTTTATCACCGTTAGATTATAATCAAAACGTATTTTTTCCATTTAGTTATTATTCCCATAAAATATTGTTTTAAAAGTGGAAAATAAGGGCGGGCAATTTAAACTTATAAAATGCGTCACCATTGGTCGAAACGAAAAGTGACGTTAGATGCCAAGGCATGCTGTTTATCGGCGTTAGGGCCTTATCATACTAGCGGTTTGGGAGCGGTTGCGGGGCGGAGCGGACGCGCAGCGAATGCGTCGCGAACACGCCGCGGCTGCGCACTATGGTTCGTCTAGAACAAGCTAGCTAGACAAAATTATTTTATTTGATTTTTATGTCTAGATGCGGTTAATAAGCAAAGATATAAGGTTTTTGGTACTTTTTTCAAGGCAGTTTGTCATTTGAGCTGGTATCATGAAAAAAAAACATTTATCGGGCATATGTGTATAATATATTTTTTGAACATTTTATAAAGTGATTTATCCCTCGACGTCGCTATAAAATCTAATAACAGATGCATAAAATATCTAAGAACTAAATCTATTACTCATTATCATCACTATCATCAGATGAATCATCCATTGAATAGTCATGATCGTGAGGGGCAGAACTATGAAAAGTAGAAATCATATTAACATTTTGTTCCTTACAGCTAGGTGGGACAATTAAATCTAATACTTCAGTTGGAAGCGTACCTATTTTCTTCCGAGGAACTTCTCGTAAACCGTTTATTACAGGGTCAGATGTTATCAATAACATATTAAGTAAATCTCTATTCGTAGCCTCCCGTGATCGCTTTCGTGTGTTGTGCTCACGAAATCTTCTGCAGTCCTTATTACGAGCTTCCTGTGCTTCCTCGGAAAGCTGGCCTATAGGTAGAAGGGACGATCTAATTACTTCGCCACTGTGCAAAAGTATTTTGTGGACAGTAGCGGGCATGTAATACCATGAATAGAGATTTACATAAAGTTGTCTAGTTTCTTGAGCTAAGTTAACGAATTTTTCAATATTTATATCATATCCCGATGATAAAGTGCGAAGTAGTATGCCAAATTTTTGTATTAGTGAAACATCTAACCCTGTAATATCGGCACTAGCCTCGGGATTTCCAAAAAATCTTCGCGCGGTGTTCCCGTCATTAGTGTTACCGAACCCTGGTTTTGGTTTGTCTACAATCAAGCCCATTTCGCTTTTAAATCGTTTTTTAATGTCATCTGAACGTTGTTTCACACTAGCTTTGTCTTCGGCTGTTCTTAACTGCCATTTTTTTATATTTAGTCGATAGCTAATGTGAAGCAAGCATTCAAAGCACCTTATCCAAGCGTGCAACGTAGACAAACCAAAACCAAGATTATCTTTGTCCGCAGCAAACTCTTTTGACAGATCATTCATCATTGTTGGAGTTGCCCCACAAATAAAACATTTTTGTGAGGAAGAAGTTTCGGTCAGAGCATTGCAAACTTTTCCGTCAATCATTGGTAAAAGCATAACATGTGTGACAGATACTTCGGTCTCCATCACCTTGCAGGTTGTCGGCAATAAAGCGTTTATCTCTTCTAAAACCTAATTGGTTTCCGAAATCGTAAAATCTTTCGTTTCCTTAGAAAAGATAAACTTTATTGGCCGACAATACATTGTAGAACAGGGCCGAGGATTCTGCCACACAATATTACCACTTTCATCTTTCAATTGAAGAGGAACGAAAGAAAATACAAATAAAAACTCGTCACTATCGTCACAATTAGTGAATTTTTGTTTGTACATACTATGACCGGAACTTCCATCACAACCCCATTTACTGATTAATGTGAATGACGTGCAAGGTAACAGACTATGAACAACTTCTTGTTGTGCTGAAACTAAACGTTCGGCAGTCTTATCAAGAATTGCCTGAACTTTGATTTCAGCATGCGTTTCATTGACTGTAATTTGTTCACCTGACGGGTAGCAGGCTATTTTAGCCTTTCTAACACTGTACATTGACGGAAACACCTTATGTCCAGCTTTAATACTCCACTTCCGAGTCTGCTTATAGCTATGGCTACTTGATTTACTATCAACGTAGTACGCTAAAGCTTCCTCACTTGTTAAACTCCTGGGGGCACTTTCTTCACTCGTGGTCTTGGTTATTGAAGGATCACTAGTCACATCTTTAATTTGACGTGCTACACTTCTCTGACCCGAGATTCGAGCTGACACTTCAGCGGCGTAAATTAATTCACTAGCACTTCTGGACTGTAATAGATCGTCTACACGTCGTCTCTTCGTTTTGAGACTAGAATGTTCAAAATCTTTAGTAGGTCTTCCGGGTCCCGGTTCTCCAGATGTAGTTGGCAGAGATAAATAAACGGACACATCGAAAGATATGTCAAGACCCTCCAGCCACGTCGAATACTTTTGTAGGAATCGCTCTCGATTTCTTCCACAGCTGCTCCACTTTTCAGCAAATTTCGTTGAATATCTTGAGATTAGTACTTTAATATCTCGCAGAGACTGCTCCGTAACACCATCAAAATTATATCTCAAAGATATAAACCGAAAGAGCTCCTCATTCCGCGTTTCCTTCGGGTGTTTCAGCCATTCTTCGAAAAAATCCATTCTTGAGACGGTAAAAACTGTTGAAAGAAAAAAATAAATAAAAATTAGTTGTGCAAATATATCGCAATGAATTTTTTTACGTATAACTACTAGACACTTATGAGAATCGTATATGATAGGTTCTACGGTGGGGACAAGTGGGGACATGTTATTATTTGACCGATGAATTTGAAAAAATGAGTAAAAAAGTGGGTGAAAATTCAAACATTTCATTTTATAAGACTAAAGAATGAAGTTCCCATGTTGAAAATGAAATAAAATATAACTACTTACCCTTACGTATACAATCCATCACAAAAACACTTTCACAAATTTCTTTTAGTGACATAAACAATGCTATCAAATATGATGTAAAAATGCAAATGAATGCCCTTTAAATAGTCAACATCTTATAAACATACCTTAATGACGCTCTTAATGAGGGTAGTATTGATAATTAATAGGTGTAATCCTCAATGTATAGGGGTAATGAGTTCGTAATAGTAATTAACTTCCAGGAATTTAAGAGTTGTTTTTGTCTAGCTAGCTTGTTCTAGACGAACCATAGTGCTGCGCAGCGAAGACTGTATAGTGTGTGTCCAGTAACTGGATGTACTGTACGTCGATAATTTGCTACAAACACACGACAAAAACGTAACGTATTCGCCACGCGTCCGCGGCGTCTTCGCTGCGCAGCCGCGGCGTGTTCGCGACGCATTCGCTGCGCGTCCGCTCCGCCCCGCAACCGCTCCCAAACCGCTAGTATGATAAGGCCCTTAGTGGTGTTTGAAAGAAAAATACTTTAAACCTGTGTTCCTGTGGTGATTTCTAGTGACTCTGAGTTTGTAGTTAATCTAGGACTATGACTGAATCTAATTCAAGTCAAAGCTCAATCCGAAAATCTACCGAAAATGGATACAGCCTTGCCAGTTCTTATAGACCAATATCACTGTCTTCATGTCTAGGTAAACTATTTGACAACATTTGTTTGGATTGGTATATGGAATCTAACAGCATCATTCCGCACGTACAATATGGATTTCGTCGAGGGCGAAGTTGTGCAGACAACTTCACTTCCTTAATTTCAGACCTGAAACATGCAAAGGATAATAAGTTACACACAGGTGCTTTTGACAGTCTAGATCCGGCTATACTTGTACAAGTTATGTCTAGGTTAGGTGTGCCTGGTCAACTATGTAAATGGATATTTAATTTTTTGAATAATAGAACACTTTGTGTAAGGCATAATAATACATTGCATGGTCCAAAATGTGCATCTAAGGGTACAATGCAGGGTGCTACACTATCTCCTATGTTATACATATACAATATAATAATATACACAAGCGAAATCTGTAAATTTGTAAATAGTAATGTAAATATTTACAAATTTACAGATTTCTTTCAGATATTTTGCAGTTTGCTGATGAAATTGTTTTGTACAGTAGTAATTATAAAGTAAAAATTGCAATAGACAATATTAACAGAGCCTTGTCCCAACTATTTCACTATTACAATGATGTGTTACATTAAAAAATTAAACCCTCCAAAAGCAGTGCCAGTATATTTGGAAATGAGAACATAAATTCAAAAGTAATATATACCTAACGGAGAATTTATAAATCCAGTGAATGTGAAGAAATTTTTAGGCATAGTAGTAGATAGGAAATTAACCTTTGAGGAACATATTAAATCAATATAAAAAATGCTCTTAAAGGATTAAATGTAATTAAATGTCTTGCAGGCGTTACATGTGGAGCTGAACCGAAAATATTGTCAACTTTGTATATAGTATAGTTAGACTGGGTTGCATCATCTTACTTTAACAATGACAAAGATAGCAAGATCTGTCAAAGTACCGGTTAAGCAAAAAGTTAGTTGCACCACTTGACAATTGTTAAAATGACGTCATAATTTTATGTTAACGGTAACCGCCCGATATTGGCCGGTTAATGTTATTGTTAAAGTCAGTTCTATTGTTCTATTATTGATACGCATCGAATATAATCACCAAAAATATCACTGCTTCGAGAAATACTCGCAGAAACTAGTTCTTCTGAAGACGAATGTGATTTAGACCCGATAAGTGTAACGCCTAGGAAAAGAAAAGTGTATTTCTCCAGAACCGATCGAGTTTCAAAATGAGACAACAAATCATTCTTGGCTAGATTTCGAGTCTCCAAAAATGTAGCGCAGTGGCTAGCTCAACGATCGGAACACTCTCTGTGCTAGCTACCTGCAATTTTATTAGGTAGAAATGAAATAATAACAGTTGAAAAGATAAATGTGACGATGCCAGGAATCGAACCTTAGCTGGTCCGCCACAGTGCGCTGGTGGTGTGTGACAGGCGAGTGTTCCTACGACGATCATCTTCTATGTGCTAGTGGACTATATGGCTTCGATCTATTCGGGGCTTCAGAAATAAAACATCTTCATACGTTGAGAGCGATGCTGTTCAGGTGTTCGGTGCTGGATGGCTTCATATAGTTACTTGGTTACAACATGGTGGTTGGGACGCCAACAAACTGGCCAAAAATATGATCGCTTAGCTACTTCAAAATTTTACCTTAACGCCGACCACCGCACCGAACATATGCACAACAAATCTTTATTTGTGATACATGTAATTATCTTAGATACTATGGTACATGCATATTCTATACATAGCTAGATAGGTCTCAAAAAGTTCTATCGAACGGTATATAATACAAACCTAAACCTAACTGTTTGCATCACTAAGTTATTCAAGAAAAATTATCGAAAAATGTCACACAAGGATCCGCCCACTATATTTGCTATAAAAAAAACTATGAAATACTATTGTTATATATGTAATTTTGGTGGGCCGTTGTGTGCAACTATATGGAGCATCTAATAAAACAAACGCCATGGAAATAGCTTTATTCAATTCTAACTATAACATAATAAAACCTACGATGCATAAGTAAAAATACAAATTTTCTTAAGAAAACACTATCGTACATAAACAAAGTTTATGATAAATATAATAAGAAACTATTTAAACATGATTTCAAGCCCATTTAAAGCTAAAAAACACTTATAAAACTATAAAACTACAATGTAAACAAAACAGCTGTTTATCAACTATTAGATCTTATATATTACAACTGATAACACTATTTATGATCGATATCTAAGTCCCTACGGTTAGCACAAGTATAAGTTTAATGCTTATACACTACACGGCACTACTTATTACCGATTTGCAAATTTTCACTATTCTAGCGTTATTTTATCACTTTGACGCGTCCGGGAACCGAACCCGGTATACCTACCGCACGATTGGATAGCACTATTTTTACACGATTTTCACTCGCGGTTTCGAATACACTATTCACTATAGAGGTTTTTAATGTCTGTCGCAAAGAATAAATAAGTATGAAATTTCGAGCACCAGGCCCTTCAATATATTTATCATTGTATCTATTTATGTACCTTTTTGCCACTCTCTTGATATTCTCAAATTTGTATTTGAGCTGCTTCACAGTGCGCGGGATCTCCAAGGGCATTAAATTCGCTTTCTATTAAAGTCCACACGCTATCCTTTTGCTTACTACTTATAGCATCGGTTTTCTTACAAAATAATACATTTTGATGTTTGGTTATTAACGATTGAAGTCTATCGACTTCAGCTCCGGTAAAGTTTACGCTTCTTTCCCTGAAATATACAGAATTTAACGTAAAATTAGGCATAAGTTTGTATGCTGTAAAAAGAATAACACGCAAGTGTTATGGGCAACAGAATAAGTTGTGCATACTTACTTTGTTTGGCTGTTTACGTACAAGCTTTTTGTATTATATGCCATTATTATCTTCTACACTTCGTAAAACTTGAACTCGTAATAGGTGTAGTATAAACAAGAAAGATAATCAAAATATTTTCAAACGAAGCGCGTTGGCGTTCAGCGCGTTCAATTCGTTTGACGTTCGATATAATATATGACAATTGACATCTTGACATTATCAATAACAGCGAAGCTCTAGTATTGCCGGACTTAAAAATAGTTCCCGCAGCGAATCGGGGTAGATTACGCCTCATTTGTCTAGCAACCCTGTTAACTTTAACATTAGCAACAAAACGTTGGTGCAACACATTTTGCAGCAGCCGTCAAGTTTACTGTTAAAGTTATTGTAAAATTTGACTTTAGCTTTTACTTTAACCGGTGATGTGGTGCAATCCACTCTTAGAAGTCATTTTGATTATAGTTCACTAGTGTACTCACAGATATGAGAATTAGTCAGATGAAACGCGCGGCACAGTTGCGTGCGGCCACTAAAGCAAATACAAAATTGAAAAGCGAATACAAACTCGTCTCAGTGCGCTACGAAGCATCGTACAGTTCACGCATCACGATCACTTCAACTTTTAAATTCTCAAAATGCCGTCTTGTGTTCTTAAACACTGTAAAAGTTGTTCCTAAAAACAAAAACAGGAAAATGGAATATCTTTTCACAGGTAACTATTGATAATTTGACTGTTTCCTAATTTAATTTCGATAAAATTCGTATTTGTTATGTCGTTTTTTTTTTATTTCGTTAGGGAAAATGCACTTGTCAATTGATTATGTGATAATGATTGTCATGTTAATGAAAAATACATTACCGTATTATAAAAGTATATTGTAGATATATCTTCTTTCTCATAAATATAGTAATAGAATTTCAATTTCCATTAGTATATACCTTACATTATATTGTTTTGAGTTCGATCCCCAAACGATATCCTAATATTCGTGTACACCTGCTACTCGTCAAGCTTATACACTTTGTCCTTTGCACCGTTCTTATGGCGTAAAGAATAAGTATCAAAATCGTACAGCAACTGTTTAGCTTGACTTGGCGCCGTGTGTACATACATACTTATGGCGTAGGGAATAAGTATCAAAATCGTACAGCAACTGTTTAGCTTAACTTGGCGCCGTGTGTACATACATACTTATGGCGTAAGGAATAAGTATCAAAATCGTACAGCAACTGTTTAGCTTGACTTGGTGCCGTGTGTACGTACATACTTATGGCGTAGGGAATAAGTATCAAAATCGTACAGCAACTGTTTAGCTTGACTTGGCGCCGTGTGTACATACATACTTAAGGCGTAGGGAATAAGTATCAAAATCGTACAGCAACTGTTTAGCTTGACTTGGTGCCGTGTGTACATACATACTTATGGCGTAGGGAATAAGTATCAAAATCGTACAGCAACTGTTTAGCTTGACTTGGCGCCGTGTGTACATACATACTTATGACGTAGGGAATAAGTATCAAAATCGTACAGCAACTGTTTAGCTTGACTTGGTGCCGTGTGTACATACATACTATTTATTTCTCAACTAATCGACGCCAGCGGCTTCGCACGCACATATTTTCTTATTTCTCGTTTTGCCCGATCCCGTGGGAATTTCGAGAAATCCCGTCTTGGTGCACCCCTACGGTTCCCAAGAAACATACATGCTAAATTTCAGCTTCATGCGCCGAGTAGTTTCGGCTGTAGCTTGTCTGTCAGTCAGTCAGTAACGCAAGGATTTTATATATACAGATTTACGAAGTAGTTAAAACTTAACTCGGTACCTACATTTAAGAAATGTATTTATAAAAGCATTAATTAAATCCATGGTAAATTCTTCAACACCGCAAATGAATATAAGAATATTACATAACTATATGCAAAATACTGGGAGATTATTCATAATCTGGCAACTTTTCACACACATAGACGCGCGTGTCCGTACAGTGCCAGTCGCCAAAGGTCACGCACACATAGCTGTCAACGTGCCACGCTTAGTTGGACGAATGCGCTCTATCTGATACTAATTCTCATATCTGTGAGTGTACTTATATAAATAGTACTCATGTAAGTAAATAAACTAGATCTATTGCAGAACAGGGCTTGAGAACAATTTCTGGTGCAATGTGCTCTACTCCCATTAGGGCCATGGAAGTGGAGACTAAAATAATGCCCTTAATTTTGAGACGCATTCTACTTGCAGAGAGATTCTGTCTTAAATTAATTGCTTCAAATAACAAGAAAATAATAAACAAAATAGTACCATCTGTATGTAGAAATCCTGGACCTCTAACAGCAGGAGAGATTCTCTTGAAGGGTAAATCCCCAACATTGTCCAAAATATTGCTGGAAACAGATTACAGAAAATAGTTTTACTGGTATTAGAAAACAATGCCCATGGCCATGTTACTCCTTCTCTTATCAGTGTATTACACATCCCGTTTAAAGAATTGCAAAATCCCATGAATAACAATTTAGATAATATGTTACAGTTTATGGCAGACAATTAGAATTATTATGTTATTTACGTGCGTGCGAAATGACTATGTGCGTGCTGCTATATATGATCCACAAGCTCAATTCTCTCAAAGCTTTGTTTTACACAATACATGCACAATATTCACTGCAGAGGCATACCTATGCGGTTAATCAGGCATTAAAACATATTCACCAAATTAACAATAGTAAATACTTTTTGATTGTTTCTGATTCACTGAGTTTGATTAAAGCCTTAACTAACCTTACAGTTTCTTCTCTTAGTCAAATAATATTATATTCTATATTTCATCAAAGAAATAATTTATCAATATTACCATAGTAAATAAATAAATAAATAAGCACAAAAAAATGCATTTCTGTGGGTACCTTCACACCGAGGTATCTCTGGCAATGAAATAGTTGATATGCAACGGGTTCTGGTATTAAAACGCAGAAAAGGTTCTATGCGTTTATTTGCCGAGTATTGTCTCACTTCCCTTGCACGAGTATGACCGACCAACAACACGACACTGGCCTGAACACTAAGGGCTGCAGTCTCCCACGCTGTTCCCCCCGGTAGTGCGCAGGGCAGGCTGCTCAAAGGCTGCGCGTAGCGGTGCAGATCCTCGCTGACGTTGGCTTCAGCTGGCAGGCGCCGGCGGTGTGTGTGCGATGAGCAGGGCAGGGCCAGACTCGTCGGCAGAGGTGTCGTCGAGGACGGTGCTTGGAAGTGTAGATAGCTAGGGTAGCGTAGCCCGGCGCTTCCAAGGTAGACCTGGAACCTGAAGGGAAGCAGCATTAGGAAAGCCACAACCAATAGAGTCAGGCAGGTGACGTTAGCCGGCCTCAGCTAGCAGGTAGAGAGATGGGCAGTACGCTAGAGCAGTAAATGTAGTAACTAACCCACAGCTGGGACCGGGGTACACGTACGACGTAGGCGATACGATTAACGTAGATAGGTAGTAGGAGCAATCGTAGGTAGGTAGAGTAGCGGTGCCGGCCTCTCTGTCGGGCTCGTTATATACCGGGCCCTCCATCAGAGTTGGAGTCGCTACGTGACCATATATGGTCAGACTTCGCGAGCACGGACGATGGCCTTCTCTGATTGGCCGAGCGTATGGACGGTATTATGACGCACACTCGGTAGGTAGTAGGTACCGGACATACGTTACAATACCGCTCGCCTTAGGAGAGGATTTTACGTGGCTAACAAGAGAAATCCGACTAGCTGCGTTAGGTCTATGAGTCCGCTACTGTCCAAGCTAAGACGGCATATAGAAAGAAAGAAGAAAAAGAAGGGAAAGTCTTATACGGTTTGTAACAATTAGTTAGGCGCCACAGTGTATAAGTTTTAAGTCTTTTATGTGCCAAAACCCAATAGAATTTCCAGACGCGTCCGACAACTCGTAAACGAGAGGCGACTTTTTAGTAATCACTGTGCACTTCACGAATTTAGAGGCTAGTTTCTTGCAGAAGGACTTATCCTTGTCGCTCTGATAAAAAGTCCTTTTCCACACAGTGTCTCCCACATCAAACTCAGCTGGTTTACGGCGTAAATTATAAGTTTGAGAATTCATAGCATGAGCTTGAATGAGGAGTGCCTGAACTTTGTCAAATATGCCTGATAAGTGACCTATATTTTCTGCGTAATCGTCCCTAGGTATGTATACTATATCATCAGCGTCCGTGTCGACATAGTGTGAGCCGCATGGAACTAATTCACGTCCATAGACTAAAAAACTAGGTGTGTAGCCCGTGACAACTGCGGTGTTTAATGCAAACTGCTTTATACAAATTATCTGTTTGAAACTATGGATAGTTGCTTGCAGGTGGATGCGGTATACACCGACTTTTGTAAGGCATTCGATAAAGTGGATCATTCCATACTTTTAAAGAAGATAGCATATAATGGTATACGTGGCAACTTGATGCGTTGGCTCGAGTCGTATTTAGTTAACAGAACACAAAGGGTTGCACTGAATGGTTTCTATTCTAATGAAATACAAATCAGTTCAGGTTTTGTCCAAGGCTCAATTTTGGGTCCATTGCTCTTCGTCTTATTTATAAATGACATTGGTAGTTGCATTAAACATTCTCATTATCTCTTGTATGCGGACGATTTAAAAATCTATCGTGAAATCAAGTTGCAAAGTGACTGTGATAAATTACAGGAAGACTTGAATCGATTGACTAACTATTGCTCCAACAATAAATTGCAATTAAACATTAATAAGTGTAAGTCAATAACCTTCACAAAAAAAATTAATACATTTAATCAAACCTACCTCCTCTGTGACAATGCACTTGAAAAAGTAATGTCAATTAGAGATCTTGGAATTCAACTTGACTCGAAACTCCATCTTGATGTTCATGTTAACTGGATAGTAAATAAGGCATTTCAAATGTTTGGATTTGTCATGCGCACTTGTGTACCGTTTAAAAGGCCAGCATCATACTTGCTTCTTTATAAGTCACTCATTAGATCACAATTAGAATACGCCACTGTTGTGTGGAATCCTTATTACTCAAAATATATTCATCAGGTAGAAGCTGTACAGCGTAAATATCTGCGTGCTGTCAATTATAGATGTTTTAGTCAAAGAAGTAGTTACTACGAAAACCTGTTTAGATTCTCTTTAATGACACTCATAAAGAGACGATGGCTTTTGGACTTATCAGTGATTTATAACATTTGTCGTAGTAAATATGACTGCAATAAGCTTATGAATCAAGTACAAATTAGAATACCTAGCAGTTCACACCGTATACGCGCTGCACATAACTGGGGCCTTTTTGCACCCAGAATGTGCAGAATGAATGCGGGCGAGCGAGCTCCACTTTGCCGCTTAATGAAGCTTTATAATAAATATTTTACAGACATTGATTTGTTTTTACTGTCTCCGGGACAATTCAAGAGCAGCGTGGTTGAGAAACTCAAGGAAATTGATGATGATAATGGTTGATACTGAACTTTGTTTGTTGCTCAGTCATTACATGTAATTAATTAATTTAATTAAGGTTTTTTTATGCCAAAAAGAGTATTATGTAAAACGTTCTTATTACTACTCATATTAATATTGATGTTGCGGACAGCGATGTTGGATGTGCACATACAAATGTTTTTGTTTTTTAGTTATAAGCACTTATATTGAGCACTGTGTACAATTGTTTGTTGTCCTGAATAAATAAAATAAAATAAATAAAATAAAATAAACTGCACCTTAGGTAGGAGAGTGTCCCATAATCTCTGGTCTTTTCCTACAAACACCGCTAAAGTAGAACCAATGGTTTTATTATAGCGTTCGACCATATTCACATGTGGGGAATATTTAGGAGTATAATGAAGGTTAGGCATTTTGTACTTGTGCAACATAGCTTTTAAAGTAGCACTTACAAACTGTTTACCATTGTCCAATATAATTGTATATGGTATACCTTGAACTAAAAATATTTTTTCTTTCAAAATATTAGCTATTATTTCATCAGTTGCGCGACTGATAGAAAAAAGAAGGCAGTATTTACTGTTTGTTTGTTAGTATTTACTAAAACAACAAGTTACTACAAAGATGTAGGCGTTTTGTTTTCTTGTGACGGGTAATGGCCCCACCAAATCTACACTAATGGTTTGGAAGGGTCGTGAACACACTTTTGGTCGTCCTATGGTTCCACTGGGTACCATTGTATGCAGGTTATTATATTATAGTATGTACCATTGGGTGCAGGTTCTGATGTTTGTGCGCGATACAAGTGTAGCAAGAATTTATGAACTTTACCACGTCAGCGTGCATTTTGGGCCAATAATAACGGAGTGATAAGCGCTTGTAAGTTTTAAATATACCGAAATGCCCCGAAGTAGGTGCATTATTTCGCTCAGAAGAAGGTAGCACTTCTTTCCATTCGAACTCCTTACGTAGCTAAACAACCATTGTAGATGGCTGAATACCATTGATCAGTGTCAACATTAGGGTTGTTCACGTTATTTTTGTTATTATTCGCGTTAATTATATTTACAGGTAAGGATTGTGATAACGCATCTGCTATAATTTTATCTGCGCCGCGCCGATGCTTTATTTCGAAGTTAAAGGCTGACAGACGAACCGACAACCGAGCTAATCTACCAGTCGGATTGCTCAAGTTTAGGAGCCATTTCAGTGCGGAATGGTCAGTATACACAACAAACTTTAACCCGTTATCTAAATAGCAGCGCCAATATTCGAGGGCTGTTAGAACTGCTAATGTCTCCCGTTCTCTTGTACTATAGTTTTATTCCTGTGCATTTAGTGACCGACTCATGTAAGCGATAGGTAGTTCCACGCCATCTATTTCTTGTGTAAGCAACACAACGATGCCACACGCGCTCGCATCCGTGTGAACTTGAAACGGTTTCTCGTAATCGAGGCACGATAATATTGGTGCGGTGCTTAACAATTGTTTTAGTTTACAAAACGAGTTGTCAGCTTCCACCGACCACTGGAATGGTGCAGCATTCTTACCGGTAGAGGTAAGTTTGTTCAAAGGCCCGGCAATAGTACTAAAATTAGGGATGAATTGCCGATACCATGATGCAATGCCTAAGAACCTTTTGCCTTCTTTTTTATTCTTAGGCGTAGCATAATGCTGCTTCTACTCCTAATGCTGCTTCCCTTCAGGCTGGAACCTGAAGAAAGCAGCATTAGGAAAGCCACAACCAATAGAGTCAGGCAGGCGGCGTCAGCCGGCCTCAGCTAGCAGGTAGAGAGATGGGCAGTACGCTAGTGCAGTAAATGTAGTAACTTACCCACACCTGGGACCGGGGTACACGTACGACGTAGGCGATACGATTTACGTAGATAGGTAGTAGGAGCAATCGTAGGTAGATAGAGTAGCGGTGCAGGCCTCTCTGTCGGCCTCCTTATATACCGGGCCCTCCATCAGAGTTGGAGTCGCTACGTGACCATATATGGTCAGAGTTCGCGAGCATGGACGATGGCCTTCTCTGATTGGCCGAGCGTATGGACGGTATTATGACGCACACTTGGTAGGTACCGGACATACGTTACAGCTAAAACCGCATATGAAGGTAGTAATGCTATTGATGTTTGAAATGCAATGACATTCCTATGACTGACTTCCTGCAATGTATTAATGAAAATGTTTGTAACTTATGGTTAGAATTGTGGAAGAAAGACCAAGACACCAAAGGAAAATGGTACGGAAGTATTCAAGAAAAATTACCTGTTAGACCCTGGTACAATAGATTGAAGGAAGCCAGCCGAGACTTTATCACTACGATAAATAGATTGCGTTTTAGCCATAATACTGCTCCGTCAAACCTTGCTAGACTTGGCATTATTGCAAGCAATACATGCCCACATTGTGAATCCCAAGAAGGAACCGTTGAACATCTTATTTTTGACTGTCAAAACCATAGAGATATAAGGATAGAGTGGCAGAGTGGGGCCAATTCGTGTCAAAATAATAGTGTTACGAGCTGGGGTTCGTGATAAATTATATACACTATGCCAGTAAAACTTCACTTTATTCACTAACACAATAACACTAGATACACACACTTAATTTTCACTCCACTAATAAAACACACTATTCACACCACTAGAACCACTAAACACTTCCGACTTACTTCACTTCGCTTCTTGTTTATCGCTCCGTTATTCAATTGTAACTGTGTCCGGTGCGTTCACTCGCGCTCTATTAATTTATACTGGCCGGATAACATGACTAGCGCATTCTAGATGCTTCTGCAAAACTGTCGAAATAATCGCGAACAGTCGATACTCATACAGCAACGCCATCTAGTTCAGAGTAGCTGAATTACCTTTAAACCACCGATACATTCAATCTCTTCTAGTACCCCCATTCACCGATAGATGGCGTAACAATAGTTACAGGTAGCACGCCATTGCGCAATGTTGATGTTGTGCATGTACTGTTGAGGAGAGAGAGATGCAGGGGGGCCTTTAACTGTTGCGTTCTCTCTCCCACCGGCGGACACGACACATTATTGAGTTAGGTTCTATTTTGCCACTCTATCCTTTATATCTATATGGTCAATACTGGTCAAAACCATGTCAAAACTTACTGCTTGACGGATTAGTGTTGGTCTTCTTGGGCTATGAGTGTTGGTTAGTGAACTCAGTGATGTGAACATTAAGTGCGATTCTTTCTCCCGCCCGCCGCCACTCAAAGAGTTATTGAAAGACAAAACAAAAATACTTACAAACCGATATATAAATACGTTAAAAATACTGTTAAAACAATTTAAATAAAAAATTGGGCAAGTGCGAGTCGGACTCGCGCACGAAGGGTTCCGTACCATCATCTATAAAAGAAAATCACGTTTGTTGTATATATATAGGTACTTAAATATTTTTTAAGTTTCTACTTGTTTATTAAGATCGAGTAACAAATTGCTTAAAAATTACGTTTGTTGTATGGGAGCCCCCCTTTATTATTTACTTTTTTTAATTTAATTATTTATTTATTAAAGGTACCGTGAAACCTGCTTACTTTGCCACTTTTTCATGTGTCAAAAAGGTTGATTCGTTTTAAAAAAATATAATTATATGAAAACGATATGAGTAACCTACACCTAGACGTAGTAAATTTCATGAAAATTTATATTATTGCCAAATATCTCTTTCATTTTTGTAAATTAAAATATTTTATGCATAGAAACAAATATGGCAAAGTCAGTTGTCACTTCTGGTAAATTTGCCATATGGAAATAAAAATTATTTTTTTGGAGTTTATGAGGTTAAAAAGAACTATAATTGCACTCTTCCTCTTACCCTTAAATTAAAAGTAAAAACTTTATATTATTTAGCACTGGTAACTAAATTCTCTAAGAAGGTGGCAAATTCACCAACCTTTCCAAAATATTTCATAGTAAAAAGAATATAGGGTTAGGGTTGTCAAATAAAAATGTTTTCATAGTACGAAATATTTAATAGAAGTAAAAAAAAAACACCCATTTTTAGTGAGATCAACACACAATATTAGTCGTTGTGAATAGGTATTGATTAATATAGGTTGTTAAGTAGGTAGGTGCCTGCCTGCCATCATATTAAGCTTATAAATTGCGCAAATAAGTAAATAACTTCAAAAAAATACATTTTAAATTACCCACCACCCTGTGTACGTTTTGTAAAACCACCTTCACTTAAGCACATGCACTGTGTATTGCATATCTGGGTACCTATCTACTTATATTATAAGTAGGCACTTACAACGACAGTTTAATTAAAATATTCAATAAGAAATTTTGTGGCAGCCCTAAGTTCCAACAAAACATGGCAAAGTCACCATCACGGACGTTGTGTTTGGGGTTGTTGAATTTGCCAACACCAATTGCTAACTACAGGTTGCTTGTAGCACAGTAAATCAGCTTTCATTTAGATAAAGAACATTATTCTAACATAATATCAAGAATGTACTTACGTAGGCAATGCCTTTCCCGTTTGTTTTCGTAAAAGTTCCAGAGCACTAAGTTTTACGCCACCAACATTCGAAAAAAGTAAACACCGAAAATGACATCTCAAAATCAAGCTGGGTTGCTACATCTCACTCGGTGCTGCCAATAAACTCATAAATTTAAACATAAAGTCATGTATAGATGACAGAAAACTGTTATTAACATGTTACTACACTTTTTCCCTCAAAAGTTGGCTATGGCAAACTTGGCAACCGTTGGCAAAGCTAGCAGGTTTCACGGTAATATACAACTACATATTCCGTGAAAATTTTAAGCGTCTACCTGTTACCGTTAGTAAGTTTGAGCAAAAATACGAAAAAAAAACACGTTTATTGTATGGGACCCCCCCTTAATATTTTCATTTTTTTTATTTTTAGTATTTGTTGTTATAGCGGCAACCGAAATACATAATTTGTGAAAATTTCAGCTTTCTAGCTATCACGGTTTATGAGATACAGCCTGGTGACAGACAGACAGACAGACAGACAGACAGACAGCGGAGGCTTACTTACTTACCTAAAAGGTAAAAATCGGAACCCTATTACTATAGGGTTCCGATTTTTACCTTTTAGGTACGGAACCCTAAAAATAAGTAATAGTGCAGAGTCGTTAAAATAAAATACGACTTGACTTAAAGGTCCAGTTACCAGGTCATTAAATTCCAAAAAAAAAAGAAACAACTGTCAAGCAAACTAATGTCACTTGTTTTTTTTGTGTTATCGATCAGCTGATTTACCTAATCATAGACTAATTTATTATACAACTTGTTTACAAAGTGTATCTTTCTAAATGGAAACAATAAGCATAGTTCCCAGTGTTCCCAGTGAGGCAATGGCAAACTTGAGCTCAAGTTATGAACAGATCTCGAGCGTTTGTAGAGGCTGTCTGGCGACTGAGCGTCGTATGATCAAAGCGACGCGTTTGGAAGCTGTGTTCAAAGATTTAACCGGCATTCTTGTAAGTTATAATTACAGTTATTAGCGCACGTTCAAGTTCAAATTCTAAAGGTTCAAAATCTTCTTCTTCTTTCTCATAGCGTTATCCCACTTTCAATCTGGGGTCTGCTTACTAGTCTAACCGGATTTGGCTGAATATTAGCTTTTCCACAGAGCGACTGCCTGTCTGACCTCCGCAACCCGAAGGGATAGCGATATTCCATGGCTAAAGGTTCAAAATATCCTCATACAATTATGTACCCATCTTTATTTTGTTTTAAGTAGTATACTTACATTATTTGCATCTAGTTTAAGCATTTTGATGAATCACAACAATTTCCTTGGTTTATGAACACTTAGGACTCACTAATGGGTCAAAAAACCCAGTTCTTTATTCTATTTGTAATAACTTTTAATTTGATAAACACATATCCTATATTTAGTTATTATTTAGTATGACCACAGTTCCTGTAAAGAAACTGAAACATTGGTTTTACTAGCCAATGTTTCTTCCGTTTCTTTGATAAAAAAAATGTAGTACTAGATCATTCAATTTAAATATATTACAAATTTTACATTACCAGTATATTGCGATTCCAAAAACCGATATCATAGTTTGATTTAGAATGAATTAACTTTCTCCTGAAACAATGAAATGTAGCAGTATTTTAATTTTTAAATATGCATGTCTGTGAATGAGATAATTTTATGAACACTTTATTTTAGATCTCACCTACAGATGGATTACCTCAGTGGCTGTGCTATGAATGTTCAGCATTGTTGCATAAATATAACAGATTCAGAACTAAAGTACTGAGATCACACAACATGTTGTTTCAGTATGTGCTGCAAAGTGTTCCGGTGAGTGTGTGTTGACATGCCAGCTCAGTATGAGTGAGCATCTCTTGTTTGTTATGTAAGAGATTATGTTTGTTCTCAGTTTGAAGCTGACAAAAGCCAGAGCCACTTGAGTTGCACAGATGTTCAGTACTATGAGATTCTTGGCACTCAAAATATACAAGTAAGTTATATTAACTAATGACTTAAAAGTATCCAAGGATAGTAATAGCCTAGCAGAGATCTCAAGACTCTCAAGAGTCATTTCATCCTCTTAGCGTAATCCTAGTTTCAATCTGGGGTCCGCTTACTAGTCTAACGGGATTTGGCTGAATATTAGCTTTACCACGAAGCGACTGCCTGTTCGACCTCCGCAACCCGAAGGGATAGCGATATTCCATGGTTTAGACTAGTGCCAGTTTATTTAGAAGTTACTGACGCCCTATAACGACTGTCAAAGATCTTCATGACAACCGGACCGACGGCTTAACATGCTCTCCGAGGCATGGGACAAGCGATTATTAACAATTTAATACGCACATACACCGAAAAGTCATTAGTGCGCGCCCGACTCGAACCCGATACCCTCTGCATGGCAGTCTGTTCGTATCTCCACTTGGCTATCGCTGCCTTTTCCCTTCAAGACTCTCAAGAGTGAAAAATATAATTATATTTCCAGTTGCAAAAGCAAACAATTAAATATGAGAAAGACACACTGAGCAATACTATTGAACCAGAGAGTGTAGAAGTTAAAGACGAGCCTATATCCTCTGATTATGAGGATAATATTGTGGAAGAAGAACACAGGTGAGCACAGAATGGCAATGATATACACAAGTGACATGTAAGTTCGGAGCACACACTTAACTTAGTTAACTTCTCAACTAGTGCTAGCCCGGATCAGGAGCTTATTGGTAGTTACAACTGGTGTAACTACCAATAAGCTCCTGATCCGGGCGCTCCTGTCCTCTAAAAAAAAGAATTACCGCTTTTCCTGACAAGTTTTCCGTAGGCAACCCAATATTATCGTATTCATAGTGAAGTTTGAAATAGCAATGTTAAATGAAAAGCCAAATATTTTTCTTTTTCTACTTTTCCTAGTCTGGACCGGTTTTTTTTACCGACCCATTTGCGATATATTTTTTAACATGCAAAATTTGATTTGATATAGTTTTTATCCAATTATCAGATCTGTGAAGGCTGCTCTTCTACGGATCTCTTACTAGTGTGTTTGACGCGCTCACCACTTGTTACTGATCAATGTCATCTTTATAACATCTTTCTCTCTGTTTTGATTTTAATTAGTATAACAAATAATTTTAATGTCTCTTATAGAGAAGAAAATGCCGATGATGTAAGTGAAAGTAAACCATGGATACATCAACCGATTGTAGTAATAAGTGCCTTAAATTTGAAACATGAGGAACAGATGGAACAGACAGAGGTCAGTGTAATGATTGATTCTTATCTATACAGGGTGTTTGGCTCAATGGTCGACACAATTTTTATGCGTTTTGTGGGTCTGATGCAACGACAACCCAACCTACTAGACACCTAATGTTTACATTTCTACAAACAAACAATTCTGTCAAAGCGGTGAGGCATGCGGTGCGAAGGGGGGCTACAAAAATGCATTCTAATTTGCCGGTTCAAATTTGCGATACGTCATAATTCATAACTAGTGTTGTGATTGGTTTAATGTAAGACGTATAAGTCTAATGTGTTGTCTGAAAGTGTTCGCCTTACGTGTGCCGTCTAGTAGGCTGGGTTGTCGTTGGTCTGATGGCTTTCCATCTATCAATTGAATGTCTTGGAGCATTTTGATAATTTGCTATTGTCTCGATTTATTAACTCTATTCTACTGTACTGTAAGAGCCGACCGAGGGAACATATTATGCAGAGAACAGCACTGTAAGAGAAGGAAAACTTGATACAAACCCTATACCAATCCGTTTGGCCAGCATGGTATTGTAGGCCCATTCCTCCTTTAAAGGAGAGGCCTAGTCCAGCAGTGGACTGTTAATGGCTGATGATGATTCTACTGTACTACACCTTCTGTCTATCCCCAAATGTTACGAATTTAGATTTATATGTCTAGGGACGTGCAAAAATATCAGTTTACAAGGGACACCCGGATGGAACGAAGTTCCTTTCAATTAATTAGTGAAAGAATTGTAATAATTTTTTTTTTAGTTATAATAATTCTTTTTTATTATATAACTAGCTTTTGCCCGAGGCTTCGCTCGCGTAAATTCGGGGTTCTCTAGTTATAGTATATCATTTATGTTCGGCGTAACACAAATCTTTTTTATTGGGCTGATACTTTTTTTAAGAAATATAATTGCAAAAAGTATTTACACATACAAACTACTAAGTACTAAGACATGGTAGTACCATAGTACAAACAGAATAGTAGGATAGCTTCATACAAATCGGCCGTCGCCGCCGCCGCGCTGGTGTGAATGTATGCGTGAGTCGCCGGGGCGGCGCGGCGGCGTGTACGCACGCACTTTTCACGCACACAATCTCACGAGCGCGGAACGCTCGGCGCGGATTCAGTACGGGATGCGCCGCGCGTCTGATCGCGCGCATGGATGTAGGTACTACACTGCTCGCCCGCGACCATTGTTTATGTACATTCAGTTTTGTAATAAACGTTATTAATATTATACAATGTGTTAAACGACAGTAAATTAAACTCGTTACATTTTTCTCGCTATAAAGGGCATTTAGATAGTTATATAACGCTTAGCTAGTCAGCAGGTATTTGAAAAAAATATATGCAAACTTAAATTCTGTAGTATTCAGCGCAATCACTTAAAAAAAAACGGCGAAATAGCGCGCGCCGACAAAGCCGGCGGCGCCGCGGTGTAAACACGTGACAACCCGTGCGTCATCGCAAGAGTAGGCAATTAACTCGCCGAGCGGCCTTAGCTAGCTTACTATTCTGTTTTTACTATGGTAGTACTCAAAATGATATCCGGTGTCTGTGACGTTTCGCTAGAGTGTCCAATATGGCGACTGTGATTTGTCTGTCAGAACCATTAGAATTTAACAAAATACTCGACAATCTGAATTTTGCGGATATATGTTGTCGACTCGAAATCTTTATTTTTTAATGTTTTATTATTCAGGTAAGGTTTCGATGTACTCCTTGACGAAATTATTAATATAAGATTTGACACTGCGTTAGCAGCGCAGTCCGTCGGTTCCAATGTGAAACATTCTAAAATCCACAACTACTTATAAATTAAAAACTAAGTAAAAAAACATTTTCAAGTGGACGAAATTGTGAATCTAAACCATTCTCAAGTCCCCTTGAACACACACAAAAAAATTCATCAAGATCGGTCCAGTCGTTTAGGAGGAGTTCAGTGACATACACACGCACACAAGAAATATATATTATATTTAGATATATTTTTTTATTATTAACAAATATAGTGTAATATAAACTTAATACATACATACATACATTGACTCACGCCTATTTCCCGGAGGGGTAGGCAAAGACTTCGGAACGCCATTTCCAACGATCCTGACATACCTCTCTTGTTTCACTCACTCCCATCAAGTTTCTCATGCATGCCCTTCTGTTAAGGGTACTTCTGACTTGTCCTCTTTTCAGGATAATATATCTTTCCCTTTGTCCTGTCCCATTCACACTTGCCTTATATATTATTTTCTTTGTCAGTCTATCGTTATCCATCCTCTCCATGTGCCCAAACCATCTTAACATGCCTTTCTCAATGCTTGTCACTACATCTTCTATTACCCCACAAAACTCTCTTATCACACTATTCTTTACTCTGTCGGTCAATGATACACCACACATACTTCTCAGTGCTTTCATTTCTACAGCATTTATTCTACTTTCAAATCTCTTCTGCCATACCCAACTTTCACTACCGTACATGAGGGTAGGCACTAATACCCCTCTATGCACAGCTAAACGTCCCTTTTTGGACACGTTTTGGCTATTCATAAACGCCTTCAGAGCTCCATTTACTCTATTACCTGCATTAACTCTTCTTTCAATATCTTTTTCATTCTTACCATCTCTTGTAAACAACGTACCTAAGTATACAAAGTCATTCACTGTAGGCTCAATTTTAGTAATAATTGTTAATTTTACAAAAAATGTCCCGTTCGCCATCTTGGATCCTCAAATAAATGTCATTTGCGTTATCAGAATGCATGATAGTCCCGAAAATTATACCCATATTAATTTTATTAAAAATGTCCCGTCTGCCATCTTGGATTCCCAAATAGATGTCATTTTCGTGACCAGAATCCTTTAAAACCCCGAAAATGATACCCATATTAATTTTATTAAAAATGTCCCGTCCGCCATCTTGGATTCCCAAATAGATTGTTTATGCTATAAAGAAGTTTACGATGCAAATGAAGCAAATAAAGCTTATGACAATTTTATAGACATATTTTCCCTCATTTATAAGTAGTGATCGGATAATCGGATGCATATTCACCTAAAGTTCATTTTTGGCTAGGATATTATGGAAGCGGCTTCTTAAAACATATATTTTTAAATAAAAATCCCGGGATTCCAGAAAATTCGGGAATGTGAAACTACTCTGAAAAAATGGTGAGGAAACGACGTCTTTAACATGTGATTTTTATTTAAAAAGAAACTGGTCTCCGGGATTACATAATTATTAATGTGTATTTACTTGAAGTTAATTTTAAGCTCCCCATCAATTTATGAGTATGTTGAGTGTAAGAGGAATGGTAGGCAGTGGGTGCTGTTGTATCTAAGTTAATAATTATTATGAGATTGAATGGTTTTTCTATGTAATTCTTATTTATTATTCGTTTGAGATAAATATTTTGAAAATTGAAGAAAATTAAGAGGATATCATTATTTTTAGAGCTGTTTTTTGGTACAAAAGTTAAAATAAGTACATTTACCTACACCTGATTTGATTGTATAATAAAAAAAAACTAAATTTGTTGATTCCGTAATCCCGGGATTTTTCGATTCAAAAGTGCATTCCATAATAGCCAACACCTCAACTTTAGGTAAATATGCATCCGATTATCCGATCTCTATTTATAAGTTATGCTTTCCTGAAAAAATAATTACTATAAAAACTGTCAGAAAATCAAAATGGATATCACATGGAATAAAAATATGTAGTCAAAAACAAAGACGTTTGTTATGGAATTACAGATTAAAACCTAACTTAAGACACTAGTACACTACAGGCAATGTCATCCATATGCAAAGCGGAAGTGTAGTATAGTATAGTGTAGCGTAGCGTAGCATAGCTTAGCATAGCATAGCATAGCATAGCGTAGCATGGCGTAGCATAGCGTAGCATAGCGTAGCGTAGCGTAGCGTAGCATAGCATAGTATAGCGTAGCATAGCGTAGTATAGCGTAGCATAGCATAGAATGGCATAGCATAGCATAGCGTAGCATAGCATAGCATAGCATAGCTTAGCATAGCGTAGCATAGCATAGCATAGCATAGCATGGCATAGCGTAGCATAGCATAGCATAGCATAGCATAGCATAGCATAGCATAGCATGGCATAGCATAGCATGGCTAATTAGTGCTTTATCTTACACACAGTTTTAGCACCCACCTTGATTTCTTGAAGAACACAACAACAACAAGACGTAATATAATGAGAAGTATGTAACGTAGGTACGGTACCCATAATCACATACCCAAATACAGTCTCAATAGCGGGCGGTAAATCATATCGCTCACTACGTACTATTTTAGTTAGTAGCAAGTGCGGAAATATTGAAGCTCCGATCAAAAGATCAATGCCTGCCGGATTCGCAAACTCCGCGTCTGCCAGCGGCAATGACTCGAGGTGAGTGAGTGAAGCTACGTCTACTTTAGCGTTCGACAATGCGTCCGTGATACGCTCCACGATAAGCGAAGAAATGTTAAAATTAATATCCCTATCAAAACGCGAATGTATTTTAATATCTACGGAACCCTTGCAATGTTTTTCTGACCCGCCGATTCGTTTGACCACTGAACTAGTATTTCTAAAGTTATTCCACAATCCGAGGCGTTTGAAACATTCCAATGTTATTAGATTGGTCTGAGACGCGCTATCGAGTAGACAACGTACCATGTGCGGCGACCCATTAACATCATAAACGATAACTTGCGCTGTCGCTAACAGTACCGTCTTAGACGCCGTACACTGCGTTTTGGCCCTGCGCGGATCATTATAGATGCGCGAATGCCGTCCTCGCGTGCGCGTCGCCCGCGCGACGTATTTCATTCTAAATCGTGGGAGGCGCAGTTATCGTAGCCTGCACCTGCGACGTAAGTGTGTCAAGGTTAGCGGCTTGGCTTGACAACGGACTACTTTTATCAAAGTGCAACAATGAGTGGTGTCGTTGATTACATGAACGACATCTCGTCTTACTAGAACAATCACTAGTTTTATGCTTTATACTTAAGCAATTAATGCAAGCTTTGGTGTCTTTCACGCACTTGAAACGAGCAGTCGGATTTAAACCATTAAAGGCGGGACACTTGTAGAAATGGTCGTGCACTATATTACTGCACAGACACTTCTGTGAATTAATTTTATTAGATTCCGAGCATGTTACGTAAGATTGTGGATTAGGGACCGAGTTATTATTACTATTTCGCGCTTTATTCAACCTTTGTTTGCTGCTGTTAGTGTTAGACGGGCTAGGTGAACTAGGCTGCGTATTATGAAATATTCGACACTGATCTTTGATGAACGAAATAAAACTATCTAGTGTAGGTATTTTATTACTGCGTTCCGTCATCTCGAAAGCACGAATTGTTTCAGTGTCAAACTTTTTTAAAGCGAGTTGAAGCAACATTAAATCGGAAAGATCTTCCAATTTTAAGTTCCTAAGAGAATTACCCGCGGTTACGAAGTTATCTATAAACAGCTGGAAATTCGAGACAGATGCGGCACCGGACAGTTTAAGATTTAAAGCTTGTTCAAGGTAGGTAGACGCTAGGACGCGCGTGTCTTGATATCTATCAAGTAGTGACTGAAATATGACCTGATAATTCTCAGCACTGGGTGTGACACCTGCAAATACGGACTGGGCCTTCGGTGACAGTTTACCTATTAAAAAATAGTACAACCTGTCAGCATCTGTCAGAGAACCATTATCGTGCACTGTAAACTTAAAACTCGCATAGAATAACGGCCAATTTCGTATATCTCCGTCAAACGACATAATCTCGATTGGCGGTAGCCTCGGTTTGCGAGCCGCTGCAACGGGCTGTGCCGAATATTTACCCTCTAATTGCGATTGTATACGCTTAATAATACAATAAAGGTCCTCGAATGAGGTGTACGCCTGATAATTCGGTTTTTCATCAGGATTAGTAGAAAGCAATCTTGCGTAATAATCGTCTAACAACTTATGAAAATCTGTTCGAATACTATCTACTGTCATACAATAGCTGAGAAATGACTCCCTATTACTATTAGAAACGGCTGCGGTCTTTGAACGCTCATAAATGTGTTGAATACGCTCAAATAAAATATTGCGTTTTGCTTCTAAGATTGTCATCTCTTTGTCTTCCGACACGCGTGACTTCTTTTGTTGTGACATGCTTACTTAAGTATAAGCTAATGAGACCGAAACAAAATAAGAATATCTAAAGTACCTATTATTTTACCTTAGTACCTAGGCAACACTTTAAAGCGGTGGAATTAAAAGTTGCTTGAAATATGAGATTTACAAGACAACTATGATAGTTCCAGAAATAATAATTGGGTAAGTAGGTAGCTACATAAAAGTATATTACCTACTGATGCGTGCGAAAACAACCATGTGACGGTTATGTAAATGGACTAGGAGTATAGCTAGGTGCTATGACTGCCTAGGTATATAGATATAACGAGGTTTTACGTATAAAACGTAAATGAATCCGGCTCGAAGGACCAAAAAAAAAAATGGTTCGGCGATACACCGAAACCGGTATGTTCCTAGTCGATTTGGGAAAACTATTAATATTGTGGACTGTAGGATGGCGGTTCTTATCGACTAGGAAATGAGGAAGTGAAAAGGTGTTGTGGATAGGAGCCTCTTACCTTTCTCGGCAGTCTTCTTCTTCTCAGAAGGGCTCTTGGTGTCTTCGGGAATCCTGAAGCTGCTTGAATCACTACACTTCACAAATCACTTTCACTCGCGGGCGGTTTTGTTAGGTTTTTGGTATAAGCGGTAACAATTATACAGGGTGGCGCTTGCATAGCGGCACTTTTTGAACAAAGGCATAGCTTACAACATTCTTAAGCCTTGTACCAAAAATCAATTAAATCGGTGCAGTAGTTTAGCCACAATATCGATTTTAAGTTCCGCAATTTTTGCACACGCTTTGAGTTCCATACAGCTGATACAAAACGGTCAATGACCCTACATTGTGCGCCGCGGCTCGCTAGGTACTACTCACGACGCGACGCCTCGACGTCATCCGAAGCTAGGCTCAGCGCAGACAGAACGGAGCGCAGCGGAGAGGATTTTATCAACGCACTTGAAAATAAACTTTAATGTTTTTACAATAAAGTTCATAAATGCTTGAACCTGATAAAAAATATTCGCGCGTCCTCGAAGATACGCGGAAATCCCCGCACAAAGTCGAGTCGGCGGCGCCCGCGTCGTACGCGTATTTTCAGGGTTTAACGAACTTTCACGACAAAATATTTACTGTAGAGTGGTAACCCAGAACGTTTTACTCACGCAGGCTCGCGAGGTCGTGCGCATTATTGAGCATACGCAATCCGTAAAGAAAATGCCCGAGGGCCGAGACCGCGCGGGGATTATTCCTCTCTGTCTGCGTTGACCCTTCGACGACTTAGGACGATGACGTCTTCGTGCAACGTCGCTTCGCCTCGAAGGTACCTACCTAAGACTCGTCGTTGTAGGTTTTTGCGCCCAAGTTAATGCGTAACATTTTTAACAGAACAAAACTTTTGAAACTTCCTAATTACCTTTTCAATAAAGTTACATAATAATAAAATGGATCGGTTCCACAAGCACAAAAAATCTGATTAGGTATGCACAGTAAATGCACTACGTGTGACAAGGACAAACATAGTCGAGCCAAATAGAGTTGCCCAATTATGAACAAAATATTGTCAATAGTGTCGATAAAAAATACGCACCGTAAAAGTTTGTAGTTTATTATATCGACATTGATTGTATTTAACGTTAATGTAATCGTCTTATCAATGATAGTATCGATAAAAAATCCTACGCACCGTAAAAGTTGGTTGTTTACTGTATCGATATTGTTTGTATTTAACGTTAATGTAATCGTCTTATCAATGACTTTACGTTCGAAAATTTCAAAGTGTGGTACAAATAAAGACGACGTTTTTTAATAGGTAAACAATGATAAACATGTAAAGATATTCAATTATTTAATCATTTGAAATAAGTTAATAATTATTAACTATTTTAGCTCTTTCCGTATGGTATTTTTAAATGGTCTAATGGGTTCAACAATCTACTTAAGAATTATAATAACTATGTACTAAAATTACTGATCTATTGAAGTATGTGCATAGTATTTCATAAACTTGTTTAACTGTGTCGTATTAGCAACACAATTAAGCAATAGCATTATTGTTAATACAAGTAAGAATGCATAGTTCGTTGTATAAAAACATTCTGTGTTATTTTGCTGTTAACGTATTAACGTGTCAAAAATATCGACATTCATAGTACCTATTGCGCATCTCTATTTCCTATCCTAGACATGTCGGCGCCGGCGCATCGGTGATCGGTGACTCATCTCATCATCAGTCAGGTTTGTTTAGTGTTGCAAAAACAGTCGATCAGATTACGCGCGCGCTTATCTTAACTTTATGCGACAGTTGTTTTTGGTATTGAATTGTGTGATTGTATTTAGTTGTGTTATTTACTTGTGTTGTTGTTTAGTGAACTTTATCATTCGTCATTTTTGCATTACTTGTGTTAATAATAACAAACTTTATGTCGTCTGAATAATATGCGGATATGATTGTGTAACGTGGGTTCTTGTTGTGAAAAAGACACCAGAGCTTTCCTAATTACTGAACTTTCATTAGAGTGATTTGTAGAATTACTGAAATGGGTAATTCGTGATAACAATGGCGGCCATTTTGAGAATTTGAAAATTTTGTGCTACCTTTTACGTGGGTTTGTGTTAAGTGGGTTTTTGTTGATATGAAAAAGACACCAGTGCTTGCCTAATGAGTGACCAAACATTGGAGTGATGTGTAGAATTACTGAAATAGGTAATTCGTCAATAAATGTGAACTACCTCCGTGGCATCGTCTGCCGCATAGCACACGTTGCCGTTCTTACAAAGGTCAGTAACCTAATGTCATATTGGTGTACAAATGGTGTTTCGTTTTGCTACTCATATTTTATAGTTTATTTTGTTTGAAAATTTTATTATTTTATTTTGGCCCCATGGCCTTTTTTGTTGATATAAAACATTTTATAGGCATCAATACTACGTCCTTTTTAAATCAATGCCCCTATGCAAGCGCCACCCTGTATATAGCGGTGCGGATTGCGGAACGCAGCGGACATGAGATTTTTAGCGTCTCGAATCTTCCATTTTTCTTTCGTCGCCGTTGAGCAGGGCGGCCAATAGCCAGGCGTTTTTGGGAGGGGATTCATTAAAGGATCGCTCGGATTAGCCGAGCAGCGACGAACCATTGACGTTGACATAACTAACTAGCAATGGAAAGGATAGATGGCGCTACCAGTGGCACCAATTCTAAGATTTGGCGTTGTCTTTTGGGGTCACTCGACTGAACGTGAATTAATATTTAGAATGCAAAAAAGGTGTATCCGTTCAATGTGCGGCTTAAAGGTAATGGACAGTTGTGTACCATATTTTAAATCCCTAAAGATACTTACACTACCATCGCTGTATATTTTAGAAACAGCTCTTTTCGTAAAAAGTAATTTAAATTTGTTCACTAAAATGTCTGATGTTAGGAGGGCCCCAATACGCGCACAATACAATAATCAATTGTGTAATATTAAGTGTTCAACAGCGCTAATGCAAAAGAGTTTCTTTGGCATCGCACCAAAAATCTACAACAAGTTACCTGACACAATAAAAAATATGCCCCTTATAAAATTCAAAAAAATGCTGAATCAAATTCTAATATAAAAATGTTATTATTCAGTGAATGACTTTCTAAATTATGTATCTTTAGGTTAATGAACTTTAATTTTTTTGTAATTCTCATTATGCCAATTTCTTTAATAATTATTATAATACTGCATGACATTTTAATTATTACTTATTTGTATGCCCAATGACAAGGCATGGAGCGCTATGTTTTATTTAAAGACCTGTATAATGTGTATACCCATGTTTAACAAATAAAAATTTCTGATTTCTGATGTCATTTTCGTGATCAGAAAGCATGAACATGTTGCTTGCTTTCTATAAGAGAGAGAGAGAGAGAGAGAGAGAGAGACAGAGAAACATGCGCACGCTGCACGGCTTACAATAGCTTACTATAGCAAAATGTGTCGTTACAAATTTTCGTCTTAATTGTTTCCGTCTAGCCCCCTTTCGCAACGCGCGATAAGGAACTTCGTTCCAAAAAACTCCACCCGCCCAGCGTAACATGCGTATTTCAGTGGTATGCAGTTTCTGTTTGAAGCCCAAACTTTGCTACCGTAGAGTAAAAGTAAAGCTGATCTCTCCGCAGTTTTATAGATCTTGCCTTCTGTTCTTAGAGGCATCTTTCGGTAGGTTTATTCGGTGGATCTTTCAGTAACTGAAAAAAAAGGATTACCATGTTCCGATACCATGCATGTCAAGTATTTATTCTTTGTATTAAATGTTGCTAAAGCGCCAGTGTTTGATAAACAGGTGTCGAGACAGGAGCCGCACGTCGGGGCTGAAGCAGCGCAGCAGCACTTACGTAGGCACGTCGGTAAGTACACACAATTAGATATAACATGTACTTCCTTGTTTCTAATACGGGTTGCAGACCAAGAGCTAAGCTAAGTTAGTTTAGCTTAGCTCGCATAGCTGACGCAGTTTTCCATACTTGTGCGCAGACCGCAAACTATGCAAACTAAGCTATGTGAGCCAACTAAAATATGTGAAGCTAAGTTAGTTGTGTATGCTGATGCGTAGCTACCCGAGCTAAGCTAAGCCCCTCCCGCCTTCCCCGCACGCCCGTCGCACATCCTTCGCCAGTGCTGTCCAGTGTCCTTTGTCGTAGGCAGGGTCGTTTTAAAGCGAATATGGAGCAATTTATGTGCCGAAAATGAATATTTTGACATATTCAAGATCTGGAAAGCCTTTTTCTGAAATAATTATAAGTCAGTATTATTCTTTTTTTTCTATGTGGAACGTATTCATCATCGGAACTTTCTTCATCGATTATATTCATGGCGAGCTATCGTCGGTCTAATTGAACTTCGCAACACTGACTGAGCTTTGGCTTAGCTCTTGGTGTGCACGCCATTTATTTCTAGCTTAGCTTAGCATAGCTTAGCCTAGCTTGTTTAGTTTACCTTTGTCATAGCTTAGTTTTCGGTCTGTAACAAGCTTTAATATACGACCGAGCTGTTTTATATGAATGTTTCGTCCTGCAGTTTGTCCAATTCTGTCCTTGCTTCAAATCTTTTAAAATCAATATTACTCAAGTCCTTACCAAACATATGACACTGGCTGCTTTTTTTGGCTCCGCGCAGTCCGTCTACTGATCACCGCCACTGATGGATCATGGCAAACAAAACTGGTTGTCACATACATATTTTCGTAGGCGTTCAGTGAGAAGGTTTACTCAAAGGCAGCTATTTCTAACTTGATAATAGCCTATGTTCCTTTGATAAATTTGCATGAAATTGATATATGTAATTATACAATATCACAATACGATGATAAGGAAACGAATAAGTCGTCTAGACGGGTTAATGCGTCACTAGTTAGTAATGGCTGTGTTATTGAACTCATTGATCACTTCACTGTGCACCGGTGGCTGTGGTCGGTGACCCGTTTGCGCCAAGGTTTGTTAAATACAAATTACAGATCTCCCAAAGTGATAATGCGCATAGAAATCTTCGTCACTGTTCGGCAATAGTCGTATTCTTCAAACGTCGTAAGACGATACGTATATAGAGTGGTTAAGTGCATTTTCTTCATGTATAATTTAGTAGAATTATGTGTTTTGTACTAAAAGAGATAAATATTGATTTATCAATAAAGAAATTTGATTCGATAATTCCATTTAAGTAAATAGCGAGGAAAACCACACGTTTGCGAATATGCTGCAATCTTTGTTGGGTTGATTTACTTCGAAAACTTTATAGTACTTTTCAAGTGTCTTACTGAAGCTGGTGTCATGATAGAAGAAAAGAAGGTTTAAATTATTTTGGTTCAGCCGTGGGCCCGGTATCGGTCGGACGCGTGTCGCTGTCAACAGCGCCTTGTTATTGTAATTTAAATATACTTTTTGCTATTGGCTAGAGCTACCGTCGAGTGATTCCTTGTCTCTCATCAGGGGCTCTTACCTGACAACACCGCCCATTGGGACGTCCTAGAAAAGGATCACAATATATTCGGACTTTCGTCTCGAAATTACCACACATACCGAGACAGGATTCGTCGAGTTTTGAAACCCCGACCACCCATTGTGAACAGGCGGGACCTTAGACCACTGTGCTGCGGAAACGAGTAGCGAGCGCCGCAAAATAAACATCTGCTACGCGCCACTCTGACGTCACCGAACCCGCCGCTACGCAGAAACGTGCTACAGCGCCAGTCTCCGGCTACGAGTCTAAGTGACGATCGCTACAAGCGGCACGCGCTACGACGAGTGGTATCGCCTGTCGTAGCCGACGTATATTATTTTAGTATAATAAAGTAATTATACCTACTGCTCAAGATTGATACACTATGTCGCTTCAACGGTCATCGCAGGTCACCCCTACTACGCCTACAACGACCACAATATATACGCAATCTGAAACTGACTCAAATAAGCTACAGTTGTCTGATATGTCCTTTGTGAATATGAATAGAAAAAAGCATCAACGCACTGATTTATGCACACCTTTGGGACCAGCGGATAATAGTATAAAAGAGGAAATAATGGAGTTACTAAACAAATGGAAAACCGATTTCGATACAAAAATAGATGAATTATGCCATAACCAGAACACCCTTATTACAAAATTATCCGCTGATATCTCAGATTTGAAGAAGCAGACCTCGAAAATTCAAAAGTCCAATGATGAAGTTGTACACTCCTTGACATTTATAAATAAACAATATGAGGAAATCAAATCAAGCTTGGATAACTTACAAAAGGAGCGATTGGTACAGCGCAAATCTCTTGAGTTACTGGAAAGAAAGTTACATGACCTCCAGCTAAAGTCAAGATCATCCTGTATCGAAGTAAGAAATATTCCCCAAGCCGACAACGAAACCAGTGAATACCTTGCGGATACTGTTTGTAAAATCGGAAACATCACTGGATCAGATATCTCTAAGTCGGACCTTCGTGATGTATACCGTATTCCTGGTAAATCTGGGACAAACCGGCCCGTCATCGCAGAATTTCAAACGGTTCAAATGAAGATCAAAACTTTATCCGCCGTACGGGAATTCAATAATAAAATGAAGTCTGTCGAGGAAAAACTCAACACTCAACAGGTATCCATCCCCGGTAAGAGGCAACCTATTTATGTCGCAGACCATCTGCCCGCTAGCTCGAAGAGGCTATTTCACCTATCGCGGGAGTTTGCCAAACAAAACTCATACCGTTTCTGCTGGGCGTCTAATGGCAACATATTCCTTCGCAAGGCAGAAGGGGAAAAGCAAATTCTGATATCTTCTGACCAGTCGTTGGAAGACCTACGGAAGAGTACGTGACTAGCCATAAGATATGCGTTGCTTTTTATTAGAATATGTTATATATGTTTTGTTAACTCTTTTTTACTTTTCGTCGTTCTAAATATTGTACTTGCTCTTTTAGTTTTCGTCACATCTAAAATACTATTTTATTGTTATTCTCACCAGATAACTATAATAATACCACCACTCATTTACACTCATACACAAACACACTCAATCCTTACTCATTACACAAATCATCTCCTACAGCGCATTATCTCTCCTTTATTCATAAATAGGTGTATTATGTTAGGTATATTTACAATTATTACCTACCCAACAACTTCTTCAGCAGTCCGTTTCACGTTTCCATATAAAAATGACTAATTTAATCAATATTAATTCCGAATTAGACTCATATAAAACTGCAGACTCTTACATTTGCAACCCTAAAGACTGTAATAACTACCTCAGTAACAGTAATTCATCGATGAGATTACTTCACATTAACATCCGTAGTGTAAATAAAAATTTTGACCAACTTCGCATATTAATAGACCAAACAGCCATTTTGTACGATGTCATAGTCCTAACAGAATGTTGGCTCAGTAAAGTTAATGACTTACCTACCTTAGACGGCTACACAGCTCACTGTTCCAAGGTGACGTCAAATCAAAACGATGGTATAATTATCTACACTAAAATTAATATAATATGTACAATTTCTGAACCAGAGTTTAAAGATGCGAATTGTCTCGTCTGCAAAATAGATGACATTAATATAGTGACGATTTACCGATCGCCATCACTAAAGACTCGGAATAATTTTAATAACTTTATTGACAGCCTAAACAATGTTTTTACCAACTTTTATACTAAAGAACTGTATCTCGTGGGTGACACGAATATTGATATTTCCCCAAATAATAAAGACCCCTACGCTGAAGAGTACCTTACCTTTAACGCGTCTCATGGTCTCTTTCCAACCCACAGTCACCCCACGAGGATCAAAACATGTCTAGATCATATTTTGACAAATTCGGCTCTCCCTAGTACAACTCTTGTATTAGAATCATATATTACAGATCACATGCCATTGATACTAGCAATAAATAAATCTGTTTCAGTTCGACAACACAGTTACATTAAGACTACACTGGACCATTCCAAAGTAAAAACAGAGCTAGAGAACACAGACCTCACCGATATTACAAAAATAAATGACGCAAACTTAGCAGCAAATAACCTCTTATCAACGCTATCGTCGATTATATCTAGACACACTACCACTTCAACATTAGCAAAGAAAAATAAAATTCTTAAGCCATGGATGTCGGTTGGATTACTACGCTGCATCAGAAATCGTGATAGACTACATAAGAAGTCCAAAAAGTCACCTGATAATATCACAATTAAGATTACCTATACTCGATATAGGAATTTTTGTAACGGTCTACTCCGCAAGCTGAAAACGGAGTATGAAAAATCCCTAATTGACAAGGCCGGCAACGACCCAAAGGCGTTATGGAAAGCCATCAAGCTCATAACTAATACTAAAAAACAGAACACTAGCCCTTTAGAACTTCTACAAACACACACAAACCCGCAATCGTCAATTAATCTCATAGGCAAATATTTTAACGAAATTGGAAAAAACTTAGCAGATAATATCATCTCCTCAAATCTTCAGCATTCTACAACGCCGGCTGCCCGGGCCTCCTCATTACATAGTCCCTCGAACTCGATAGCGATCACTGAAATATCTGAATCTGAAATAGAGACCATCATCTTGCAACTCCGTGCGGATTGTGCAGTGGGATGGGACGGTATCTCTTCTCGGGTTCTGCAGGAATCTCGGCTGGTACTGGTCCCCATTATTACCCATATCTGCAATCTAGCTATAACTACTGGTGTTTTCCCTTCAGTCTTTAAGAATGCGATCATCCACCCAATCTACAAGAGTGGGGACAGAGACTTTGTAAGCAATTACAGACCTATTGCAATTCTAACTGCACTATCAAAAATCTTAGAAAGGATACTGAACAACGCACTCAAAAACTTTCTCGACAAATATCAAATCCTAGCAAAGAACCAATACGGGTTTCGGTCGGGTATCTCAACCGAAGATGCCGTGCTCGATCTTACAACCTCAATAAGCAGGAGTCTCGACGCTGGAAACAAGTGCTTGTGCATATTCTTGGATCTGTCCAAAGCCTTTGACACAGTCTCTGTCCCTATCCTTCTAGATAAGCTAGAAAAGATTGGAGTACGGGGTACACCACACGATATTTTTCGGGACTATCTGACCAACCGAAAGCAGTCTGTAAAGATTGACAACTATATGAGTGAGGAGGTTACGGCTACGTACGGCGTCCCCCAGGGGAGTATTTTAGGTCCCACTCTATTCCAAATATATATCAATGATCTCTGTGCCCTTTCTTTACCAAATACTAATATATTTACTTACGCAGATGATACAGCAATTCTTGTTACTGGACCAAACTGGCAAGCAGTCAAGGATAGAGCGGAGTACTCCCTTAGGATAGTAATGCGCTGGTTGAATAACAACTTATTAACTTTAAATCTCACAAAAACCCATTACATCCCTTTTTCTATTACTAGAGTTAACAGTCCACCTGAAGATTACACAATTAAAGCCCATACTTGCTTATCCCAAACCAATTGTAACTGCCATAAACTCACAAGACTCGAATGCGCTAAATATCTAGGTGTGGAAATGGACAGTGGTTTGAAATGGGACAAGCACATAAGCCTGATGACCACACGCGTAAGAAGATTAATACATCTTTTTAAAACTCTAAGAGGCGCTGCACCTCTTGACAAGCTTAGGATGGTATATCTGGCGCTAGGTCAATCTATCATCCAATACTGTATCGCAACGTGGGGTGGAGCAGCCAAAACCCATCTCATTGGCTTAGAAAGAGCACAGCGTGCCGTACTTAAAGTTCTGTCCAAAAAGCCATACAGATATTCTACCGTGCAACTTTATGCAGATATGAAGGTATTAACAGTGCGTCAACTCTTTGTGCTCCGTACAACCCTCATAAAGCATTTGACCATCTCTGCTCCAGATCCAAATAGACGCAGCAAGAAATCCATCTGCCCTAGAACCCGATGTAAAACTTCGTTTGGAAGAAGGCAATTTCATAGTATAAGTAGCAAAATTTACAACAGCATAAACAAAAAAATCGATATTGCTGGTTTAAACAAGTTTGTTTTAAAAAGGAAAGTTACCGCCTGGTTACTCCAGCTTGACTATCGGCTGACGGAAGACCTACTTACCTATATTTCGTAAGGACGCTACATAGAGAGATAACGCTTCACTCACTCACACATGTACTAACTCACGCACATAACATACTCACACGCACGCGTGCGCATACACACACACACACACACATACACACTCCCCCTCCACACACACGCACACTCACACACACACACACATAAACACTCGCACACACTACCATATTTATATAGTTAATAATACAAAACTTTTTCATTTAGTGTTATAATTTCTAGATAAGTAATAAAATGTAACTGATTAAGTGCACAGCGACATTCACTTTATCTACTATTACTGTGTCACAACTCCACGCCTGAACACTGACTTCCAAAATACAGGCTTTAGCCTAGTTTGGAAAACAGTGCCAGCACGTATAGTGTAATGCATTACATCAAATTGCTGTAACTAAATACAATGTGTAACTTGTGAATGTATTTAAATTGAGTCAATAAATATTTTTTTTTTTTTTTTTTTTTTTTTTTTTTTTTAAATAACTCAAGGTTTATATTAGTAGAAAAAATGGTTTTCAAATATAAGTTAACATTAAAATCTTAGAAATCTAATCATTAAAACCTATGTTCAAAAGTATTTACAGCACTGATCATTCCAGAATAATATTACAATTACAAATTAATACAAATTTAATTTCAGACATTTTGATGTATGGAGATCTGCCATTGTACTTTTCTATATTCATCATCGCATTTAACAGCATGATCACAAACTTTTTTCCATTCTTCTGGTTTTATTGTTTGAAATAGAAATATTGTCTATTATAGTTAAATCGAGAATATTAGTTGGTATAATTTTTTTGTCTATTGTAATTTTTTGACTCTGGTCACACTGTAAGATGACACATCATTCTTTGTTCTTGCCTTGAAAAATTAACAGATAAGGTCCATAGTAAGCGACCACATCTCGGCTTCGTAGATCATCACTGGCAACACACACTGGTCAAAGACTTTTGTCTTGAGACACTGCGGGATATCGGACGTGAAGATATGTCGTAACTTCCCAAATAACTATAACTATAATAACTAACCCAACCGAATTGGATTCGACGAATGACCTCTTTCTCGAAGTTGGACCTACTTAATTGGATCATTTGACTCAGGTAAACGTACTTGTCGACAACTTCGAGTGTGGAGTTCCCAACCTGAATAGGAGCAGGTACAACATGGTACGTTAGACATGATCTTTGTCTTGTCTATGTCCATCTTAAGACCTACTTGTTGGGAGACACTACAGAGACCTACTTGTTGGGAGACACTACAGAGTCGCCTGATCCACCAGACGATGGAGAAGGAACGTCTCCGAAGCGTCTCTGGTCCAGGTCTTGCTGGCGCTGGTTCCTGGTACGCACGCCGTCAGTTTCTTCCTTCGGCATAACCGGCATAATTTATCCCTTTCTTCTGACACCAATTTGTTACGAGCTGGGGTTCGACGATAAATTAAAACTGACTATGCCACTAAACTGTACTTTATTTTAACACACAAACACTAGATACACACACTTAATTTTCACTTCACTAATAAAACACACTATTCACACCACTAGAACAGCATTCTGCTGAGGTCTTCCATGGTCACAGCCATGACTACGATATCGTCTGCAAATCGAAGGTGAGGGATGTACTCGCAGTTGATGTTGATACCAAGTCCTTACCAGTCCAGAAGCTTGAAGACGTCTTCCAGCGAAGCGGTGAACAGTTTCGGAGATATGACATCTCCCCGCTTCACCTCTCGCTGGAGTCGAATGGGTTTCGAGCTCTGGTTCTGAAGGCGGACTGACATGGTGGCGTTTTCGTACAAACACTTCAGCACTTCGATGTATCGGTAGTCGATCTGGCATCGTTGGAGAGACTGCAGCAGGTTTCGATCGAATCAAAGGCTTTCTCATAGTCCACAAACGCCAAGCATAGAGGCTGGTTATACTCCTAAGACTTCTGTATAACTTGCCGCAGCATATGTATGTGGTCTATGGTGGGTCGCCATTGTTTGACCGAAAGGAATTTGACAAATTTTCACTTCCCAAAAATTTTTCGCGTAATTTCATTTGCCAAATTATTACTTAAAAATTGTAACGCAAACGTAATGTTTGGGAAATGAACGTTTAAACTATAACTTGTTTACCAACTAGTACTTTTAACATTTTTAATTTAGTCAAATATTTCAGTTGGAATAACAGCTTTTACGCAAAATCAATAATTATTCTAATCTAAATAGTTCAGTTCCGGGTAACCTACTAAAACCAATCTCTTTTTTATATTAATGCAAGTGGTTTCTGGCACTCGCCGGCCGCTACCGCGGCACCGCTCGCTTCGCTCGCTCGGCTCGTGCGTAGGAGGTCGCAGTTCTAACCTAACCTAACCTTACCAATATTTTTATAATTAACCTACTCTAACTACTTCCATAAATAAACTACTATCACCAAACGTTTCTTGTCTGAAGATTGTTTGCTGTCATTTATAAATCATTTGATTAAAGACCAAATGCCATAATGACATTATACTTGGAAATATTTTGCCAAGTAAAAATTTGACCAAATAAAAATATGCGTACTAAAATCATTCGAAATATTGCAATGGTATAAACAAAGGTTGCTAAAATTTGTTTGGGTACTAAAATTTTGTCAAAATCTTTTCGGCAAAACGGCAGGATCCCGGTCTATGGTACTATAGCCTTTACGGAACCCGGCTTGTTCGGGAGGCTGGAAGTCGTCTAGCTTGCGCGCGAGACGATTCGTGATGACCCTTGAAAACAACTTATAGACGTGAGTCAGAAGTGAGATGGGTCTGTTCTGTAGTTCTTCAAAAGGGTTTTGTCGCCCTTCTTGATTCTTCAAGAACACAGCACCACCACACTTCTGTGCCACGCCTGTGGCCTTTTACCCTCGAGTATGACAGAACTAAAAAGCTTACGGAGCACTTCCAAAATGGGTAAGCCGCCAGCTTTCAAAAGTTCCGTGGTAATTCCATGATCACCCGGTGCCTTGCTGTTTTTTAGCTGTTTTAGGGCCACACTAATCTCGCGCACGCTGACTTCCGGGATATCTTCGGTATAGTGTCGGGTCAATCCAGCTCTAGGGTCTATCACTGGGTTGGTTGGGGGTGATCGTGTCGTCGTGTATAACTGTCCATAGAACTTCTCGATCTCCTCCAAAAGCTGGGGTCTGAATGACAACCCTGCCATCCTCCGTCTTCAGCTTTGTCACCTCAGTTTGCCCAATAGACAGATCTCTCGGAATATTTTTGACCCTTTATTACGCTCAATCGCCTCTTTAACACATTTGGTGTTATATCGGCGGAGGTCGCGATATTTTGACATGTCGTTGAAGGACAGCAAATGCGGATCAGAGATTTTACCAGTACTCTTGGCTTTTTGGGGGTTGAAGTAATTGGACTCCATTTTTTAGTACTTGGAATTTATCGTCGAACCCCAGCTAGTCATCATCACCATCATCAGCCTGCCGTAGCCCACTGCTGGACATAGGCCTCTCCAATGGCACGCCACTGAGCCCGATTTTCGGCTCTTCGTGTCCAGCCGCTGCCAGCCACTTTGCGTATATCGTCACTCCCAGCTAGTAACAATAGTAAAAGGTTCGCGATCGGTGTTAAGTAACTCATCATGTTTCTCTAATTGTGATAAGATATCTTCACAGTGGGGAATAATCGAAGTCTATGAAAACAGGATATGCAATAGTATTTAATTTTGTTAAATGTAGACTCTGAGTACATTCGTGAACGATAGTATTAGAAGTTGGGAGTTTATTAGTGAACTGAAGTTTAAAGTATTGTTCATAGGATAAATTATTTAAATTATTAATATCAATTACATTAATTGGGCAACGAGAAAGTGTATCAGCGTTAGAATTGAGACGACCTTGTTTGTAAATTATTTCATAGTCGTACTTTTCAAGTTTATGGCGCCAACGTATGAGTTTACTGCCTTGATCTTTGACATTAAATAACCACACAAGGGGTCTATGATCCGTTACGATTTTAAATTTAGTGCCATATAGGTAAGGTCGAAAAGTTTTAACGGCAAACGAAATAGCTAGTAATTCTTTCTCAGTTGTAGAGTAGTTCCTTCGGCGCGATTAAGAGTACGGGAAGCGTATGCTATTGGCCTATCTTTGCCTATAGGACCTTGAGAAAGGATTGCTCCGACAGCGTAATTACTTGCATCGGTGGTAACTATAAATGGCTGCGAGAAATCTGGTTATTGGAGAATCTGTGCGGTAATTAACATGTCCTTCAGCGTATCGAAAGCGGTTTGTTGCTCAGGGGACCAGTGGAATGTGACGTCTTTTTTTAATAAAGAGGTAAGGGGTTTAGTTAATTTAGAGAAATTGTTAATGAATCGGCGATAATAGCCTATTAGGCCTAGAAATGATTTGAAGTCTTCAGGATTTTTGGGAATTGGAAATTGCGAAACGGCTTTTACTTTTTCTGGATTGGGAGAGACAACTTTATAGGTGATGATATGGCCTAGGTAAGTCACTTCACGTCTTAGGAACTCGCACTTATCAGGTTGGAGTTTTAAATTATATTCTCTTAATTTGTCAAATACCAGTTTTAATTTCTGTATATGGGAGTCCAAGGTCGGGCTGTACAGGATACAGTCATCCAGGTAAACGTAGCAATGTAGACCTTGCAGACCTGATAACACGGTGTTCATAAGCCATTGGAAGGTAACAGGGGCATTTTTCAACCCAAATGGCATTCTGGTGAACTCATAATGTCCAGACATGCTTAAATTTGTGCTTATGGTGAAACCCGTTTTTGGGGCGTCCTTGGGGGCCATTCGTAATTGATGAAAACCACTGGCAAGGTCAAGGGTACTAAAATATTTTGAGTGTCCTAATTGGTCGAGGATATCTGTGATAAGAGGCAGCGGATGACTTTCGGAAACGGTGACGGCATTGAGGCGGCGATAGTCTATCACTATTCGCCATTTTTTCTTGCCAGAGGCGTCCATTTTTTTCGGAACTACCCATATAGGTGCACTCCAGAGTGAAACAGAGGGACGAATAATATTTTGTTCTTACGAATTTGGGTGTCAACTTCTTCCTTGTGACACTCGGGGAAGCGATACGATTTTACATGGATAGGGGGTGCATTGCCCGTATTTATAGAATGTTCGACGGCATTAGTAAAAGTCAGAGGCTTGCCCTCGACATGAAAAATATCCGTGTACTCTGAGCAACAACCGAGAAGAGTTTTTTTCTCCTCATCATTAAGTTGTGAACAACGAATTAAGCTTAGAACGTGATTTGCTCGATTAGACTTAGAACAAGAAATAGAATTTATGTTATGAAA
This sequence comes from Euclidia mi, assembly GCA_944739405.2. Classification (NCBI taxonomy): domain Eukaryota; kingdom Metazoa; phylum Arthropoda; class Insecta; order Lepidoptera; family Erebidae; genus Euclidia; species Euclidia mi. The sequence continues at coordinate 4,365,358 of OX123205.2, read as the reverse complement.
AGATTCAGAGTGCTTAAATTGATCGAAAGGTGACAGTTCCACTACATAGTCCTTGACCTCTATGTCAGTGTCAGTGGTATTTAAAATAGTAACACTGACCTTTCTGCTTGGTTTGATAGAGACAATACAATTAGCAACATAAACAGCATCGCGTAAGGTGTGGTCTAGTACGAGAGCTTCATTGTTATGATATAGCTCGGCAGAGTAATTTGATACAGCGTACTCGATAACGACTTCAGAATGTGCCGGGACGATATAAATAGGTTGATGAAATAGGATCGGTACTTTATGACTATTTAAAAGCATTGTACTTGAACTATAATCTATTTTAGCATTAGGTAGTTTTTTAAATTGATATTGTCACTTATGACGTAAAATTTATGCTCGTGAGGCTTTTCTGATATTAAAAATAATAAATAAATAGAGCCTAATGATTCGCTATAAGTATCGGTATCGTTTATACCTCGTATTTTTATAGTGTCAGGGAGAAGTTCGTGTTTGTTAGTTAAGCTAGATTGTTTAACGACGCTAATGCTCGCGCCGGTATCGATAAGAGAGCTAAGACACTTATGTGATTGTTTTGTAAACAATGTTGTATATGGTAGACACACTTACATGATAAGTTCGTTTCAAAAATGGGAATTGGATCAAGTTCACGATCACAGGAATTAGAAGGGTTATTATTTGATTTATTATAACATATAAGCTTTATTATTAGTATTAGAAATGGTACAAGAGTTAGCATGATGTTTAAAAAAAATTGACTCAGACACTTCAGTTGAGCTCGATTTAGTAGGACCCGTTACAAGTTCCTTTTCGGATAGCTGAGATGTGGAAATAGTAATTGAATTAGTATGACTCAGTTCCTTTTTGGGTAGCTGAGATGTAGAAATAGTAGTTGAATTAGTATGACTCAGCTCCTTTTTGGGTAACTGAGATGTAGAAATAGTAGTTGAATTACTATGACTCAGCTCCTTTTTGGGTAGCTGAGATTTAGAAATAATAGTTGAATTACTATGACTCAGCTCCTTTTTGGGTAACTGAGATGTAGAAATAGTAGTTGTTCTCGTAAAATTATTCGCATAAGAATTAGGATACGAATTATTATAAGATTTAGGATTAGAATTGGTATAAGATTAACGATAAGAATTAGTAGACGATTGAGTATAAGAATTAGTACATGATTTAGTAAAATAATTAGTATTCGACTTAGGATAACAATTAGTGTAAGTATCGACACTCGATTTAGGATAAGAAATAGTATACGAATTTGTGCCGTTATGATTTATCGACTTCGGTAGGCACGCATCCGAAATCTTGGCTAGTTCAACGGTTCATAATAGACGACTTCGTCACCTTGTTGTTAAACATGCACAGCGCTAGATGAACCGGGTTTAGGATTAGAAGAGTTAAAATTAGCATTTTGACGTTGCATGTTATACTGTCGCTTACGACATTGTTCTATACTATGCCCTATGTTTTTACAGTAACTACAAGTTTTTTGATATGAATTAGAATTATTTTTTGAGTTGGAATGAAAAGAGTTTGAATTAGGATTATAATTGGACCTGTTGTTAAAATTATTAGAATTAGAACTATAATTACTTAGATTTGTTAAAATTATTAGAATTAAATTTTGGATTAAAATTTGATTTATTTTGAAATCTAGTGTTATTTTGTAAACCAGATTACTTTTAAATTTTAATGAACTAAAACGAAGATCCGTGTGGTGACGGATTAAGAATACGGATTGTCACCACCCCATATCATCCCATAGGTGTCGTAAGAGCCGACAGAGGGAGCATATTATGCAGAGAACAGCACTGTTAGAGAAGGAAAACTTGAATCAAACCCTATACCAACCCGTTTGGCCAGCGTGGTATAGTAGGCCAATTCCTCCTTTCAAAGGAAAGGCCTAGTCCAGCAGTGGACTGTTACAGGCTGATGATGATGAAAACGAAGATTGATTAGTTTTCCTCCTTAATAGCGCGTTTTACAGCCTCATTGAGGGTTGAGGGATTTCTACACCTTACAATATTAGAGATTGGATTCGACGAACCCAACCGAATTGGATTCGACGAATGACCTCTTTCTCGAAGTTGGACCTACTTAATTGGATCATTTGACTCAGGTAAACGTACTTGTCGACAACTTCGAGTGTGGAGTTCCCAACCTGAATAGGAGCAGGTACAACATGGTACGTTAGACATGATCTTTGTCTTGTCTATGTCCATCTTAAGACCTACTTGTTGGGAGACACTACAGAGACCTACTTGTTGGGAGACACTACAGAGTCGCCTGATCCACCAGACGATGGAGAAGGAACGTCTCCGAAGCGTCTCTGGTCCAGGTCTTGCTGGCGCTGGTTCCTGGTACGCACGCCGTCAGTTTCTTCCTTCGGCATAACCGGCATAATTTATCCCTTTCTTCTGACACCAATTTGTTACGAGCTGGGGTTCGACGATAAATTAAAACTGACTATGCCACTAAACTGTACTTTATTTTAACACACAAACACTAGATACACACACTTAATTTTCACTTCACTAATAAAACACACTATTCACACCACTAGAACAGCATTCTGCTGAGGTCTTCCATGGTCACAGCCATGACTACGATATCGTCTGCAAATCGAAGGTGAGGGATGTACTCGCAGTTGATGTTGATACCAAGTCCTTACCAGTCCAGAAGCTTGAAGACGTCTTCCAGCGAAGCGGTGAACAGTTTCGGAGATATGACATCTCCCCGCTTCACCTCTCGCTGGAGTCGAATGGGTTTCGAGCTCTGGTTCTGAAGGCGGACTGACATGGTGGCGTTTTCGTACAAACACTTCAGCACTTCGATGTATCGGTAGTCGATCTGGCATCGTTGGAGAGACTGCAGCAGGTTTCGATCGAATCAAAGGCTTTCTCATAGTCCACAAACGCCAAGCATAGAGGCTGGTTATACTCCTAAGACTTCTGTATAACTTGCCGCAGCATATGTATGTGGTCTATGGTGGGTCGCCATTGTTTGACCGAAAGGAATTTGACAAATTTTCACTTCCCAAAAATTTTTCGCGTAATTTCATTTGCCAAATTATTACTTAAAAATTGTAACGCAAACGTAATGTTTGGGAAATGAACGTTTAAACTATAACTTGTTTACCAACTAGTACTTTTAACATTTTTAATTTAGTCAAATATTTCAGTTGGAATAACAGCTTTTACGCAAAATCAATAATTATTCTAATCTAAATAGTTCAGTTCCGGGTAACCTACTAAAACCAATCTCTTTTTTATATTAATGCAAGTGGTTTCTGGCACTCGCCGGCCGCTACCGCGGCACCGCTCGCTTCGCTCGCTCGGCTCGTGCGTAGGAGGTCGCAGTTCTAACCTAACCTAACCTTACCAATATTTTTATAATTAACCTACTCTAACTACTTCCATAAATAAACTACTATCACCAAACGTTTCTTGTCTGAAGATTGTTTGCTGTCATTTATAAATCATTTGATTAAAGACCAAATGCCATAATGACATTATACTTGGAAATATTTTGCCAAGTAAAAATTTGACCAAATAAAAATATGCGTACTAAAATCATTCGAAATATTGCAATGGTATAAACAAAGGTTGCTAAAATTTGTTTGGGTACTAAAATTTTGTCAAAATCTTTTCGGCAAAACGGCAGGATCCCGGTCTATGGTACTATAGCCTTTACGGAACCCGGCTTGTTCGGGAGGCTGGAAGTCGTCTAGCTTGCGCGCGAGACGATTCGTGATGACCCTTGAAAACAACTTATAGACGTGAGTCAGAAGTGAGATGGGTCTGTTCTGTAGTTCTTCAAAAGGGTTTTGTCGCCCTTCTTGATTCTTCAAGAACACAGCACCACCACACTTCTGTGCCACGCCTGTGGCCTTTTACCCTCGAGTATGACAGAACTAAAAAGCTTACGGAGCACTTCCAAAATGGGTAAGCCGCCAGCTTTCAAAAGTTCCGTGGTAATTCCATGATCACCCGGTGCCTTGCTGTTTTTTAGCTGTTTTAGGGCCACACTAATCTCGCGCACGCTGACTTCCGGGATATCTTCGGTATAGTGTCGGGTCAATCCAGCTCTAGGGTCTATCACTGGGTTGGTTGGGGGTGATCGTGTCGTCGTGTATAACTGTCCATAGAACTTCTCGATCTCCTCCAAAAGCTGGGGTCTGAATGACAACCCTGCCATCCTCCGTCTTCAGCTTTGTCACCTCAGTTTGCCCAATAGACAGATCTCTCGGAATATTTTTGACCCTTTATTACGCTCAATCGCCTCTTTAACACATTTGGTGTTATATCGGCGGAGGTCGCGATATTTTGACATGTCGTTGAAGGACAGCAAATGCGGATCAGAGATTTTACCAGTACTCTTGGCTTTTTGGGGGTTGAAGTAATTGGACTCCATTTTTTAGTACTTGGAATTTATCGTCGAACCCCAGCTAGTCATCATCACCATCATCAGCCTGCCGTAGCCCACTGCTGGACATAGGCCTCTCCAATGGCACGCCACTGAGCCCGATTTTCGGCTCTTCGTGTCCAGCCGCTGCCAGCCACTTTGCGTATATCGTCACTCCCAGCTAGTAACAATAGTAAAAGGTTCGCGATCGGTGTTAAGTAACTCATCATGTTTCTCTAATTGTGATAAGATATCTTCACAGTGGGGAATAATCGAAGTCTATGAAAACAGGATATGCAATAGTATTTAATTTTGTTAAATGTAGACTCTGAGTACATTCGTGAACGATAGTATTAGAAGTTGGGAGTTTATTAGTGAACTGAAGTTTAAAGTATTGTTCATAGGATAAATTATTTAAATTATTAATATCAATTACATTAATTGGGCAACGAGAAAGTGTATCAGCGTTAGAATTGAGACGACCTTGTTTGTAAATTATTTCATAGTCGTACTTTTCAAGTTTATGGCGCCAACGTATGAGTTTACTGCCTTGATCTTTGACATTAAATAACCACACAAGGGGTCTATGATCCGTTACGATTTTAAATTTAGTGCCATATAGGTAAGGTCGAAAAGTTTTAACGGCAAACGAAATAGCTAGTAATTCTTTCTCAGTTGTAGAGTAGTTCCTTCGGCGCGATTAAGAGTACGGGAAGCGTATGCTATTGGCCTATCTTTGCCTATAGGACCTTGAGAAAGGATTGCTCCGACAGCGTAATTACTTGCATCGGTGGTAACTATAAATGGCTGCGAGAAATCTGGTTATTGGAGAATCTGTGCGGTAATTAACATGTCCTTCAGCGTATCGAAAGCGGTTTGTTGCTCAGGGGACCAGTGGAATGTGACGTCTTTTTTTAATAAAGAGGTAAGGGGTTTAGTTAATTTAGAGAAATTGTTAATGAATCGGCGATAATAGCCTATTAGGCCTAGAAATGATTTGAAGTCTTCAGGATTTTTGGGAATTGGAAATTGCGAAACGGCTTTTACTTTTTCTGGATTGGGAGAGACAACTTTATAGGTGATGATATGGCCTAGGTAAGTCACTTCACGTCTTAGGAACTCGCACTTATCAGGTTGGAGTTTTAAATTATATTCTCTTAATTTGTCAAATACCAGTTTTAATTTCTGTATATGGGAGTCCAAGGTCGGGCTGTACAGGATACAGTCATCCAGGTAAACGTAGCAATGTAGACCTTGCAGACCTGATAACACGGTGTTCATAAGCCATTGGAAGGTAACAGGGGCATTTTTCAACCCAAATGGCATTCTGGTGAACTCATAATGTCCAGACATGCTTAAATTTGTGCTTATGGTGAAACCCGTTTTTGGGGCGTCCTTGGGGGCCATTCGTAATTGATGAAAACCACTGGCAAGGTCAAGGGTACTAAAATATTTTGAGTGTCCTAATTGGTCGAGGATATCTGTGATAAGAGGCAGCGGATGACTTTCGGAAACGGTGACGGCATTGAGGCGGCGATAGTCTATCACTATTCGCCATTTTTTCTTGCCAGAGGCGTCCATTTTTTTCGGAACTACCCATATAGGTGCACTCCAGAGTGAAACAGAGGGACGAATAATATTTTGTTCTTACGAATTTGGGTGTCAACTTCTTCCTTGTGACACTCGGGGAAGCGATACGATTTTACATGGATAGGGGGTGCATTGCCCGTATTTATAGAATGTTCGACGGCATTAGTAAAAGTCAGAGGCTTGCCCTCGACATGAAAAATATCCGTGTACTCTGAGCAACAACCGAGAAGAGTTTTTTTCTCCTCATCATTAAGTTGTGAACAACGAATTAAGCTTAGAACGTGATTTGCTCGATTAGACTTAGAACAAGAAATAGAATTTATGTTATGAAAAGATTCAGAGTGCTTAAATTGATCGAAAGGTGACAGTTCCACTACATAGTCCTTGACCTCTATGTCAGTGTCAGTGGTATTTAAAATAGTAACACTGACCTTTCTGCTTGGTTTGATAGAGACAATACAATTAGCAACATAAACAGCATCGCGTAAGGTGTGGTCTAGTACGAGAGCTTCATTGTTATGATATAGCTCGGCAGAGTAATTTGATACAGCGTACTCGATAACGACTTCAGAATGTGCCGGGACGATATAAATAGGTTGATGAAATAGGATCGGTACTTTATGACTATTTAAAAGCATTGTACTTGAACTATAATCTATTTTAGCATTAGGTAGTTTTTTAAATTGATATTGTCACTTATGACGTAAAATTTATGCTCGTGAGGCTTTTCTGATATTAAAAATAATAAATAAATAGAGCCTAATGATTCGCTATAAGTATCGGTATCGTTTATACCTCGTATTTTTATAGTGTCAGGGAGAAGTTCGTGTTTGTTAGTTAAGCTAGATTGTTTAACGACGCTAATGCTCGCGCCGGTATCGATAAGAGAGCTAAGACACTTATGTGATTGTTTTGTAAACAATGTTGTATATGGTAGACACACTTACATGATAAGTTCGTTTCAAAAATGGGAATTGGATCAAGTTCACGATCACAGGAATTAGAAGGGTTATTATTTGATTTATTATAACATATAAGCTTTATTATTAGTATTAGAAATGGTACAAGAGTTAGCATGATGTTTAAAAAAAATTGACTCAGACACTTCAGTTGAGCTCGATTTAGTAGGACCCGTTACAAGTTCCTTTTCGGATAGCTGAGATGTGGAAATAGTAATTGAATTAGTATGACTCAGTTCCTTTTTGGGTAGCTGAGATGTAGAAATAGTAGTTGAATTAGTATGACTCAGCTCCTTTTTGGGTAACTGAGATGTAGAAATAGTAGTTGAATTACTATGACTCAGCTCCTTTTTGGGTAGCTGAGATTTAGAAATAATAGTTGAATTACTATGACTCAGCTCCTTTTTGGGTAACTGAGATGTAGAAATAGTAGTTGTTCTCGTAAAATTATTCGCATAAGAATTAGGATACGAATTATTATAAGATTTAGGATTAGAATTGGTATAAGATTAACGATAAGAATTAGTAGACGATTGAGTATAAGAATTAGTACATGATTTAGTAAAATAATTAGTATTCGACTTAGGATAACAATTAGTGTAAGTATCGACACTCGATTTAGGATAAGAAATAGTATACGAATTTGTGCCGTTATGATTTATCGACTTCGGTAGGCACGCATCCGAAATCTTGGCTAGTTCAACGGTTCATAATAGACGACTTCGTCACCTTGTTGTTAAACATGCACAGCGCTAGATGAACCGGGTTTAGGATTAGAAGAGTTAAAATTAGCATTTTGACGTTGCATGTTATACTGTCGCTTACGACATTGTTCTATACTATGCCCTATGTTTTTACAGTAACTACAAGTTTTTTGATATGAATTAGAATTATTTTTTGAGTTGGAATGAAAAGAGTTTGAATTAGGATTATAATTGGACCTGTTGTTAAAATTATTAGAATTAGAACTATAATTACTTAGATTTGTTAAAATTATTAGAATTAAATTTTGGATTAAAATTTGATTTATTTTGAAATCTAGTGTTATTTTGTAAACCAGATTACTTTTAAATTTTAATGAACTAAAACGAAGATCCGTGTGGTGACGGATTAAGAATACGGATTGTCACCACCCCATATCATCCCATAGGTGTCGTAAGAGCCGACAGAGGGAGCATATTATGCAGAGAACAGCACTGTTAGAGAAGGAAAACTTGAATCAAACCCTATACCAACCCGTTTGGCCAGCGTGGTATAGTAGGCCAATTCCTCCTTTCAAAGGAAAGGCCTAGTCCAGCAGTGGACTGTTACAGGCTGATGATGATGAAAACGAAGATTGATTAGTTTTCCTCCTTAATAGCGCGTTTTACAGCCTCATTGAGGGTTGAGGGATTTCTACACCTTACAATATTAGAGATAGAAGTGTTTAGGCCTAGAATAAAGGTATTGAGCGCCAGATCTTCCATTGCGGCTAACCTACCGGGAAGCTCTTTGGGATCTTTAATGATATATTGGACATCGGACAAAATCCTAGTAAGGATCTGTTCAATTCGCATAGAATATTTAGTTACGTCTTCAGATGGTTCTTTCTTGCAATTTTGCAGATCGACTAAGAGATGAGTGGCATGTTTCTTTTCACCAAACGTAGTTCTTAAAAAGGATTTTAAGTCGAGCCACTCGTCGAATGTTTTTAAACTCACCGCAACCTTGGCTTTGCCCTCAAGTTGAGAAATTATAAATTTACATAAGACAGACTGCTGATCTTCGCTAGCTAATGACATGGCATTGTTACAGTTAGTGAGAAATGCCGGAAGGGACTCTTTGTCACCATTGTAAGGTTTAATAGATTTGGTTAAAAATGATAACGTAATTTTGTCAGACATTTCAACTTTTTCTGTTTTAACAGACATAGAATAATTGTCTAATAAAAATATAAAATAATTTAAAACTACGAAAGATATTTGTGCACAGCTTTGACGCAAAATCACACAAAAAATAGGAAAATTCACTGAAAAAAATCACTTATTGGCCATAGATTCACAAACTCTCACAAAATTATGCACGCGGTGAAACACGAAGCTGCTGACATTTCTAGAATCCGGTGAACGCGTGGCGATGCAACGTGGCGCGGCTGCGCGCTGAGTGTCGGATAACTGCGCCTTCGCAGTTATTTCTCCTTCAATACGTGGAAAATACGCAAAAATGGAAATAGAAATTTGAAAAAATGTTAGAGATGGTAGGTGTCTTAGACCTGGTCGGTTCTGGCTCGAGCTGCTGCTGACGCTTACAAGTTACCTGTCGGAGAGTACGGCGGCGGCGGTGTGCTGGAGCGGGCTCACGCTACAAAGCGGAGGCTTATCGTCGTCCAAGGGTCTTCACACAATCTTCTGGCGCAGGCTTAGCCACGGCAAAGTCTTACTGTCGACCAGTGGCGATAACGGAAGCTCCGAGAAAAAAAAATGATGTGCCAGTACCGTATGAAGGCTATCAATCTGACACATTCCACACTTCTGACACCAATTTTGTTAGGAGGCCGAGACCGTTTGTCTTTTTAAAAAAAACTCGCAAGTAAAAACCCAAAGCACAGATTACTAAATAGTTACTACGTAACAGATAAATCACTCCCTACAAAAATGTCCATACCTACTGTTTTAAAGACCTACAGTTTCTGCCAGGTGACAGCTGCGTGTTAAAATGAACCTTATTAGCTCAGATGCTCGACTGTTATTCCAATGCAATAGCGCACACTGCCGCGTCCTTGACTGAGCGTAGGGTTGCTTCTTATAATTAAATATTTAAGTAGGTAAATAAAGTTACGCACATTTTAAGTTTGAAATGTTTTATTAAGTACAATTTTAATTGTTTTTATATACAATCTATAAAATGTACTCACATGTGTTTTATTTTTATGTAATGATTAATAAACCTTTTTCATTTCCTAAAATCTCTGTTGTTTAATTTTATAGTAGAAAATATTCTGAATCGCACAAAAAGTTTTAACAAATAATCATGGGGGAAACAAGGGCAAATAGGATCAAATGGTATATTTTTTAAAATTTCATAAATAGTGGTTCCAGGCTTCTCTTTCATGTTGTGTTCAAAATTATAAACAAAAGTTGTCTCTAAATTTTTTACATAGCTGCAGAAGCTGTCAGAAGGAACTTTCAATCTTCCATAAAAATAAGAAGCTTTATTGAAAGCTTTAAAATGACAATACATTTTTGTTTCGTTTATATCTGGAACATTATTTACTTCGGAAACGAATTTTGGACAGGAATGTTGCTTGTTGCATTTGTATAGTAAATATCCCGCTATATATACCAAGGCATTTTCAGTAGGTAAATCAAATTGGTAATCCGTTTCGCCTTTTAAAGCCACAGCCGAAGGATAATTACGACAGGCTGGATCTCGGGGTGTCGGTATTTCCAAAAACTTGTTACTAGTTTGAAGTAGCTCACATATGTCTTCCTCACAGTTGGTATTCGGTGAATTCTTCAACACATTAGACAAAAACAGTTTCGAGAATGCTCTTTGAAACTGTATCGGCGTAGGATCTCGACAATTACCACCTTGCTGTCTCACTGTACCAAAAAAGTTTTCTAAGCAATCTTGATTTAAGCGTCTTGTAAATAAGTAATTGAATCCTTCTTTTTTTAAATCTTTGAATAACATCGTTATAGCTTTAACTGTAATTTGTAAATTTTTAAAAGTTTTGATTCTGTTCGTGTTATCCGTACCCTTCCTTGAATCAATAGCTCGTAACCTACTAAATGTTTCCACGGCATCATTCAATACATTTATCTGGTATCTTTTTAGAGAGAACGAATTTTTATATTTATTTGTTGAATTTACTGTTATGGAATTTAGAACATCGAATAAGTTGTTCATTTTCTCTACGAATTCGGCTGTTGCTTCTGCTTCTTCTGGCAAGGTTTTATCGGCAAGTAGAACATTCATTGCGGCGTAGACGGACTTGCTAAATACCTGTGCTGCATATTTGACACGCATTTTTTTAAAGTTGTTTGGGTAGATATGAGCATCAGTGAATTTTGGAATTAATCTTAAGATTTTCTCCTGTTGATGAGAATACAATAATTCTATATGTCCCCATGAGATTTTTTTGTCATCATATACAAAATTATTTATCAGTAAATTATTCCTGATACATTTAATTAAATGTGGGACATCAAAAATGTAATAAATTTTTTGGCCATCAAGTAAAAAATAAGGATTTTCTTTTGATATCTTTTTAATTTGTTTAGCATATTTGTCGAAGTTGGATCCTTGATCAGAAACAATTGCCATAATTTTTATGCCTATACTTGTTAGTTTTAAAATAATTTCATCTATCCAATGTTCCAGTTTATCATAATGTTTCTGAGAACCTAAAAATGAGTACGCAATAGGTTGCTTCCAATTGACTATAATACCTCTGAGCATGACGACACAAGCATGTGAAGCTGTTTCAGGTTTAACTTCACCGTTGATATTATGAAGACTTATTATCTCATCTCTTTTAGTACAGTAATGTAAATGCCGCTTGAGAACCATTTCATCTAAACATAATGTGCAGTATTTTGCCTCTTCTGGCAAAGATTTTAACTTAGACGCCAAGAAATCAAGGGTACGATCTTCAAATTTAGGTGGGATAATCATCTTAAATCTATGTAATGTACTTTCACTGGGAAGGGATAAAAATGTCTTCAAACTTCTGTACGTGTGCGGACTAGAAAAATGAAGATTTAAAGCAAATAACTAAAATTCTGGGTCATAACGATTACCTTTACTCGTGTTTTTTAATTTTTGCTGCCACATTATTAGTTTGCAAAATCTTTTTGTGACCTCGTCTTCAGTTTGGAAAGAAAACCTCTCGAAAATTTCTGATTCTTTGGACTGAACTTCTTGCTTTATATGATCCAATTCATTCTGAAGTTTTCTTTTTTTAGGTTTGTTTCCTTCAAATACATTTTAAGTTTTCTTTTTCTTGGTGTATCGGATGAAAGCGCGGCCGAAGTTTGTACTGACTCTGATTGTGCGTCAGGACCTTTCAATTTGGTAGCTGATAATATATTTACAGTAGAGTATTTAGTCTGAGTCGATGCTTCTTTTGTATTTGGTTCAGTTATTGCACAGTCAGAAGTGGATGTTCCAGGTTCTAACTCTTTCATCTGAACCTCACACGAAAAAGATATTGATGGCAAAGCATCGGGTCTTAATTTTGGCGTATATGTGATCGAAGACCAGTCAAAATGCAGTGAACACACAAAATGACTTTTTATTTTTATGTTTGGACCAGCTAAATCAGGTCTACCAATCAATTCTGCCCATTTTTTGCGTCTGAAAAAAGAGATACGTAACTATGTAATTACAATAATTCATTCCCTAAATAAATAGGTATCTAGGCAAGACCGGGGGCGAAAGTAACACGGGTCAATAGTAACTTTGCAAACATCTCGGTTGCTAAGCAACGTAAAGGTGTGTGCAACACGTTTATACAGGTCCGTTAAATTCCGGAAGTCCCCCTGGCCTCAAAATTAAATTAAAATTAATGTGTATGAAAAGCAAAAATCAATCGTTATACACGTAGGTAAGTATATTATTTTTTTATCACAAATTTGTTTCAAAATCGTTTTTTATTTCTAACCATTTTTTAAATTTAATATTGTGGTTTTCTAGAATAATCCGGTTTCATACACCAAAGTAAGTTTTTCTCGTTACTTATACGTTATTACTCGCTTTCTGTTAAAGTTATGATATTCAAATACCTAGTTAGTCAGATACCTAGTTAAAGTTTACCTGTAGCCTGAAAAGCTACTTACATTCAATACGTTTTGAGCTGTAAGCTATTAAATGAAAAGTGGTACAATTGCCCCCGGTCTCCCCTACACTTATTGTGCTGTGTAGATAGTAGGACCGACTGAACTCCGAACGAATGCGACTCGAAGGTAGTCGACGATAGTCTAAGACTATCGCGCAGATAAACTCGCGAAAAGTAGGTAGGCACTCGTAGGTATACGACTAGGTACATGCACATTTAAGCATGTTAAACTCGCATCGTCTATTCATTAAGCAAGAAATACCTACAACAGCAAAACTACTACTTTGTATTAGGTACCACTCTGCTAACATATTCCCTTAGTAAGATAGGTACCTAGGTAAGTACTTAATACCTACCATGGACCAAAAGAAAATAGGTAAGTACCTAACTACATAAGTGGTGTGTTTTGAGCTACAAAATATCTCGGTGGTTATTGCTATATTAGAGTAAATTACATTAAGGAGGTACCTATTTTAACTTTCTAGGTAAAGTATGAATTTCTGCTATAAAACAAAAACCTAAATAGGTAGGGAGGTAGGTACCTACCGTAATAATGTTTCTAAATGCATACCATTAGTAGGTAAACCTTGTATTTTCTTACAATACTCATGTACCTAAGTATAAACATTGTACCTATAAACCAACACAAATCAAACTAGACATCAGTTTAAGTTTTAAAAACTTAGTTAAAAATCTAAATAATGACACTCACCTGTGTTCATCGCTAGGTAAATTGAAAAAAGAACGATTTTGTTTGTTTCTCCTTTTATTGGATCTGCATCCATTAACGGCACATAGACTGCCAGACGACGTCATGTTAGTTCATTTAAACTCAGACCAAGTCAATAATAGCAGAGACTAGTAAAGATAATAGGTATGTACGCGCGCGACGCGAGAGACGGTCGACAACCCACTGCTGTAAGGGCCGCCGGCGGCCCGGCCGGCGGTAGGTAGTTATCGCGCGCAAGTACATCGAGTGACAGAGGCCTGCCCAAAGTTTATTTGCACTTTACAATATTCACACCGGAAAAATGGAAAAGTCAATGGTTCCTAAACCGTACCGTACTCTGTCGCGTCCCAGATTTAACTGATTGAATAAAATATATTATAAAGTAAATCGATAATTGCTTATTGTACAATTTACGGTAAAGGAAAATTACGACGGAATAGTAATTACTGACTAGGCTTTATTTACATAGAAATAAGGTATATAACAGTACATTACTCAGACTTAGGATCAAAAATCGTCGAAATAAGCAGTGGGTTTACGAAATCATAATGAACTTGTAGAAGAAAAACGATAAACTAAGAATTATTAGTTACGTTATTAGTCATAGGTACCTACATTATCTTTTGAATAACTAGACAAAGATTTTAACAATGGAAAAGTTTAGTGCTTGCGTATTTCTAACGTATTTATAAGAATGTAATCACAGTAGGTATTCAATAATGAATAAACCAAATCATTTACCTTTGCTGTCTGCTGCCTACATCACAATCAATTTACACCTTTCACACATTGTCTTTTAGTTTCACTTATGTATTTCTTTCACCTTATCACCTATGTATTTTATACTACACTTCGGACATGTGGCTTCTTAATACACTCGCACCATAGACGTGACAGCAACACGATGCGCGCGCGACGTAACACGGGTACAGTGACGGGATGGATCGTGACGGGATGGATCGTGACGTACGGGCGTCCCGTTGAGCTAATTTTGCAAGACTAAGCATACTAAAGGCTGTCGAAGTGACGAGCGACAAATTGCAACCAACCCCCGCCTCCACCCCTGTCGCCCCGCGTTGCGATGCGCGCACGCCGGCGGCGGGGTCTGGACCTACAGTGTAATGTTTATCTGTGTGTGTCGTATGTGTAATATCTGTGTATGTGTGTAGCACGACCGAACATACATCGGCGCGCGCGATTGCTTTCATAAGAGTGGTAACAACGAACTCTCGAACTATACAGATAGCTTTCGCTCCAAAACCAATTATAAATCAGCGTGTATAACGATTGCCGGACCTTTGACTGACCGGCAACCGCCGCCGGCCGCCCGAATTGTTTTCGATTGTGTGTTGTTGAACAAGATGCAAAATGCAAGTGCATTAATTAGGGCTCTTACGATTTGATGATTCGGGTTTTTCGGGGAAGACGATAATTAGCAACGATCTGCATGCGCATTATTAATTTGGGAATACTGTAAATAATTGGAAAATAATTTTGTTTCACGCCAACTATCCCGTAGTGTTACAAAGTATAATTCATAAAACAATTAAATTATAAAATCAAAGGTTTAAACATTGATAGAAATTATATTAGCATTATTTAATTTTTATTTTATTTTTATAGATGCCTATGGAACTTCTAGACATCATACAGCGAGACAATATCCAGCAGATACTACTTCAACTCGACACAGCGATGATGCCGAAGAGGAGGCCATACACAATATACATAGAGACTACAGTGAAAAAGTTATTTTAAACAAGCACATGCGTGTGCACACTGGTGACAAGCTATATAAGTGTGATGTGTGTGTGAAATTTTTTGGCCAAAAACGTAATTTAAACATGCACATGCGAGTACACACCGGTAATATGCCATACAAGTGTGATGTGTGTTTGGAACTTTTTAGCCAAAAGCAACATTTAAAGGATCACATGCTAGTGCACACTGGTGATAAGCCATACAAGTGTAATGTATGTGTAAAATGTTTCGCCCAAAAAGTTGATTTCAAGAAACACATGCGTATGCACACCGGTGAAAAGCCATACAAGTGTGATATGTGTATAAAATGTTTTGGCCATAAAGCTACTTTAAAAGAGCACATGCGTATGCACACCGGTGACAAGCCATACAAGTGTGATGTGTGTATGAAATGTTTCGGCCAAAAAGTTCATTTAAGCAACCACATGCTAGTGCATACCGGTGTCAAGCTATACAAGTGTGATGTATGTAAGAAATGTTTCGGCCAAAAAGTTAACTTAAGCAGCCACATGCGCGTGCACACCGGTGACAAGCCATACAAGTGTGATATGTGTATGAAATGTTTTGGCCATAAAGCTACTTTAAACAAGCACATGCGTATGCACACCGGTGACAAGCCATACAAGTGTGATGTGTGTATGAAATGTTTTGGCCAAAAATTTCAATTGAACAAGCACATGCTTATGCACACCGGTGACAAGCCATATAAGTGTGATGTGTGTCTGAAACTTTTTGGCCAAAAGCACCATTTAAAGGTTCACATGCTAGTGCATACCGGTGATAAGCTATACAAGTGTGATGTATGTATGAAATGTTTCAGCCAAAAAGTTTCTTTAAACAAGCACATGCGTATGCACACCGGTGAAAAGTCATACAAGTGTGATATGTGTATGAAATGTTTTGGCCATAAATCTACTTTAAAAGAGCACATTCGTATGCACACCGGTGACAAGCCATACAAGTGTGATGTGTGTATGAAATGTTTTGGCCAAAGAGTTAATTTAAACAAGCACATGCTTATGCACACCGGTGACAAGCCATACAAGTGTGATGTGTGTCTGAAACTTTTTGGCCAAAAGCATCATTTAAAGAATCACATGCCAGTGCACACCGGTGACAAGCCATACAAGTGTAACGTATGTGAGAAATTTTTCGGCCTTAAAGGGTATTTAACGAGACATATGCGGATGCACACCGGTGACAAACCATTCAAGTGTGATATATGTATGAAATGTTTCCGCCAAAAAGTTCATTTAAGCAACCACATGCGAGTTCACACCGGTGACAAGCCATACAAGTGTTGTGTGTGTATGAAATGTTTTGGCCAAAAAGTTCAGTTAAACAAGCACATGCTTGTGCACACCGGTGACAAGCCATACAAGTGTCATGTGTGTCTGAAACTTTTTGGCCAAAAGCACCATTTAACGGATCACATGCTAATGCATACCGGTGACAAGCTATACAAGTGTGATGTATGTATGAAATGTTTTGGCCAAAAAGTTCATTTAAACAAGCACATGCGAGTGCACACCGGTGACCAGCATCTAAGTGCGATGTTCGTATGAAATGTTTGAATTTAAAGAAAAGCAGTTTAGGTACCTAAATGTAGTGACACTAGCAAAACCAATATTGAGAAACATCGCAATTCAACGTAATGTTAGTTACGGTCTTACGGTTAGCGTGATTACTGTGTATTTTGTCTATGAAATGAAACGCTAGCACGTAGAATCACTACAGCGCGTCACCAAGAATCGAACTATCCAAAAAGCAATTCCACTCTCCAATGTCGTCTTCGCGTAGCCGGTACACATGCTGTTACAAGGGTCATCATATTTATATGAAGTAATTTACATCTAAACTTACCTACTTATATGTCTTTATTTTCTTGATTGAGACAAAGTATTAGTTAACTATGTAAATAATGTTATGTTACTTACATGCTAGAAAGACCTCATGTTTTATTTTTCAAGTTGTTACATTTTGTACCGTCCTCAGATCGTGGGAACTTACATTCTGTTTCAGGTAAGTATACCTACTTATGTATAATAAAATTGTGATACTTTACTACCGGAATGGGCAGACTCTGGCCGTGGCCACGGTTATTGTAAAGAAACTAAAATGTGGGCTAGTAGTAACAAGAAATGTAGTTATTAGATCATTCGTTATAACTTTAATATCTATAAAACTAATAAACATCGCGACAGACTACGTAAACCGTAGTTTGATTTCAATAAGGTTTGGCAATTATGATCGAAAAATTATACCTGATAAAAGTCTAAAAAATTTTTACGAAAAAGCTTCTTTCATCAAAGTTTTTAGTCAATGTTTCCTTTTTATCATTAATTTACGAATTTCGAGTTTTAAGGCTGCAATCGATTCGATTGGTTCCTGAGAAAATACTTATCTCCAAATTATCTAGTGGTGTTATATCATAACTCTAGACGAAGACGCGTTGGTGATGGCACATTATTTACCGTACGTGTCGAAGGAAGGCAATATCAGTGTCGATCATTTTGAAAGCGAGCATGAACGAATTTATATAACATGTAAACACATCCTGAAAGTACTTTGTTCAGAATAGCCTACTGCATCCATTTCTGTAATTTTTAATATTGTATTTTTTTATATTTTTTTATAGACTCACGTCTGTACCCCCGAAGGGGTAGGCAGAGGTGTAATATTACACCCACATTTCGCCATGAATTTTTAGGTCCCACGTAACGGCAACAGCCTATTGCCGTACCGGGCACATTACCAGACTCCGTGCTGCTACTGAGAATTTCCTTAAGGAAAAACCCAATAACACTTTACCCTACCCGGGAATCGAACCTGAGACCTCCCTATCCCGCGCGCACATTTGCCGCGCGAACAACGAGGCAGTGTAAATTTTTTGTCCTTAAATAATTAAAATAGTGACCAAGAGAAGGAAAATACGAAAGGTTAAGAATACATACATACAGGTGGGACAAGGATGTACAATCAGCAGTGTCAGAGAAGAAGAAAGCTTGGTCTTATTGGTTGGCTGCCAGAGCAAATGAAAGAATGGGAAAAGCAACGAGTCTAGATATAGATGAAGCAAGAAAGGTGTTTGTTAGGTCAAAAAGAATAGTGAAAGAAATGGTTAAAAGGAAAAAAGAGGAAAAGAAAGATGAGTTTGATAGCAGATTATCTGACGATTTCCAGAAGAACATTAAGTTTTTCTGGAAATCCGTTCGTGCAGTTCGAGGAAGAACTCAATCCTCAGAACACACATCCATCAGAGACGAGAATGGAAATATTGTAAATGGTGAATTGTGCGTGTTGAAGAGATGGAAAGAGTATTTTGAAAGTTTATTTGAAAGAACCGCGATAGAGACACCGATAGCTGAAGTGACTGGTAATGATAGCAATGATGAAAGCGTTATTGGCGTGGATGAGATCGTGATGGCACTGGGAAGTATGAAAGTAGGTAAGGCTCCAGGATATGATAGGATTACAGTCGAAATGTTGAAGGCTGGACAGGGCATCATAGTTGGTCAGTTGCAGCGGTTATATAACTTGTGTTGGAGCACCGGCCGAGTACCTAATGACTGGACCACAGCTGTATTTGTGCCTCTTTATAAAGGAAAAGGCTCGCAACAAGACTGCAAAAACTATAGAGGCATTAGCCTTCTCAGCATTGTTGGCAAATTGTATGCAAAGGTACTTATTGAAAGAGTTATGGAAGTAACCGACAAGAAAATATGGGATGTACAAACGGGATTCCGAAAGGGTATGGGATGCACGGATCAGGTTTTTTCATTGCGAAGCATAGCCGAAAAATTTTTGGCCAAAGGCCAAAAGGTCTATTGCGCATTCGTGGATTTGGATAAGGCTTACGATAAAGTGGGGAGGAATGAAATGTGGTCGGTGCTGTCAATGAACGGGGTGGACAGCAGCCTCATTCGAGCTCTGAAATCCCTTTATGAGGATTCTAGAGCTTGTGTGAGGATAAACGGGGCATACACTGACTGGTTTACCATCGAGAAAGGTGTTAGACAGGGATGTGTAGCGTCGCCGTGGCTGTTTAACCTCTTCATGGACAGTTGTTTGCAAGATTTAAAACATAGTGACTGCGGATTAAGGATGAATGGGTTACTCGTCAAATGCCTCCTTTATGCTGATGATCAGGTTATACTTGCATCTTCAACGGAGGAATTGCAGGAGATGGTAACAATCATGCATCGTGCATTAGAGAGGTAAGGAATGAAAGTAAATCTAAGTAAAACGAAAGTTATGGTTTTTGAAAAGGAGGAATGCGTTACGGCTTGTAATGCTTTGATCGATGGACAGCGAGTGGGACAAGTGAATGAGTTTGTTTACTTAGGTACGTTGTTTACAAGAGATGGTAAGAATGAAGCAGATATTGAAAGGAGAGTTAATGCAGGTAATAGTGTGAATGGAGCTCTGAAGGCGTTTATGAACAGTCAAAACGTGTCCAAAATGGCACGTTTGGCTGTACATAGAGGTGTGTTAGTGCCTACACTTATGTATGGTTGTGAAAGTTGGGTATATCAGAAGATATTTGAAAGTAGAATAAATGCTGTAGAAATGAGAGCACTGAGAAGTATGTGTGGTGTGTCTTTGACCGACAGAGTAAAGAATTGTGTGATACGAGATTGGTGTGGGGTAAAAGAAGATGTAGTGACAAGCATTGAGAAAGGCATGTTAAGATGGTTTGGGCACATGGAAAGGATGGATGACGATAGACTGACAAAGAAGATATACACCACTATTTTTTAATTAGTACAAAAACTTTAAGGACAGATTAGCGAAGATATTATTATCATATATGTGACGTAAGAATTTCATAATATCAATGAAGAGCAAAGTTATTATCATTTGTTTATTGTAGAAAATCTCACTTAAATCATAGTCATATTTTACAATCTATTCACTAATTCATTGATAATATTCCATCCTGCTCATTCGCATTCTCTCTGTCGCACTTATGATGTAGGTAGCCATAGAAAATAAAATGAAGAAAAATAATAAATGTGGGTAGTTATTTTTTAATTTTGTTAATTCTACCCTCTCCTTCATACTTTATTCGGGCTTAGGACCGGTAAAATTGATCGTTTAACAAGTAATTAAATACGGAGGTATGTAATTAGAAAGCAAACAAATATCAAAATAAAAGATGGTGTTCTGGACTAAAAGAAAAGAGTAATTTTGGCGTATTTATGAAGTTAGAATCATCTGCTATTTACAAATTATTTTATCATCATCATGTCAGCCTAGAGACGTCCACTGTCCTGGACATAGGCCTTCCTCAAGGTGTGTGGAGAACACAGACCGATTTTGAGCCGCCCGCATCAAATTATTATTTACTTAAGTACGTATTATTTACTAAATTTACAAGTATTTCCACTGTCCTTCGAAATGTCCACCACCGTTGTCAAAAGCATCCAATATGCACTGTTTTAATTGTTTGACACTGACCCGGTCACTTTTGTACACTCACAATACGATGTCCATGGGTACACAGCTGCATTCGCGATTTTTCCACTCAAAAAGTACGCACGAAGCATAGCCACATACTCCCGTGATATGAACTGATATGATAGGCCATCGCGTCGGGCAAACGTAGACAAACAATTAACTTTTGCAACGAAATTAGATACGCTCACTTTAGCTAACAATTTAGTACTGTTTGTCGCATCGCACTATGGTTCGTCTAGAACAAGCTAGCTAGACAAAAACAACTCTTAAATTCCTGGAAGTTAATTACTATTACGAACTCATTACCCCTATACATTGAGGATTACACCTATTAATTATCAATACTACCCTCATTAAGAGCGTCATTAAGGTATGTTTATAAGATGTTGACTATTTAAAGGGCATTCATTTGCATTTTTACATCATATTTGATAGCATTGTTTATGTCACTAAAAGAAATTTGTGAAAGTGTTTTTGTGATGGATTGTATACGTAAGGGTAAGTAGTTATATTTTATTTCATTTTCAACATGGGAACTTCATTCTTTAGTCTTATAAAATGAAATGTTTGAATTTTCACCCACTTTTTTACTCATTTTTTCAAATTCATCGGTCAAATAATAACATGTCCCCACTTGTCCCCACCGTAGAACCTATCATATACGATTCTCATAAGTGTCTAGTAGTTATACGTAAAAAAATTCATTGCGATATATTTGCACAACTAATTTTTATTTATTTTTTTCTTTCAACAGTTTTTACCGTCTCAAGAATGGATTTTTTCGAAGAATGGCTGAAACACCCGAAGGAAACGCGGAATGAGGAGCTCTTTCGGTTTATATCTTTGAGATATAATTTTGATGGTGTTACGGAGCAGTCTCTGCGAGATATTAAAGTACTAATCTCAAGATATTCAACGAAATTTGCTGAAAAGTGGAGCAGCTGTGGAAGAAATCGAGAGCGATTCCTACAAAAGTATTCGACGTGGCTGGAGGGTCTTGACATATCTTTCGATGTGTCCGTTTATTTATCTCTGCCAACTACATCTGGAGAACCGGGACCCGGAAGACCTACTAAAGATTTTGAACATTCTAGTCTCAAAACGAAGAGACGACGTGTAGACGATCTATTACAGTCCAGAAGTGCTAGTGAATTAATTTACGCCGCTGAAGTGTCAGCTCGAATCTCGGGTCAGAGAAGTGTAGCACGTCAAATTAAAGATGTGACTAGTGATCCTTCAATAACCAAGACCACGAGTGAAGAAAGTGCCCCCAGGAGTTTAACAAGTGAGGAAGCTTTAGCGTACTACGTTGATAGTAAATCAAGTAGCCATAGCTATAAGCAGACTCGGAAGTGGAGTATTAAAGCTGGACATAAGGTGTTTCCGTCAATGTACAGTGTTAGAAAGGCTAAAATAGCCTGCTACCCGTCAGGTGAACAAATTACAGTCAATGAAACGCATGCTGAAATCAAAGTTCAGGCAATTCTTGATAAGACTGCCGAACGTTTAGTTTCAGCACAACAAGAAGTTGTTCATAGTCTGTTACCTTGCACGTCATTCACATTAATCAGTAAATGGGGTTGTGATGGAAGTTCCGGTCATAGTATGTACAAACAAAAATTCACTAATTGTGACGATAGTGACGAGTTTTTATTTGTATTTTCTTTCGTTCCTCTTCAATTGAAAGATGAAAGTGGTAATATTGTGTGGCAGAATCCTCGGCCCTGTTCTACAATGTATTGTCGGCCAATAAAGTTTATCTTTTCTAAGGAAACGAAAGATTTTACGATTTCGGAAACCAATAAGGTTTTAGAAGAGATAAACGCTTTATTGCCGACAACCTGCAAGGTGATGGAGACCGAAGTATCTGTCACACATGTTATGCTTTTAACAATGATTGACGGAAAAGTTTGCAATGCTCTGACCGAAACTTCTTCCTCACAAAAATGTTTTATTTGTGGGGCAACTCCAACAATGATGAATGATCTGTCAAAAGAGTTTGCTGCGGACAAAGATAATCTTGGTTTTGGTTTGTCTACGTTGCACGCTTGGATAAGGTGCTTTGAATGCTTGCTTCACATTAGCTATCGACTAAATATAAAAAAATGGCAGTTAAGAACAGCCGAAGACAAAGCTAGTGTGAAACAACGTTCAGATGACATTAAAAAACGATTTAAAAGCGAAATGGGCTTGATTGTAGACAAACCAAAACCAGGGTTCGGTAACACTAATGACGGGAACACCGCGCGAAGATTTTTTGGAAATCCCGAGGCTAGTGCCGATATTACAGGGTTAGATGTTTCACTAATACAAAAATTTGGCATACTACTTCGCACTTTATCATCGGGATATGATATAAATATTGAAAAATTCGTTAACTTAGCTCAAGAAACTAGACAACTTTATGTAAATCTCTATTCATGGTATTACATGCCCGCTACTGTCCACAAAATACTTTTGCACAGTGGCGAAGTAATTAGATCGTCCCTTCTACCTATAGGCCAGCTTTCCGAGGAAGCACAGGAAGCTCGGAATAAGGACTGCAGAAGATTTCGTGAGCACAACACACGAAAGCGATCACGGGAGGCTACGAATAGAGATTTACTTAATATGTTATTGATAACATCTGACCCTGTAATAAACGGTTTACGAGAAGTTCCTCGGAAGAAAATAGGTACGCTTCCAACTGAAGTATTAGATTTAATTGTCCCACCTAGCTGTAAGGAACAAAATGTTAATATGATTTCTACTTTTCATAGTTCTGCCCCTCACGATCATGACTATTCAATGGATGATTCATCTGATGATAGTGATGATAATGAGTAATAGATTTAGTTCTTAGATATTTTATGCATCTGTTATTAGATTTTATAGCGACGTCGAGGGATAAATCACTTTATAAAATGTTCAAAAAATATATTATACACATATGCCCGATAAATGTTTTTTTTTTCATGATACCAGCTCAAATGACAAACTGCCTTGAAAAAAGTACCAAAAACCTTATATCTTTGCTTATTAACCGCATCTAGACATAAAAATCAAATAAAATAATTTTGTCTAGCTAGCTTGTTCTAGACGAACCATAGTGCATCGTCGAGGCGTGGCGCAGGCGCAGAGGGGCGGGGTGGGGGAATTTATCAATGGTTAATTTTACTATGATAGTACACGGGTCGGTCATAGTATTAGTATTGCATTTACCAATTATCACGTATTTTTGTGGACAGTTTTGAGACAGTTTTGGGACTTAATGTTTTTATTTTTCAACTACATAAATATGATCAGTTAAAGATACTTAGTGCCCTGTTAATTTTTTTGTACTAATTAAAAAATAGTGGTGTATAAGGCAAGTGTGAATGGGACAGGACAAAGGGGAAGACCTAGGCGAACGTTCTCTGACCAGATTGGAGACATCATGAAAAAAGGACAAGTCAGAAGTACCCTTAACAGAAGAACATGCATGAGAAACTTGATGGGAGTGAGTGAAGCAAGTGAGGTATGTCAGGATCGCTGCAAATGGCGTTCCGTAGTCTCTGCCTACCCCTCCGGGAAACAGGCGTGAGTCTATGTATGTATGTATGTAATAATTAAAATAACGTAGATTGTAGTCACTAATTCCTTTAACAAGTTGAGTATTTGAAAATAAACCTTAAGTCAAAGCAGAATGGCTTTTTTAATGCATTTGTAAAATGGTTCCACGTTTACTTACACGAACGCACACATTAATGCAACACAAAAGACGGCAAAAGACAATAATACACAATTGATCTATCTTTCGCTAACGTAGGTAATAAACAACGGGAAAGAGCGAGACATAATGTTTCGCTCGCACTGGCGCATGACAAGCACAGGCGATGCGCTCAGACATGTTATGACAAGTACAACAGGGAATATCTATCTATCAGTGAGTGTTATGAAAACTTTTTTTGAAAGTTCATTTGTTATACAAAATGTGTTAATTATCAACAAGACGGTGCCAGTGTGGAATGTTCGACATCATCTTGACACCCTTGGGCTTTCTCATTGTGGAGAAATATTAAATCACTAGTTTATTGTGACGAAAGAACAAGTGCCGAGTATTTAATTAATGAAGATACTAGCTGTTTTTGAAACAGTAAAAAGATGTGATTTCTGAGGAAACAGTGAAGTGTTAAGTGGACTACAGAAATGTGATTTAAGCCTGTAATTTATTTGATTATTCTATTTTTGTAACTATTAAGATTCACAACTTTAAACACGCCCTTCTGGTTATCCTCATTGATATTATTTTACTTTATGTATCAATAATGCTAACTAGGTATGATTAATAAATTCGTGTGGGTAAGAAATGGAAGAATTTTCGTCAGGAAAACAGATGTGTCCGAACATATCCTCATTAAGAATATAAGAGTCACTGAATAAGTTGATTTGAACAAATATGTTAAGTTTAAATTAAAAATACATGTTATTATAACTGAAACAAATTACAAAATTCGATAGCTTACAAATTTATTACCAGAATTGTAGAGGCGTTAGAACAAAAACGCATGTCATATTTCGTAATGTGTGTTGTAATAATTACGACATTATAGTTTTTACAGAGACTTGGCTTAATGGTACCGTACTGAGCAGCGAGCTGTTCGACGACAGACACATTGTTTACAGAAGGGACAGAGAGAGCTCTTGTCTACAGAGTGGTAAAGAAGGTGAGGGTGTTTTGATAGCCGTAAAATCGATTAATTCCAAACGAGCAAAACAATTTGAAAGTCATTGTGAAGACCTTTGGGTAATTTTGGATCTACCTGCGGCTCGATCTGTTCGTCGGGCGGCTCTCTGCTCTGTATATTTGCCACCACCTGTACGTATTTCTTACTTAGAACATTTTCTGGACTAATGTAATTCAGTGTTTGAACAGTTAAACTGTTCATATGTTTGTATCGTAGGTGATTTCAATATTGGTAACATTGATTGGAGCATTGTCAATAATTCTGATAAGTGCCTTAAGTTGTCCAATTTAATTCAAACTTTGATAGATTTCACTTATAATTAATTATAACTAGTTTTAAGAGATTGTATGTATGTAAGTTAAGTAGGTCCTGCGGGAAGATCAGTGTTGCAGTCTCACCTGATTCTGCAACTTATACTGATGCAGATCCTTTATTTGCTATCCAAATACTGTTTTTCTTTTTAGGGTTCCGTACCTTGATAGGAAAAAACGGAACCCTTATAGGATCACTTTGTTGTCCGTCCGTCTGTCAAGACCCTTGTTCTCAGGAATTCGTGGAGGTATCAAACTGAAATTTATACTAAATACTCGAATCTACGGTTCCATAGAGCTGTAAAAATATCAAACTTCTAATCCAAAGCAATCAAAAGATACAGCCGTATATGCTGCAAATTGCAGCATATTTTCAAACTCGCATTGGAATCAAAAACTACAGGGTACTTCCCGTGAACTCAAAATCTTGAAATTTGGTACGAAGCAACGTCTTATATCACTTATAAAGGAAAAATTGCGAAAACCGTAATTTTT
>OX123205.2:5000-10000 GCA_944739405.2 Euclidia mi | reverse complement strand
CCCCCTGCTATCGAGTGCGGCCTCTTTGGCGAGCTGATCCACTCTTTCGTTGCCCTCAAACCCTGCGTGCGCTTTGATCCAGAACAAGTTTACTATCTTGTTCTGGCGAGAAATGGATCTTAAGTTCTCTCTTGTTTCTACCGCTAGGGGATGAAGGCAATCGTGGTTTTTCACTGCCTGCAAGGCCGCCATCGAATCGCTGAAGACCCCGAATGACGACGCCGCGCTCTTCCGAATCTCCCCAGTCGCTCTGCATATCGCCAGGAGTTCCGCTTGGTAAACTGTGCAGTAATCTGGTAGCGCCAACTTGCGAGCGCGTATCTCGGCACCGTTTGTCCAAATGGACAACGCGGCTCCGACGCGCCCGCCGATCTTACTCCCGTCCGTAAACACACTGACGTCCGGGATTGGGTTGGCGCTATACTGCTCCTGGTCTGCCAGGATACCGAACTCCAGGTCAATACGCTCGGCGGGATGGGGAGACTCCAGTGCGGAAGACATCCGCTCCACCCCCCTGCCCCTCAGTACTGGCTGTGGTGCCCCCCTCTTGGCATCGTACAGCGATGCCACCTCGCGTATGCGAAGGTCGAGTGGGAGCACCCCAGCCAGCAAGAGGGAGGCATTCAGGGAGACAGTGCGGTATGCCTTGCACATTTGCTGTGCGACACCTCGTTGCACGGTGCCCAGCTGCTTTATGATCCCGATTTTATGGGCTGCCGGCGCCCATACGCTGGCCGCGTACAAGACGATTGGTTCTATCGCCGCGATATATATTGTCTTGACAATTTCGGGGTTTAGACCCCAGCTGACTTTTGCTGCCCTGGTCAATTGCTTGTGAACCGCGATCGCCTTTCGGCAGACGTTGCTCACATGCCGACTAAACGTTAGCTTGTCGTCGATGGTGACACCTAGCAACTTTAACTCTTTTGACATTTGAATGTCGACCCCGCCCATGCTCAAGCGTGGGGTGTCGTACTTTAGTTTCCTTGTGATTGTTATTGCGCAAGTTTTTTGCGGCGCGAATTTTAATTTGTTGTCGACACCCCACGCCCGAACATGTTCGAGGACGCCATTCGCCTGGAGCTCTATCTCCAGTGCCGTGTCACCATCGACGACAAGGACGATGTCGTCGGCAAACGCTTGGGAGTAGATCCCCCTACGCTCCATGCTCTTAAGGAGCGGGTCGAGAAGGAGATTCCAGAGAGTGGGGCCTCCTATGGAGCCTTGTACACAGCCTTTCGCCGTGGCTTTTGAGTACTCCTCTCCAGCGTACCTAACATTGACCCTCCGGTCATTCAAGTAGCTGCCGATGACCCCCCTCAGGTTCTCAGGACACTTTTCCTCAGCCAGACGAACTCTTATAGCTGGCCACCAGGCATTATCGAAGGCTCCCTCTATATCCAGAGATATTAAAACAATAATTTTCTTCTGCTTTAGTTTTGTTTGCACGTGTTGCATCAGGGTATAGAGGGAGTCTTCGGTACTCCTTTGTGGCATGAATCCGTACTGGCGAGTACTCATCCTGGGTAGTAAATAAAACCTGAGGCGGGCCATCAGCATCTTCTCAAAGACTTTGCCCAATACGGGCAGAAGGCCAATGGGTCGGTACGCCTTCGGGGTGGTGTAATCGGGCTTTCCTGGCTTTCGCAAAACGACCACTACTGCCTCTTTCCAACTCCTGGGGAAATACCGGAGTTGGAGGCATTTGTTTGCGAGAGCCAGGAAAGTCCGTGGCGAGTTGGCGATAGCCCGGCTGCATATGTCGGCTGTGAGGCCATCCACTCCCGGGGCCTTCTTGGGGTTGAAGGACTCACTGGCCGCTCTTAGCTCCTGTAGTGTAAATGGCGGGTCGCAAGTACCACCTTGTTCCGCTATTTGGGATTCCGCTCTGATGCGGCTGTGGTATGGGTTGTCTAAACCGGGGTCGTCCTCTTGGTAGAAGGATTCCGCCAAATATTTGGCGGAATCCCTCTCCCCCAAGGTACAACCGTCCCTAACCAGCAGTGAGTCCTCCAACCTCTCCCTTGTTCTCCCGATCACCCGGTATATCCCCTCCCATACCCCCTCTCGGTCTTGCTTACTGCAGAAGGCCTTCCAGCTTTCCGTTTGGGCCCTCGACGCCTCCCTCTGGTACTCCTCCTTTTTCTCCCAATACTCTCTCAGGACCTTCGACAATCTGACCGGTGCGGCATTCCTTATCCTTCTTCTCCTACGGGAGACTTCCTTTTTCAGCACGGTGAGCTCTTCCGACCACCACGGCAGTGTGATCTTACTTGAATTTTTCTTACTCGGCATAGATGCCAAGCAAGCTTCTTTAATGACCTTTGTGTATCTATTAATTGTGTCATCCAGCGCTGTAGTGCTATCTATATTTGTTATTTCTGCTTCTTCCAGTTGTTGTTCAGTGGCCAATTGGCCAAGTTTACCATGAAACTGTGGCCAATTGGCCTTCTTAGTGTTATAGATTCTGGTCGTTCTTTTGACCTCGATGCCTTTCGATTTCTGGAGAAACACTTTAAATACAATGCCGTTGTGGTCGGAGCTCACCATGTCCTCATCCACGCTCCATCCACTGACTCGCCCTAGGATGTTGGAAGTCCCTGCCGTAATGTCGATAAAACTGGTAATCCTGCGGTCTCCTCGGATTGTGTCGAAGGTCGGTGTGTCTCCGGAGTTGAGTACGTGGAGGTCGAGCTCCCCGAGAGCCCCAACGACCTCCTCCCCTCTCGCGTCAGTGGCGGAACTGCCCCACCACGTGCTCCTGGCGTTGACGTCCCCTCCAACGATTAACGGCTTGGAGCCGATCTTGAGCTTCACTGTCTTGAGATGCTCCAGGTACGGTTCCACTGGCTTGTCCGGCTCGAAGTAGACGGATGCCAGCGTGATCTCCCAGGCGCCAGTTTGGATCCCCACCACAACGATGTTATTTGTGGTGAGTTCTGGGTACTGTTTGACTCTAACGTCTTTGTTGAAGACAGCAATTGCCGCCTTAACAGTACCCTCCCCTAATATGGCGTTCTGGAAGACCCTAACTCCGCTGTAATTCTTCATCCGTCTACTTCCGCCGACATACGGCTCCTGCAGTAAGGCCGCAGTAAACTGCCGTTTTTCACCTTCCTGAAGCATCTCGTCAGTCGCTAGCTTTTTTCGTTGGAGGTTAGCCTGGCCGAAGATATACGCGGCGGGAGCTAGGGGGGAGACTGGAGTGCCTTCAGCAGTAAGCAACCGAATCCCTGGCTAACTTGTCCCATTTTCTCCGCGTTAAACATGTATCGCTGAACGCGTTGTGCTCGGTGTTCGCCATTCCAATTTTCTTACAGTTCCTGCAGCACGGCGGCTCTCCAGCCAGCCGTTCGGCGCATTCTGCCCTCAAGTGGGGGCCTCCGCAGTGGCTGCAGCTGTCCGCCGTCTCCCTGCAGAATCTGCGTCCGTGGCCATAACCCAGACAGCGGGTGCACTGGACCAAGGGGCTCTGGTCCTCCGCCCGGACACGCTGTAGGTCTATATGAACGTGCCCTTTCAGTGTCACCCGCTGCCATACTATTGGCGACACACCGATCACAACGTGTTCGGTTAATGCATTCCGTGCTCTCCTCCGGTATTTCACGGTGGCCCTTGTTTCCCCACTGTCGAGGCCGTGAAAAACGTCCCGGTTCTGGTTCCTAAGGGCCTTCAAGATATCCTCGTCAGAGTTGATTTTCAGGACATCCTTAAGAACCAGCATCGGGTCCTTATTCTTCACCTCCTCGACAGTGAGGTCCCTTGCCCTCTCCGCAAGCCTTTCCTTTAGCTTTCGCCTCTCGTCCTCCGTACAGACGCCCATGATAATCTTCCGGTCTTTTCCCTTGCGTACGCGCTCGACCCTTACCCAACCCTCCTTGGCGTCGACCGCTTGCCGGACCCTCTCCATCACCTCCTCTCCAGACTCCTCCTCATTAGTCGAGGCGACCACGATGGAGTGGAGGGTGTTCCTTTTGGGGGCCCGGCGCTCGGCTACCTCCGCGTAAGAGGGTTTTGTAACCTCCGGTCTTGCCGTTGCTGCGACGCGAAGGGACTCCTGTAGCTCGTCCAACTTTTTACTGTTCTCGAGCAACAACTGTGTATGCTGCTCGAGTTTGGCTGCGATGTCTGCGTCTGTGGCAGCTTTTGGTACGGTTGGCGTTGGCGTTGGTATTTTAGGCGCTTTTTTGGCTGGCGCGCATGGTTCCGATTCAGGCCTGGTACGGCGCAATTCTTTGAGTTCCGCCTCCGCCTCCCTCACCAACACGTTTAGTCTATCCACGGCCTTCTTCACCTCCTCCACGATTTCTCGCTTTGTGTTTTTGGACAGCTCCAGTTGGCCTTTCGCCCTTGAGACGCACGCTGCCGCCTCCGTCGTGCGACTCAGGTAGGTCTTCCGGGGAGATGTTTGCTCCGAAGACACTGCCTTAGTTGTTGATGGCTTTTGAGATGTTGCGACCTTAGTTGTCTTCGGAGCCGGTCCAATCGGTTTCCCGGTGCCCGATGCCATGGCGGTGGTAATGGGAACGGTAGTTGTGGTAGTAGTGTTGGTGGTATTGGTGGGGGATGCGGAGCCGGTCCTGGGCATACTCCCCTCAATCTTGTCGATACTCCGGCGGACAGAGGGCTTGTCTACTGTCTTCTCCGGTGTCTTCGACACCGCCCTCTCCATGCTCGTCCGCTTGTCAGGTGTCCTAAACATCGACTTCATTCCTAATTACGGTAGGAGGAACAGGGACAAGCTTGTAGAAGTTTTAAAAACGCTTCCCTGTTTGTCAGTATGTTATGTTGCCCAATAAGGCCGTCGTTTGATCGATAAAGGATCAATAAGGAAATAGTCAAATACACAATATAAATTTTATAAAATAAAGTCAAGTTTTGCCCAATAGGGGCCGTTAAAATAGTCTCACGGACTAGTCTTATTTAGAACTATAAAGCCTGAAGGCTGTGTCAAACAGTCAGGTATTTATTTCTATTTAGCAGTCAATATAATTTCAAAA
>OX123204.2:47216908-47228425 GCA_944739405.2 Euclidia mi | reverse complement strand
TAACCTAACCTAACCTAACCTAACCTAACCTAACCTAACCTAACCTAACCTAACCTAACCTAACCTAACCTAACCTAACCTAACCTAACCTAACCTAACCTAACCTAACCTAACCTAACCTAACCTAACCTAACCTAACCTAACCTAACCTAACCTAACCTAACCTAACCTAACCTAACCTAACCTAACCTAACCTAACCTAACCTAACCTAACCTAACCTAACCTAACCTAACCTAACCTAACCTAACCTAACCTAACCTAACCTAACCTAACCTAACCTAACCTAACCTAACCTAACCTAACCTAACCTAACCTAACCTAACCTAACCTAACCTAACCTAACCTAACCTAACCTAACCTAACCTAACCTAACCTAACCTAACCTAACCTAACCTAACCTAACCTAACCTAACCTAACCTAACCTAACCTAACCTAACCTAACCTAACCTAACCTAACCTAACCTAACCTAACCTAACCTAACCTAACCTAACCTAACCTAACCTAACCTAACCTAACCTAACCTAACCTAACCTAACCTAACCTAACCTAACCTAACCTAACCTAACCTAACCTAACCTAACCTAACCTAACCTAACCTAACCTAACCTAACCTAACCTAACCTAACCTAACCTAACCTAACCTAACCTAACCTAACCTAACCTAACCTAACCTAACCTAACCTAACCTAACCTAACCTAACCTAACCTAACCTAACCTAACCTAACCTAACCTAACCTAACCTAACCTAACCTAACCTAACCTAACCTAACCTAACCTAACCTAACCTAACCTAACCTAACCTAACCTAACCTAACCTAACCTAACCTAACCTAACCTAACCTAACCTAACCTAACCTAACCTAACCTAACCTAACCTAACCTAACCTAACCTAACCTAACCTAACCTAACCTAACCTAACCTAACCTAACCTAACCTAACCTAACCTAACCTAACCTAACCTAACCTAACCTAACCTAACCTAACCTAACCTAACCTAACCTAACCTAACCTAACCTAACCTAACCTAACCTAACCTAACCTAACCTAACCTAACCTAACCTAACCTAACCTAACCTAACCTAACCTAACCTAACCTAACCTAACCTAACCTAACCTAACCTAACCTAACCTAACCTAACCTAACCTAACCTAACCTAACCTAACCTAACCTAACCTAACCTAACCTAACCTAACCTAACCTAACCTAACCTAACCTAACCTAACCTAACCTAACCTAACCTAACCTAACCTAACCTAACCTAACCTAACCTAACCTAACCTAACCTAACCTAACCTAACCTAACCTAACCTAACCTAACCTAACCTAACCTAACCTAACCTAACCTAACCTAACCTAACCTAACCTAACCTAACCTAACCTAACCTAACCTAACCTAACCTAACCTAACCTAACCTAACCTAACCTAACCTAACCTAACCTAACCTAACCTAACCTAACCTAACCTAACCTAACCTAACCTAACCTAACCTAACCTAACCTAACCTAACCTAACCTAACCTAACCTAACCTAACCTAACCTAACCTAACCTAACCTAACCTAACCTAACCTAACCTAACCTAACCTAACCTAACCTAACCTAACCTAACCTAACCTAACCTAACCTAACCTAACCTAACCTAACCTAACCTAACCTAACCTAACCTAACCTAACCTAACCTAACCTAACCTAACCTAACCTAACCTAACCTAACCTAACCTAACCTAACCTAACCTAACCTAACCTAACCTAACCTAACCTAACCTAACCTAACCTAACCTAACCTAACCTAACCTAACCTAACCTAACCTAACCTAACCTAACCTAACCTAACCTAACCTAACCTAACCTAACCTAACCTAACCTAACCTAACCTAACCTAACCTAACCTAACCTAACCTAACCTAACCTAACCTAACCTAACCTAACCTAACCTAACCTAACCTAACCTAACCTAACCTAACCTAACCTAACCTAACCTAACCTAACCTAACCTAACCTAACCTAACCTAACCTAACCTAACCTAACCTAACCTAACCTAACCTAACCTAACCTAACCTAACCTAACCTAACCTAACCTAACCTAACCTAACCTAACCTAACCTAACCTAACCTAACCTAACCTAACCTAACCTAACCTAACCTAACCTAACCTAACCTAACCTAACCTAACCTAACCTAACCTAACCTAACCTAACCTAACCTAACCTAACCTAACCTAACCTAACCTAACCTAACCTAACCTAACCTAACCTAACCTAACCTAACCTAACCTAACCTAACCTAACCTAACCTAACCTAACCTAACCTAACCTAACCTAACCTAACCTAACCTAACCTAACCTAACCTAACCTAACCTAACCTAACCTAACCTAACCTAACCTAACCTAACCTAACCTAACCTAACCTAACCTAACCTAACCTAACCTAACCTAACCTAACCTAACCTAACCTAACCTAACCTAACCTAACCTAACCTAACCTAACCTAACCTAACCTAACCTAACCTAACCTAACCTAACCTAACCTAACCTAACCTAACCTAACCTAACCTAACCTAACCTAACCTAACCTAACCTAACCTAACCTAACCTAACCTAACCTAACCTAACCTAACCTAACCTAACCTAACCTAACCTAACCTAACCTAACCTAACCTAACCTAACCTAACCTAACCTAACCTAACCTAACCTAACCTAACCTAACCTAACCTAACCTAACCTAACCTAACCTAACCTAACCTAACCTAACCTAACCTAACCTAACCTAACCTAACCTAACCTAACCTAACCTAACCTAACCTAACCTAACCTAACCTAACCTAACCTAACCTAACCTAACCTAACCTAACCTAACCTAACCTAACCTAACCTAACCTAACCTAACCTAACCTAACCTAACCTAACCTAACCTAACCTAACCTAACCTAACCTAACCTAACCTAACCTAACCTAACCTAACCTAACCTAACCTAACCTAACCTAACCTAACCTAACCTAACCTAACCTAACCTAACCTAACCTAACCTAACCTAACCTAACCTAACCTAACCTAACCTAACCTAACCTAACCTAACCTAACCTAACCTAACCTAACCTAACCTAACCTAACCTAACCTAACCTAACCTAACCTAACCTAACCTAACCTAACCTAACCTAACCTAACCTAACCTAACCTAACCTAACCTAACCTAACCTAACCTAACCTAACCTAACCTAACCTAACCTAACCTAACCTAACCTAACCTAACCTAACCTAACCTAACCTAACCTAACCTAACCTAACCTAACCTAACCTAACCTAACCTAACCTAACCTAACCTAACCTAACCTAACCTAACCTAACCTAACCTAACCTAACCTAACCTAACCTAACCTAACCTAACCTAACCTAACCTAACCTAACCTAACCTAACCTAACCTAACCTAACCTAACCTAACCTAACCTAACCTAACCTAACCTAACCTAACCTAACCTAACCTAACCTAACCTAACCTAACCTAACCTAACCTAACCTAACCTAACCTAACCTAACCTAACCTAACCTAACCTAACCTAACCTAACCTAACCTAACCTAACCTAACCTAACCTAACCTAACCTAACCTAACCTAACCTAACCTAACCTAACCTAACCTAACCTAACCTAACCTAACCTAACCTAACCTAACCTAACCTAACCTAACCTAACCTAACCTAACCTAACCTAACCTAACCTAACCTAACCTAACCTAACCTAACCTAACCTAACCTAACCTAACCTAACCTAACCTAACCTAACCTAACCTAACCTAACCTAACCTAACCTAACCTAACCTAACCTAACCTAACCTAACCTAACCTAACCTAACCTAACCTAACCTAACCTAACCTAACCTAACCTAACCTAACCTAACCTAACCTAACCTAACCTAACCTAACCTAACCTAACCTAACCTAACCTAACCTAACCTAACCTAACCTAACCTAACCTAACCTAACCTAACCTAACCTAACCTAACCTAACCTAACCTAACCTAACCTAACCTAACCTAACCTAACCTAACCTAACCTAACCTAACCTAACCTAACCTAACCTAACCTAACCTAACCTAACCTAACCTAACCTAACCTAACCTAACCTAACCTAACCTAACCTAACCTAACCTAACCTAACCTAACCTAACCTAACCTAACCTAACCTAACCTAACCTAACCTAACCTAACCTAACCTAACCTAACCTAACCTAACCTAACCTAACCTAACCTAACCTAACCTAACCTAACCTAACCTAACCTAACCTAACCTAACCTAACCTAACCTAACCTAACCTAACCTAACCTAACCTAACCTAACCTAACCTAACCTAACCTAACCTAACCTAACCTAACCTAACCTAACCTAACCTAACCTAACCTAACCTAACCTAACCTAACCTAACCTAACCTAACCTAACCTAACCTAACCTAACCTAACCTAACCTAACCTAACCTAACCTAACCTAACCTAACCTAACCTAACCTAACCTAACCTAACCTAACCTAACCTAACCTAACCTAACCTAACCTAACCTAACCTAACCTAACCTAACCTAACCTAACCTAACCTAACCTAACCTAACCTAACCTAACCTAACCTAACCTAACCTAACCTAACCTAACCTAACCTAACCTAACCTAACCTAACCTAACCTAACCTAACCTAACCTAACCTAACCTAACCTAACCTAACCTAACCTAACCTAACCTAACCTAACCTAACCTAACCTAACCTAACCTAACCTAACCTAACCTAACCTAACCTAACCTAACCTAACCTAACCTAACCTAACCTAACCTAACCTAACCTAACCTAACCTAACCTAACCTAACCTAACCTAACCTAACCTAACCTAACCTAACCTAACCTAACCTAACCTAACCTAACCTAACCTAACCTAACCTAACCTAACCTAACCTAACCTAACCTAACCTAACCTAACCTAACCTAACCTAACCTAACCTAACCTAACCTAACCTAACCTAACCTAACCTAACCTAACCTAACCTAACCTAACCTAACCTAACCTAACCTAACCTAACCTAACCTAACCTAACCTAACCTAACCTAACCTAACCTAACCTAACCTAACCTAACCTAACCTAACCTAACCTAACCTAACCTAACCTAACCTAACCTAACCTAACCTAACCTAACCTAACCTAACCTAACCTAACCTAACCTAACCTAACCTAACCTAACCTAACCTAACCTAACCTAACCTAACCTAACCTAACCTAACCTAACCTAACCTAACCTAACCTAACCTAACCTAACCTAACCTAACCTAACCTAACCTAACCTAACCTAACCTAACCTAACCTAACCTAACCTAACCTAACCTAACCTAACCTAACCTAACCTAACCTAACCTAACCTAACCTAACCTAACCTAACCTAACCTAACCTAACCTAACCTAACCTAACCTAACCTAACCTAACCTAACCTAACCTAACCTAACCTAACCTAACCTAACCTAACCTAACCTAACCTAACCTAACCTAACCTAACCTAACCTAACCTAACCTAACCTAACCTAACCTAACCTAACCTAACCTAACCTAACCTAACCTAACCTAACCTAACCTAACCTAACCTAACCTAACCTAACCTAACCTAACCTAACCTAACCTAACCTAACCTAACCTAACCTAACCTAACCTAACCTAACCTAACCTAACCTAACCTAACCTAACCTAACCTAACCTAACCTAACCTAACCTAACCTAACCTAACCTAACCTAACCTAACCTAACCTAACCTAACCTAACCTAACCTAACCTAACCTAACCTAACCTAACCTAACCTAACCTAACCTAACCTAACCTAACCTAACCTAACCTAACCTAACCTAACCTAACCTAACCTAACCTAACCTAACCTAACCTAACCTAACCTAACCTAACCTAACCTAACCTAACCTAACCTAACCTAACCTAACCTAACCTAACCTAACCTAACCTAACCTAACCTAACCTAACCTAACCTAACCTAACCTAACCTAACCTAACCTAACCTAACCTAACCTAACCTAACCTAACCTAACCTAACCTAACCTAACCTAACCTAACCTAACCTAACCTAACCTAACCTAACCTAACCTAACCTAACCTAACCTAACCTAACCTAACCTAACCTAACCTAACCTAACCTAACCTAACCTAACCTAACCTAACCTAACCTAACCTAACCTAACCTAACCTAACCTAACCTAACCTAACCTAACCTAACCTAACCTAACCTAACCTAACCTAACCTAACCTAACCTAACCTAACCTAACCTAACCTAACCTAACCTAACCTAACCTAACCTAACCTAACCTAACCTAACCTAACCTAACCTAACCTAACCTAACCTAACCTAACCTAACCTAACCTAACCTAACCTAACCTAACCTAACCTAACCTAACCTAACCTAACCTAACCTAACCTAACCTAACCTAACCTAACCTAACCTAACCTAATAAGCTTGTCCCTGTCCTTTCCTACCATAATTTTCCCTACTGTATACCGGGTGATCTCTACCCCCAGTGCCTGCTTCAGGTTCTCGCGATCCACAGCATGAACAGGGCAGCAAAACAGGACGTGCTCAACCGATTCAGCCTGGATGGGGTCACAAACGCACGATGGATTCTCCTTACACTTGAACCGGGTCAAGTATTCTGAGAATCCACCGTGCCCCGTCAACGCCTGTGTTATGATCCCATCCAGGCTGAGCTTCCTAATCGTCGTGTACGCAGCCACCGCATCCGGGAAGAAGATCTTAGTAGTAGCAGCTGTGGCACCGGTGGTGTATCTCCGATTCCATTCATCAAGCGTTCCCAAACGAATGTAACGCTTGATGAATGAAATCGGGCACAAGTCGTAATCCGGGGCCCCCCTGCTATCGAGTGCGGCCTCTTTGGCGAGCTGATCCACTCTTTCGTTGCCCTCAAACCCTGCGTGCGCTTTGATCCAGAACAAGTTTACTATCTTGTTCTGGCGAGAAATGGATCTTAAGTTCTCTCTTGTTTCTACCGCTAGGGGATGAAGGCAATCGTGGTTTTTCACTGCCTGCAAGGCCGCCATCGAATCGCTGAAGACCCCGAATGACGACGCCGCGCTCTTCCGAATCTCCCCAGTCGCTCTGCATATCGCCAGGAGTTCCGCTTGGTAAACTGTGCAGTAATCTGGTAGCGCCAACTTGCGAGCGCGTATCTCGGCACCGTTTGTCCAAATGGACAACGCGGCTCCGACGCGCCCGCCGATCTTACTCCCGTCCGTAAACACACTGACGTCCGGGATTGGGTTGGCGCTATACTGCTCCTGGTCTGCCAGGATACCGAACTCCAGGTCGATACGCTCGGCGGGATGGGGAGACTCCAGTGCGGAGGACATCCGCTCCACCTCCCTGCCCCTCAGTACTGGCTGTGGTGCCCCCCTCTTGGCATCGTACAGAGATGCCACCTCGCGTATGCGAAGGTCGAGTGGGAGCACCCCAGCCAGCAAGAGGGAGGCATTCAGGGAGACAGTGCGGTATGCCTTGCACATTTGCTGTGCGACACCTCGTTGCACGGTGCCCAGCTGCTTTATGATCCCGATTTTATGGGCTGCCGGTGCCCATACGCTGGCTGCGTACAAGACGATTGGTTCTATCGCCGCTACATATATTGTTTTCACAATTTCGGGGTTTAGGCCCCAGCTGACTTTTGCTGCCCTGGTCAATTGCTTGTGAACCGCGATCGCCTTTCGGCAGACGTTGCTCACATGCCGACTAAACGTTAGCTTGTCGTCGATGGTGACACCTGGCAACTTCAACTCTTTTGACATTTGAATGTCGACCCCGCCCATGCTCAAGCGTGGGGTGTCGTATTTCAGTTTCCTTGTCACTGTTATTGCGCAGGTTTTTTGCGGCGCGAATTTTAATTTGTTGTCGACACCCCACGCTCGAACATGTTCGAGGACGCCGTTCGCCTGGAGCTCTATCTCCAGTGCTGTGTCACCATCGACGACAAGGACGATGTCGTCGGCAAACGCTTGGGAGTAGATCCCCCTACGCTCAATGCTCTTAAGGAGCGGGTCGAGAAGGAGATTCCAGAGAGTGGGGCCTCCTATGGAGCCTTGTACGCAGCCTTTCGCCGTGGCTTTTGAGTACTCCTCTCCAGCGTACCTAACATTGACCCTCCGGTCATTCAAGTAGCTGCCGATGACCCCCCTCAGGTTCTCAGGACACTTTTCCTCAGCCAGACGAACTCTTATAGCTGGCCACCAGGCATTATCGAAGGCTCCCTCTATATCCAGAGATATTAAAACAATAATTTTCTTCTGCTTTAGTTTCGTTTGCACGTGTTGCATCAGGGTATAGAGGGAGTCCTCGGTACTCCTTTGTGGCATGAATCCGTACTGGCGAGTACTCATCCTGGGTAGTAAATAAAACCTGAGGCGGGCCATCAGCATCCTCTCAAAGACTTTGCCCAATACGGGCAGAAGGCCAATGGGTCGGTACGCCTTCGGGGTGGTGTAATCGGGCTTTCCTGGCTTTCGCAAAACGACCACTACTGCCTCTTTCCAACTCCTGGGGAAATACCGGAGTTGGAGGCATTTGTTTGCGAGAGCCAGGAAAGTCCGTGGCGAGTTGGCGATAGCCCGGCTGCATATGTCGGCTGTGAGGCCATCCACTCCCGGGGCCTTCTTGGGGTTGAAGGACTCACTGGCCGCTTTTAGCTCCTGTAGAGTAAATGGCGGGTCGCAAGTACCACCTTGTTCCGCTATTTGGGATTCCGCTCTGATGCGGCTGTGGTATGGGTTGTCTAAGCCGGGGTCGTCCTCTTGGTAGAAGGCTTCCGCCAAATATTTGGCGGAATCCCTCTCCCCTAAGGTACGACCGTCCCTAACCAGCAGTGAGTCCTCCAACCTCTCCCTAGTTCTCCCGATCACCCGGTATATCCCCTCCCATACCCCCTCTCGGTCTTGCTTATTGCAGAAGGCCTTCCAGCTTTCCGTTTGGGCCCTCGACGCCTCCCTCTGGTACTCCTCCTTCTTCTCCCAATACTCTCTCAGGACCTTCGACAACCTGACCGGTGCAGCGTTTCGGATTCTCCTTCTCCTGCGAGAGACTTCCCTTTTCAACACGGTGAGCTCTTCCGACCACCACGGCAGTGTAACTCTGCTTGAGTTCTTTTTGCTTGGCATAGATGCCAAGCAAGCTTCCCTGGTGATCTTTGTATATCTATTTACTATGTCATCCAATGCTATAGTACTGTCTACATTGTTAATGTCTGCTTCGTTCAACTTGTGTTCTGTGGCCAATTGGCCAAGTTTACCATGAAACTGTGGCCAATTGGCCTTTTTTGTGTTAAAGATTCTTGTTGTTCTCTTAACTTCGATCCCTTTGGATTTCTGCAGAAAGATCTTGAATACAATGCCGTTGTGGTCGGAGCTCACCATGTCTTCATCCACGCTCCATCCGCCGACTCGCCCTAGGATGTTGGAAGTCCCCGCTGTGACGTCGATGAAGCTGCTAATCCGTCGGTCTCCTCTTATGGTGTCGAAGGTCGGCGTGTCTCCGGAGTTGAGTACATGGAGGTCGAGCTCCCCGAGAGCCCCAACGACCTCCTCCCCTCTCGCATCAGTGGCGGGACTGCCCCACCACGTGCTCCGAGCATTGACGTCCCCTCCAACGATTAACGGCTTGGTGCCAATCTTGAGCTTCACTGTCTTGAGATGCTCCAGGTACGGTTCTACCGGCTTGTCCGGCTCGAAGTAGACGGATGCCAGCGTGATCTCCCAGGCGCCGGTTTGGATCCCCACCACTGCGATGTTATTTGTGGTGAGTTCTGGGTACTGTTTGACTCTAACATCTTTATTGAAGACGACAATTGCCGCCTTGACAGTACCCTCCCCTAATACGGCGTTCTGGAAGACCCTAACTCCGCTGTAGTTTTTCATCCGTCTACTTCCGCCGACATACGGCTCCTGCAGTAAGGCCGCAGTAAAATGCCGCTTTTCACCTTCCTGAAGCATCTCGTCAGTCGCTAGCTTTTTTCGTTGGAGGTTGGCCTGGCCGAAGATATACGCGGCGGGAGCAAGGGGGGAGACTGGAGTGCCCTCAGCAATAAGCAACCGAGTCCCTAGCTAGTTTATCCCATTTCTTTCTTGTCCAGCATGTGTCACTGAACGCGTTGTGCTCAGTGTTCGCCAGTCCGACCTTCCTGCAATTTCTGCAGCACGGCGGCTCTCCAGCCAGCCGTTCGGCGCATTCTGCCCTCAAGTGGGGGCCTCCGCAGTGGCTGCAGCTGTCCGCCGCCTCTCTGCAGAACCTACGTCCGTGGCCATATCCCAAACAACGGGTGCACTGGACCAATGGACTCTGGTCTTCTGCCCGGACACGTTGAAGGTCTATGTGCACATGTCCTTTTTGTGTCACCCGTTGCCATACCGTTGGCGACACACCGATCACAACGTGTTCAGTGAGTGCGTTTCGTGCTCTTCGTCTAAACTTAATGGTGGCCCTCGTTTCCCCACTGTCGAGGCCGTGGAAAACGTCCCGGTTCTGGTTCCTAAGGGCCTTCAAGATATCCTCGTCGGAGTTTATCTTCAGGACATCCTTAAGAACCAGCATCGGGTCCTTGTTCTTCACCTCCTCGACAGTGAGGTCCCTTGCCCTTTCCGCAAGCCTTTCTTTGAGCTTTCGCCTCTCGTCCTCCGTACAGACGCCCATGATAATCTTCCGGTCTTTTCCCTTGCGTACGCGCTCGACCCGTACCCAACCCTCCTTGGCGTCAACCGCTTGCCGGACCCTCTCCATCACCTCCTCTCCAGACTCCTCCTCATTAGTCGAGGTGACTACGATGGAGTGGAGGGTGTTCCTTTGGGCGCCCGTCGCTCGGCTACCTCCGCGTAAGAGGGTTTTGTAACCTCCGGTCTTGCCGTTGCTGCGACGCGAAGGGACTCCTGCAGCTCGTCTAACTTTTTGCTGTTCTCGAGCAACAACTGTGTATGCTGCTCGAGTTTGGCTGCGATGTCTGCGTCTGTGGCAGCTTTTGGTACGGTTGGCGTTGGCGTTGGTATTTTAGGCGCTTTTTTGCCTGGCGCGCATAATTCCGATTCGGTCCTAGTACGGCGCAATTCTTTGAGTTCCGCCTCCGCCTCCCTCACCAACACGTTAAAAAAGTCGTAAAAATGGTAAATAAGAGAAATAGTTAAAGCAAATATGCACAATTCTATAGATGTTTCTATAAAATATGTACATAGGAAAATTATAAAGTTAAGAAAAATTGTTAAAGGAACGCAAAGAAAGCTTCCCTATAAAATAAGTGTAAATAATATAAGAAGTTAGATAAAAAACTAGTTAAGAATTAATATAATAAGGCACTAATGTAATAGATTAAGTAAATAGATTTAAGATACAAATGTAATGTGGAAATAAAAATGGGAACAAATAAAAATTGAAACCCCTACGCCCTCCCGTGTACATAGCTATAAGTAAGTTAAAAATAAAAGACAATAC